>OX104063.1:32387420-32833750 GCA_944474145.2 Dicrocoelium dendriticum | reverse complement strand
GCCTGCGCAGACTTCATCGGGCTCACTTCAAACAGACAATCGTCATACGGCGACTTGGACTGCGCAACTAACAACTGATTAGGCGTCAGGATTTTGATGCCTATCCACAGTGGGCAAACTGAGCTCCATTCAGGACACGGAAGCATGGACTATACAAGTTGCAGTGAATCTAGAGAACTCTCGTCAGAACACTGCGGTAGTTACCGCACAAATCCATACTGACACTTATTGACTTTTTCACTGTATGACAACTGATATGCCGGTCACTTTCACGTTCGGAAACGCTAGGCTACACGTTTTTCGTTTTCAGTCTCAGCTCGCGTGTACGTCTGACCGCCAGGTCATGTTAGCCCGCAACGATCCGAATTCGAGGGGCTACTATGCGCGCGGGAAGTACTATTAAGGAACTTCGTTCGCTCGGACTAACAGTAGAAACAGCTAGGACGCGTTATAACACTTTTTTTAACACACAGTTCAACCGAGCTTTTCAAAGTAACGATTACTTTCGCCAACTTACATCACACGTGTGGAAATTCAGTTTCTAAGGTGGGTATATATGACATATTGTGTACATGTGAATACTACCCTAACACATACTAAGCAAATGCCTTACCAACACGCATTGGGCACCATGTTTGGCAATGGCGGATATACGTCATTAGTTTTGTTGTTGACTCTCCCATGCCGGTTTATTGCACTATCCGGCATTATCTACATTGTATCCGTTGTCACCGTTTGGGTAGCCTCCCTGCAGTGAATATGTGTGCAATGAGCATTGTTATTTTTTGAGTTCCATTTGTTTTCTTCATTGACTTGTGCAGAAGTTTATTCAGTCATTTTAGCTATTCACGGTATTTTCAGTCATCTTTAGAAACCACCTTTGGGTTGTCTCTAATAGTCTTTTCGCACTTTTCTAACATTGTAGTCATCAACAGATGTTACCAGCATGCTTACTAAATGTCGTATCTTATAATCTCTCAGTCAAGCAAGAATAAGTTTAACACCACCAATCATTCATATTATCTGCGTGTTTCGCTTTGTCGAATGATGCTATTTAATACCCATGATATAACTGTGAGAAATAGAAAACAAAGCTAGTAGATACATAGTACATATTAATAATTCATCATGGCATATTTCAGCAATAAGCCACTGGGCAAAGAAATGTCGACAGTATTGCGAGGAGAATATCTGTCATTTTGATTTGTCGTATCACCTCAAAATCCCAATCTACCTATGTGTTCAACTCACCAAAACACATCTAAATGTAAGTATGCGACCAAGTAAACAGGGGAATCATTTAGGAATTGTTCGAAAAGAAGAAAGAGGAAGGTCTATGGATAGCTTCGTAAACAGACCAACTTTAAAGGCTGATTTCTGACAGGGCAACAAATGACGAATGGACTTACGGCATGTTATAAAATCAGCAAGTTGCTTGCCGAAAATTGCAGTCCAGATGATGTTAGAGAAAATATTAGTTTGCCTTCAGTAGCAAAATTACTGTCTGACCTGATGAATATGAATCTACAAGAAGCAGTTTAAGCCATTCGACTCAGCAATTCGATGATATCCAGGCGAATAGATGACATAGCTTAGGACATGGAAAGTAGCTAGGTTACTTTACTACAGTCCAGAAAACTTTCGTTACAAGTAGGTGAATATACTTTAACTAGCAACGACGCTCTTCTCTTGTCGTATGTACGATTCGGTACTAATATTGTATTAGTGGAGGAGATGCTGTTTGCCAGGAGAAGTAAAATTCATACAAAGGGCCAGTCTCTATTTGAGGTAGTCAATAGCTATCTGGACGACAACTCCATTCCAATATAGAACATAGTTGCATGTGCGACAGTTGGTCGGAAGATACAAATGATTTATTGCTCATCTAAAAATGTTCATCCTTTTCTTAATACAATTCACTGTGTGACTGACTCATCCAGATCACCGAGTGGATAAGAAATTTGCAGGGCGCTTAAACGATTCACTGGCAACTGTTATAATAGTTATCAACAATATCAAATCGCACGCTGTTCAAAAACGCCTTTTCCAAAAGTTGTTTGAGAAAAACAGTGATTTCCCAGTTTTACTGTCGCATACAGAAGTTAGATGGCTGTTCAAGGGCAACTGTCTTCGTCGTTTTGTTGCACGCTGGGACATCAACATCACAATCCTTTTCTAACTGATTATGAAAGAAAGCTATTAATAGCTAATCCAGACGTGTTTTATCTGGCTGATATTTTCGAGAAACAAGTTATAAGGTAAAACTCTTCAAGACAAGTTGAGTAAACTAATCTCGAGCAAAGAAGGCATTATCGCTTCTCTTAAAAAGCTGGTAGTGTATGCTCAAAACATCGGACGTCGGGAATTTTCACGGTTTCCAGTTTTTTGTTAGTCACTGAGGAGCTGAACGATGAAGACTTCGTTGCTTTTGCCAGTCACTTACAACAACTTCGAAAAGAAATGAAAGACAGGTTTCCGGACCTGACTGATATGGATATCTCGAATTGCATCTTAGATCCATTTGATGTACAGCCCTGTGATGTTGGAGTTAAAATCCAGGGAAGTCTCGTATGGCTTCAAAGTGATTCACTAATAAGATACAAATGTACGCAATATAAAGGGATTTTGAATAGTCTTGTGATCCTAACAGATATCCCAGATTGTGGAAAGCAGCTAAAATATATTTCCTTGCTTTTCCATCCACATACTTTGTTGAATGTGGATTCAGCCGAGTGGTTTCTCTAACAAAACTAGAAACTGATTGGACATGACTCAAGAGGAGATCTTCGACTCTCGCTGGAAAGTCTGGACCCGCACATTAGCAAGGTTGATCAAGGACATCAGACTCAAAGCTGGCATCAAAAATTCAAGGGACTTATTGTGACGAAGTTAGTACACTCCCGAACACTTCTCATGCCTTGCAGTTAGAAGCCAACAATAGTCAAATACAGTTCTTAAATACTAAGCATGACTTTTGTTCAATTACAGACAAGTGGTTTCATGGTGCCACACAATGAATGTTATCTCGAGGCTGTGAACATTAAAGAATGGGCTTTAAAAGGGGAAGAACAGTGATACCAACAGTAAAAATTTAGTAATCATAACAAAAGCTACCACTTGAAATTACAGCTTTACGTCTGTTAGGTGTTGTGGAGTGCTGAATTTGTGGTAATCAAGGATGGGGGGACATGCGAAATGGAAAGGTTCAAAAAGAGGACACTGCTTAAAAATGGTTGAGAATGGTCGAACATGACAGCCATGGCAACTGTGCATACACAATCTAGTGCACGTGTGTGATGCTCTGTTATCCCCACAAGCACATGAGGTACCTGGAGTTAAACACTGCATCAAATGCAGGTTCTACTTTTCCCTTTTATCCCAGTGGGAATATTGGTCCAAGGTAACGTCACATTTGCACAACATTTAACGACCCGAGTAAGGTTCTTTTGGGAGGGTAGAGCGAGCAACGTGTTTCTCATGCCCGTAGCCAATCGCGGAACAAACAGAGAGTCACACGCTATCACGGCCAAGTTGTGTGTCTGCCTCAGTGCTTTCAATCAGGTGTTTGACCATGTAAGCGAGTGAGATTTTAACACACAGCTGCTTGTACTGTAGCGCATCAGAGTGTCGCCATAGCAAGTCAACAGGTCAGATGCCGTCGAACAGTTGTTATTTCTTCCACTTTGCCTTCCCAGTTCGTCGTCAGTATCGTTAGAGCTACCATCTCTCGTGGGTGTTTTCACGTCATCCATCCAGTCACCGCACGCCTCGTCCTCCATCGGCTGCTGGGACAATGCCATCCAGCTCGCCACGGGGTGTAACACAAGAACACCTACCATCCAGCTCCGACACTTACTAGGTAGTGTCCTGCCACTTAGGAAGTACCTCATTTGCCTTTCAGCCCCCTCGGTCTATTATGACTCACATACGCCTCGGACACAGAGGCTCTCGAAACCCTCGACCGGCCGCACATTATATTTACCGAAACCGCGGATTGGAGAATAGAACTCTTGTATGCTGATCCGTTGTATCCTTTAATGCGACGCGGCTGGGAGACCCAGTCACGCAAAAGGCTCACAGAATTATTGTATGGGGCCTGATTCTTACTTTGTTAGCATTCACACTCTACTTCCAGCAGACTCTACCAGTTCCAGCACATAACCCAGTTTTGTATTTTAGTCGGTCACATCCTCAAATGTTAAACTACTAACTTGGATCATCAACATCTGTGTACACGCACCATAGTTCGTGTGTGTGGTGCTCTAGTATCCTTACGAGCACATGAGATACCTGAATATAAACACAGCATCAAGTACACCTTTCGCTTTTCCCTTTTAGCCCAGTGGGACCAGTGGTACAAGACGAGGTCAGAGAGCTGCACACCATTGACGACCCTTGTACGACTCAAGTTTTACCTGGGCCGGATTATTGCTTTTAAGAATTACCATAGCTATTCGCACCTGAATTCACCAGTTCCATCAAACAACTCACATTTTATGTTGCAGCCGGTCGCATTCTCTGGTGTCAGACTGTTAGTTTAGCTCATGAGTACAAATGTAGCTTTCAAGGTCGCACACTTTGTCTTTATCATTCTGAAAATAACTTTAGTTACGCTTTTCTATTTCCACCGACCTGCAATTTTTCAATCTGGTCATGGATTCTAATTTGTACAAGCGAATTCTATTTTGAAACACAGCCACAGTAATATACTACAAACCTTCCGCACCACCCTAACTGTCTAGACACTGCATACGGTAAAGATTTTACAGCCATCAATGCTCCTTGTATGTCTCTACGAGGTACATGGTTTTAGCTTGTTTCTGGCGTTACAACCCAATGGAGTCAATGAAGCCACCTAACGCCTGGCTATGGTTGATTACACATACTCGAACAGTGAGGAATGCCCATCGGTTCACTGATAGTGTGAATAATAGTTACGGTGGAGCTTTAGATGACCGAACTTACGGTCAATCTGGACTCGCCACCTTTACTGATTATTCGATTCGTTCACATTGTAGTTACTTGGATGGCGTACTGTCTCCATGACCGTGTAGGCTTCGGTCAGAATAGACAAATAATGACGGATAAGGTAGCATTTTTGGAGCTGTCCATATGGAAGGTGCATAACAATATGAGGTTCTATGGATGCATAGAAACATCACAACCCAATTCCAATCATGTACCTCGGGGTCATAAAGGGGCTGCACGGGTGGACACTTAAGAACTCTGGCAATAGAGCGCGTTGGTTTGTCATTCGCTTTAGTTGAGAATAATGCTCAGCAGTATATCGGCCTATTGTGTACCCTACATAGCCGAATAACAATTTATTTTCATTAATCACTAATCAGGTACTAGCAAAACTCACCTGGGTCGCAGATTTTTGCTTGATAGACCCCCGTGTTTACCTCTCGTAGATTTGTGATTTGCAGCACGCCATCTGCTTGCTCCACTAACGCACTCTCACTTGAATCCGTGGGCTTTACATGTGGCTCCTGGAAGCTGGGATCGATCAAAGACCAGGTGGTTCTGAGGGGTAAATTAGGCAGATCTGTGATGCATAATCTGAAAGAATGTCCCTCATCCGCGTACACTGTCACGTGGCCATTGAGAGTAACTGCTTCAGCCAAAGGGATGCAGATTAGGGTCTCGTTCCGCACCATTTGTGTTACAACATTCGCCATCTCCGCTTTGTCACACTCCACCTCCAAGAACAGTTTTCCACATGAGGAATATAGCATCTTCCCTGACCGTACAGTAGCGGCCTTTCGCAGTGTTTTGTCCGATTTAAGCCTTGACTTAATGGTGGCACTATCATTCATGATTAATTCCTTGGTGGCAAGCGAAATGTTCTCCTTATTTTGTGCCAACTCTTCCAGTAAGCGCTCGCCTGTGAGATCCGATTTTGGAAACTGCCGCGCTCCACTGACTGGTTCAAGTTGTCTCGCAAACATGTCGTCTTCGTACTTAGGTATTCCAAAATTAATTGTGTCAGCCTTCACTGTGTCATGCTTTTCGGACGCAACCATATTGCTCTCTTGAGTAACGTGTTCAATGGTTGTTTGCTCTGTTGTCACATCCCTGTCGTCAGGCCGCGCCTTTTCCTCGCCACGATGTCGCTTAGATTTGGCACCTTTTTTACTCTTTCTGCCCTTATCCTCGGCTTCTGCTAAGTAGGCGCTAGGTTCCCCTAAGCTGCTCGGTCGCATTTGGATGTCACTAATATCCCTCTCTTTTTCTGCTCTCTGTGAAGTGTGGTGCATCTCCAGCCTGCCATAAATCTCAGTATCATTAGCTACTTCCACTTTCAACCGATTAACTCCTGATTCATCCTCTACTCGCCCCAATTCAACGTCATCCGCCAAACGCTTTTCATGAAACTCCTCTGCGAACTGCAACTTCCCTGTATTCTCCGCTGATCGCTCATGCTCCATTTCCTCTTTAACCCCCTTCTTCTTGGACTTCTTAGTTAAACTCTTTGTCTTTGCATTCTCAGCCACTCTCTTTTCTTCCGCTTCCGCTGACAAGCTCACATTCTCAGCCTCTGCCAATCCTTTCTTCTCTTCATCTGCTAATAGTTTGGTTTCTGCCTTCACGACCACTATGTTCCTCGTTGCCTCTTCTTCCAACCGCTTTGTCCCTGCGTCATTAGTCACTTCACGCCTTTCCGCCTCCTCCGCCAATAATTCCTTTGCTGACTCTTCAGTTAAACTCCTTTGCTCTGTCGCCTTTACTCGCTTCTTCCCTGCCTTATCTGTCGAACGTTTCTCCTCTATTTCCGCTGTAAATTTCTTGATCTCTGCCTCCATAACTAGTTGCACCTTCTCTGCCTCTTCTGCCTGCTCTTTCTTTTCTGCTTCCCTTACCATTCTTTTATCCTCCACCTCCTCCAATGTTTGCTTCGCTGATTCCTCAGCTAAAAGTTTCTTTTTTGTCACCTTTGTCTGTTTTCCCTTCTCTGTTTTAACTGTCTGTTTTTTCTTCTCTTTCTCCTCTGCCAGTCGGTTCTTTTCTGTTTCTTCAGCTAAACGCTTCCTTACAGCCTCCTCTGCCTGCTTTTTCTCTGCTTCCTCCATCAGTCGTTTCTTCTCTGTGTCCTTTGCTAGTATTTTCATCGCGGCCTCCTCTGCCTGCCTTTGCTTCTCGGCTTCCACTTCCAGTAGTTTCGTCGCTGCTTCCTCAGATAATCGTTTCATTTCTGCCTCCTCCGCCAGCCGCTTCTTCTCCGCCTCATCTGCCTGTTTTCTCTTCTCTGCTTCCTCAGCTAACCGTTTCTTTTCTGCCTCCTCCGCTAGCCGCTTCTTCTCCGCCTTCTCTGCCTGCTTTTTCTTCGCTGCTTTCTCAGCCAATCTTTTCATTTCCGCCTCCTCTGCCAGTTGTTTCTTTTCTGCGTCCTCAGCTAACCGTTTCTTTTCTGCCTCCTCCGCTAGCCGCCTCTTCTCCGCCTCATCTGCCTGTCTTTTCTTCTCTGCTTCCTCAGCTAACCGTTTCTTTTCTGCTTCCTCCGCTAGCCGCTTTTTCTCCGCCTCCTCTGACTGTTTTTGCTTCTCTGCTTCCGCAGCTAAGCGTTTCTTTACCGCCTCCTCTGCCAGTCGTTTCTTTTCTGCTTCCTCAGCTAGCCGTTTCATTTCTGCCTCCTCCGCTAGCCGCTTCTTCTCCGCCTCCTCTGCCTGTTTTTTCTTCGCTGCTTCCTCAGCTAATCTTTTCTTCTCCGCCTCCTCGGCCCGTCGTTTCTTCTCTGCTTCCTCAGCTAACCGCTTCTTTTCTGCCTCCTCCGCTAGCCGCTTCTTCTCCGCCTCCTCTGCCTGTTTTCTCTTCTCTGCTTCCTCAGCTAACCGTTTCTTTCCTGCCTCCTCCGCTAGCCGCTTCTTCTCCGCCTCCTCTGACTGTTTTTGCTTCTCTGCTTCCTCAGCTAACCGTTTCTTTTCTGCCTCCTCCGCTAGCCGCTTCTTCTCCGCCTCCTCTGCCTGTTTTTGCTTCTCTGCTTCCTCAGCCAATCTTTTCTTCTCCAACTCCTCTGCCTGTTTTTTCGTTGCTGCTTCCTCAGCTAACCGTTTCTTTTCTGCCTCCTCTGCTAGCCGCTTCTTCTCTGCCTCCTCTGCCTGTTTTTTCTTCTCTGCTTCCTCAGCTAAGCGTTTCTTTTCCGCCTCCTCTGCCAGTCGTTTCTTTTCTGCTTCCTCAGCTAGTCGTTTCATTTCTGCCTCCTCCGCTAGCCGCCTCTTCTCCGCCTCCTCTGCCAGTCGTTTCTTTTCTGCTTCCTCAGCTAACCGTTTCTTTTCCGCCTCCTCCGCTAGCCGCTTCTTCTCCGCCTCCTCTGACTGTTTTTGCTTCTCTGCTTCCTCAGCTAGCCGTTTCTTTTCTGCCTCCTCTGCTAACCGCTTCTTCTCCGCCTCCTCTACCAGTCGTTTATTCTCTGCTTCTTCAGTTAGCCGTTTCATTTCTGCCTCCTCCGCTAGCCGCTTCTTCTCCGCTTTCTCTGTCTGTCTTTTCTTCGCTGCTTCCTCAGCCAATCGTTCCGCCTCTGCTTCCCCTGCCAGTCGCTTGTTTTCTGCTTCGTCAGCTAATCTTCTCTTTTCCGCCTCCTCTGCCATTCCTTTCCCGTCTGCTTCCTGAGCTAACCGTTTTATTTCTGTCTCCACTGCTAGCCGCTTCTTCTCCGTCTCCTCTGCCGGTCGCTTCTTCTCTACTTCCTCAGCTAACCGTTGCTTTGTTGCCTCCTCTGTTGGCCGCTTCTTCTCCCCCTCCTCTGCGTGTAGTTTCTTCGCGGCTTCCTTAGCCAATCTTTTCTTCTCCGCATCCTCTGCCAGTCGTTGCTTCTCAGCTTCCTTAGTAAAGGTTTCATTTTCGGCCACTCCTACCAACCACTTCTCCTCTGTCCCCTCGACCATGCGCCTCTGCTCCTCCTCTGGCTCTTTTATCATCGCTGTTTCCTCTGCCAGTCTTTTCGTTTCCGCCTCCTCGGCCAATGGCTTCTTCCCTTCTTCCTCGGCTAAAATGTTCTTTTCTCTCTCATCTTCTAATCGTTTCGTTTCCGTTTCATCTGCTTGTTTTTGCTTTATTGATTCATCTGCCGATTGTTCCTTCTCTGCTTTCTTAATTAAACGTTGCTCTTTAGCCTCTTCTTCGCATCTTTCTTTCGCTTCTTCTTCTTCTACTCGCTTGTTTTCTGCCTCCTCATTTATGCATTTCGCCTTAGCGTGCTCTGCCAAACGCTTCTTCTCTACTTCCTCTACCATACTTTTATTCTTTGCCTCATTTACCTGAGTTTTCTTCTCGTCCACAGTTAAACGTTTTTCTTCAGCCTCATCCACAAACCACTTCTCTGCATCCTCTGTCAATTGTATTTTCGCCGGTTCCTCTGCCAGTCTTTTGTTCTCCGTCTCTTCCGTCAACCGCTCCTCTTCTGCCTCTTCAGCCAAACATTGCTTCTCCGTTTCCTCTGTCAAAAGTCTTTGTTCAGGCTCTTCCACCAACCGTTTTCTGTCCGCTTCCTCTGATAATCCTTGCATTTCAGCCGCTTTGGTTAGGCTTTTCATTTCTGACTCCTGCCCCAACTTCTTCCTTTCACCATTTTCTGGCAGTGGGTTCCTTTCCTCATCCCGCGCCAAGTGTTTATTCTCCGTGTCCCCAGATAAGCGCATTCTCTCTGCATACTCGTCTTCCACTACCAATTGGTCCTTTTGCTTCTCTTTGGCTAGACGCTTCTTCTCCACTTTCGCCCCCAAAAGCCCCGGCTTAGCTTCTTCTAACAGTTTTTTCTTTATTGCCACTTCAGCGTTATTTTTATTGTCGGTTTCTTCGGCTAACAGTTGCTTTGTAATTTCTATCGCCACACTTCGTTCCTCTTGTCCTTCTGTCCGTTCCTTTTCCTCAGTCTTAACCACAAACCGCTTCATTTCGCGTTGTTCAGCCAGGTCTTTCTGTGTTCCTTCCTTTTCGTTTGGTACCCCGGTTCCAATCCTTTCACCCATTTGCTTTTCTTCACATTTCCCAGGGATCTTTTCCGAAATCTCAGTTAATTTCTTTACCTCAGCTTCCTCAGGTGAGTCCCTTTTCGCAATTCTTACATCCATCTGCTCTTTATGAGATTCCCCGATCGGTAGTTTTATTTCAGCACCTGAAGTCACTAGCATGACTTCTAATTCATCATCGGTGTACCCGGTCTGACTATCTTTAGCAAAGTATTTACCCTCAGCGTGATGGATCTGTCTCTCACTTGGAGTTGCTGTATCAGATGTCACAGCTACACTGATCGATCTTTCTGCTTCGGGTTTTCCAAGTGAGAGCTTCATTTCAGAATCGTCCACCACGTGGTTTATTTCAGTTTCCTCAATTAACGACAGATCTTCGGTCGTTGTTATTGAACCCTTCCTATCCTGTTCATCATCTGTTAGCCTATCTTCAACTTGCCTTGTAGTTCGCCTTTCGGTACTTTCCATTTCGCTGTCAAGTGCTTCTTGCGTCTCCAGTTTGGATTTTTCATTATCACGTGGAGGCTCAGCAATCTGGCTAACTCCTGTTATCTCTCCCAGCGAATATTCATCATCATGACATTTCTCCCTACTATCAACCTCCTCTGAAAGAATCGCGGTTGTTTGATTAGCTGCCACAAGTTCAGGCGTTTCATTGACTTCATTCCCGGACTCCTTATCGAAAGTTGCCCCAACATGACATGCATCATCTGATAACCATGGACCTTCTGAAGTAGCTATGTCACCAAAGTCCTTTACTACATCGATCCATTCTTCCTCGTCCTCAGTTACCTCTTCGTAATCTGTTTCAAGGGAAATAACATCACATTGTTGCAGTTCAGGGGTTCTTTCTTCCAATTTTACGTCATCTTCTAAGTCAATCGATTCAGTAGGTACTTCCAAATCACTATCTGCCTCCAGTACATCAACTACAAATTCTATACACTTGGTAGCCTCATCCATCAGATGTTCTTTGCCTACCCAACAAGCGTACACTCCGACATCGGATTTCTCCACTACTGGTTTCACCAGTTTAATGGTCTGGTTCGTTCTGTTGAGCAAGCACTTGAAATCTAGCGTATCTTCCAAGCTTACATTTCTGCCAGCAATGAATTGACCATCCATTGTCCACCAAATCGCCGTATCTTCTCCGGTAGAATTCAAATCGTACGGTGTGATGAGGCTGAAGCGCTCGCCCTGAATGAGCTGTATGTCGAATAGATCACTAATGCTGACAACTTTTGGGAGTGACGCATGTGGTGGCACTGTCAATGAGTGTACAGCTACGAAGCCGCTTTCTATTTCCTCTTTAGTGGGTTCTCTGAACTCCACCTCAATGGATTCGGTGTAGACCTGTGGACGGTTGTCACAATCAGTGAAGCTTAATGTGCATGTATATTCGGATCTTGCCTCCGGTAAAAAGTCAAAGGTAGTTGTCCTTAATATGGCAGTATTATCTTCTACGCCCATAGTGCAACATTGCGAGAACTGTAGCAGCTGACCTTTGTGAAACCACTGGATAGTCACCAGATCCCAAGTATTTATTTGATCGTTCGTCCGACCCAGCATAGCCAGCAGCGCTTCTTTGTCCACACCGACGCGTAGTTCTAGTATTTTTCCTATTGGGACCGATATCTTTGACATCATGTGATGTAGAATGTCTCGTTTAAGAGGTATAAGTTCCATTAGCTCGTTATCCGTTTCTTGCTTCAGTTCATCAACTCCAGCCACTTCAGCTTCGGGTTCGATATCTTCCGTCTCTTGCGACCTCGGTAACACATTCACGTAAAAATACACCGCAGTCTCGGTTTTATCAAAAAGACGACATCGACAAGTATAGGTTCCAGAATGAATTAACGGCTCGGCATTGGTAATCAGTAGACGTGTGTCCCAGTCAGATAGAATCATATCAGCACCAAGGTCATCCGGCAGAGGTTGGCCATTGAATAGCCACTGTACTTCGTATGCGATGGGTCCAGTGATGGTGAACGATGCGTTGAACTGAATCTGTTCCCCTGCCTGCACCGTCAGCGTCTTTTTGACCGCATCTGCCAGAACCACCTCGGTTGATAGGTCATCTTTCACTAGATTGAATGGAAAAAATAAGATAATTAATCGCATTGACAGAGACAAGCAAAGGAATTTTGTGCTGATTTTGACAACCTATTTTGCTCAAGATTATCCAGTGGGTTCAGTATAAAAGTGTAACCGGTAATGCATTTCTAGGGTTGGTGTATGCAAGATACACTGTTATCATCAACGGATTCAACGGCATAGTGGTGGCTACCACCACAATTTGCTTTGGAGTGGAACCAGCTTGTTAGGATTAGTGATTCTAGGAATATCATTGACAACTACGTTAGCTGGTTTTCTGATAACAAATCTTACGGTTGTATTTAATATATCAGGTAGACAGGTTTTCATGAATACAAACAGAAACCCTGCCTCTGACTCGGATTTAAAACACCGCCTTGTCAACTCCATAAAGTTACTGTTGATGCAAAGGTGGACTTGGAGAATCCGCTGGTGCTTGGGTTGCTACAAGCAACCTCTATTGAGGCTTCGGTTCACTTGAAGTGAACCTCGGCCATTCCGATCTTAAAGACCGTAAGTAAAAAGAAACCTTTTATAGTGTTGCTCATCCCAACACGGTCTTTAAGATCGGAATGGCCGAGGTCCACTTCAAGTGAACCGAAGCCTCAATAGAGGTTGCTTGTAGCAACCCAAGCACCAGCGGATTCTCCAAGTCCACCTTTGAATTCGTTTCCGCTGTATCAAGCGTTGCTCGCGGATCTCAGTGGCATAGTGCTCATGGTGTCAACCATGAGCCACTAGGCTCTGAGTTCCAGCCCAACTCAGGCTATCTCCAACTGATGAGTCCTAACCAGGACGAAACCGCGGTCTTGGGGTGCCCGTGTTGGGATGAGCAACACTATAAAAGGTTTCTTTTTACTGTTGATGCAAACTTTGAGCATCTCTATAGAGAAGTCGTGTTGCTGAATCTAACAAATTTCACCAATGACGCCTGGTTCAAAAGCAACTTGGTGGATATAGTGCACAGGTTTTTTTTTACAACCCTCCGATACAACAGCAAAGGTGTCTTACTGCGGAACATAGTAGGGCGCTCCGTGAGCTAGAAGGTAACAAGAATGTGGTTATACTAAAACCTGATAAAGGTTTTGGTAGAGTTATCCTAGACAGGACTGCTTATCTGTGTAACATGGAAATGATATTATCAGATGGGACAAAATTCAAGCCAGATACTAACTTTGACACTGTTCGCCTGGTTGAAAAGCAAATCAGTCTTGAGTTGCAAGTTTTACAACTCCATGGCTTCATCTCAGGTGCCGAACACAGAAGGCTGAAACCCGTGGGTACCCATACCTCACAAACTATGGTCTGCCGAAAGTGCATATGGCAGGATTAGCTATGCGGCCAATACTATCTATGAATAATTCACCCTACCATACCGTCGCTACATGGTTGAACTACACGCTTGAGCCGGTGAGAAAACCTCTGGCAAAACACACTCTGTCAGACAGTTCGAATTACTTCCTCACTAGGAAAGCTTAAACTTGAGTGGGAAGCGAATGTGTTTTCTTGATGTGCAGTCGCTATTCGCCAACATTCCGCTGGAGGAAACCGTGAATCACCTTTGTGAATTTATCTCGCAAAACAATATCAGACTGCGGCTTCCTACGGAAATGTTGGAGCACATGCTTCTTTTGTGTACGAAGCATGTCGGAGTTTACTTTCAAGGGAGAGCGTATAAACAAATAGACGGTGTGGCGATGGGTAGCTCGTTGGGTCTTTTGCTAACAGATATTCATGAGCATGCTTGAAGAGAAGTGCGATGATATGATGGGTTTGGTGACTCTGTACAAACGATAGGTGGATGACATGCTTCTAAGCATGGATTTAGATGAGATTGTGCAGGCAACATCTACACTCAACCGGATGCACCCATACCTCACTGTAACCTGTGAGGCTGAGCACGATCATCGCCTCCCATACCTCGACATTTTGCTCATACGAAGGCCGGATGGTTCCATCAAGCGGTCAGTATACCGAATAGAAACCAGGACCGGCCAATACCTGCATTTTAAGAGCTTCTCACCAATACAACATTAACGCTATCGGGTCCGGACATCGTTCCATCCAGCCAAACTAATTTGTGCACCGGACACACTTGAAGTAGAAAGGGATTTTCTGTTCGACACTTTGCAATCCAATAATTCCCCCTTTACATTCCACAAAGCGCGTCTGTGAGACGACGAAGCCAGAATCAATGACGACTGTCCAGAAGAAGCCAGTTTTCTTTGGGCTGCCATTCAAAGGTGACCACATCATGAAAGTCGCCACGAAAAGGAAAAGTGTCTCTTTGAAAAAGGCGTATGATGCGGCAGAGTTGCGGTTGCTCACATCGACAAGACCATTGCTTATGTGCTCATTAAAGACACCGACGACGAAGCAGTGCATGTCCAACTGTTTATACAAATTTACCTGTCGTTGTGGGGACAGCTATATTGGGCACACTGACTGAAGTCTAGGCGTCAGGATAGATGAGCACATCCCTAATTGGTTGAGAAAGCGAATGGGATCTCAGACGGTGGAACCGGGTGAATCCAGAGGCAGGATAGCTTCGGCAATCACTAGGCATCTACTGAACATTGGCCATCAGGTCAACTCAAGTGACCCATTCAGTGTCCTCATGCGTGACCAAAGGCAACACATACTCAAACTAGTTGAAGCCATCGTAATTGATTGCGAGCGGCCGCCTCTGTGCCTACAGCAGCAGTGGACAGTAACACTGAGCCTGCCGTGGTAGTGCCGCAGTAATAGTTGGCCAGCAGCTGACAACCAATCGACCGCATCCGACCTTCTTGTTTTCAAATTGTTAGTTGCCTTGTACGTGATTGAGGAGATAGACACGAAATGACCGGGTCATCTCACAGCTTACGTCCTTTGATAATTCTGTTTAGAATAATGAATCCATTGGATCGTAGTATGACAAGTACTCTGTAAGTTCAACTGGGACTTAGAAGTCATAGTATATATATGCGAACGCGCTTCAAGACGAATCAGTTACGAGACACATGCTGGATCACATATTAGCATTTTAAAACTTGGTTGTTGTAGTGTGGCGACTATCACAATAATGGACTGAATGTTGTGGTTTATCTCTGCTTTTCATTAAATGATAAGCTTACGGTAAAACACCTTCCAATGCACCGCAGAATTAGCGACTAGTATATAACGGACAAGCCGAGGAGAGAATCACATGGAGATCAGCTGTTCCAGAGGCTGACCGGCGGTCACACATCAAGGATTCAAGTTACCGTATTCAATGCCTGGTAAGTTTGTTTCTTTGGTGGTGTGTATAAATATATAAGTATAAATATATCGTGCCCCATGCTGAGGCTGATGTTGCATTCTTGATGCTTCTTCACCGCAGTTGGGCTAAACCAACGTACACTTCAACTAGGTCTTTCTAAGCTGGCTAAATTTCATTCCACTTTATTTGGTTTGTACTGCCTACCTGAATAATCTTCTATTAACTGGCCACGGTGCTTTCACTAATTGCGCCTATCTTCGATAACTTTGTTGTGTTTGTATCATGTTTAAGTAACTTGTGGACATTTTTCCTTATCGCGGGTTCGTTGCTCACCAACTTACTTCATATGCTAATTTAGCGAAGAGCTATGCCAACGTATGTGTAGCATTATTGGATTGGTTTTATTCCATCTTGTCGTTTCAAGTGATTGGCCGTTGCATGATATCCCCGGTGTGGCTGCGCTTGATGTGCATGTTGACAAGGTGCCTACCTGTATATTACCCACTACCTCGTCCATACTGTCTCTAGGAGATAGTTGGTCGTTGTTGGAGGGGACAGGGTGCACCGTTCTTGTGGTCGTGTTAGGCTCGAAGAGTGGTTCCATGCACTCAGTGTGGAGCGGACTACGGTCCAGCCACCGTCTTGTGTGTACTTGATTCTCCAAATATAGCGTGCTTGTGTTTGCCTGTGAAGGAGTATGGGAAGGATCCGTTGATGAAACGTGGCTCCCATCCACATGCCTCCCGGTCTTATTCCTTCGGGTATACACTGGATATGGGGTATGTGGTTGGAGCTGTGGGTGGTGCAGCGCAAGCCACTCATGGTCCCTCTGTAGGCGCAGGCGTCCTGTGGCTGGCTACAGTGACAGGCAAATCCGAAACCGGATGCCGCCAACCATGTATTTATGTGTGCCCCATGCTGGGCTGATGTTGCATTCATGATGCTTCTTCACCGCAGTTGGGCTAAACCAACTTACACTTCAACTAGGTGCTTTTAAGCTGGATAAATTTCACTCCACTTCGTTTGTTTTGTTCTGCCTACCGGAATAATCTTCTATTAAATTTCCACGTTGCTTACGGTAATTGTACTTATCTTCGTTAACTTTATTGCGTTTATAGCATTTTCTGAGTCACTTCTGGACATTTTTACTTATCGCGGATTCGTTGCTAACTAACATACTTCATATGCTAATTTAGGGAAGAGTTATGTCTGCATAGCCGGATTCTTTAAGAGATATGTTTTATTTGTTACTGTCATTTCAAGTGATTGGCTGTTGTTTGACATCCCCAGTGCGGCTGCACTTGATGTGCATGTTGACAAGGAGTCTACCTGTCTATTACCGACTACCTCATCCATACTGTCTCTAGGAAATAGTTGGTCGTTGCTAGAGGGTACGGGGTGCACGGTCGTTGTGGTTGTGCTAGGCTCGAAGAATGGTTCCATGCACTCAGTGTGGAGCGGACTACGGTCCAGCCACCGCCTTGTGTGCGCTTGATTCCCCAAATGCAGCGTGTTTGTGTTTGCCTGTGAATGAGTGTGGGCCGGCTCCGTTGATGAAACGTGGCTCCCATCCACATGCTTCCCGGTCTTATTCCTTCGAGTTTACACTGGATATGGGGGCGTGTGGATGGAGCTGTGGGTGGTGCAGCGCAAGCCATCCATGGTCCCTCTGTAGGCGCAGGCGTCCTGTGGCTGGCCACAGTGACAGGCAAATCCGAAACCGGATGCCGCCAACCATAAATACATCGATGTCATGTTTGAATTGGCAAATATTTCTTGCTTCCTTTGGAGGACATGATTTTTCAGGCGCGTATGTTAGGGTTATACCAATAAATCTTTTGCTTTCATTGATTCCTTCACCAACAGTTGATGTAGTTCGGTTCACATTTAAAGAATCAGCATCCAAATCTAACTTACGTGAAATACCCTAAGGTGAGGTACGGCCGCTAGAGCAGTTTTTATTGCACTCAATTTGTTCATTTACCATGCACGCTATCAGCGCTGACCACACAGTCTGTTATCAAACTACCTACTTGAAGGATTAGCGACTCAGTTTGCCTCAAGAGTCTAATTTGGGAGTGGAGGTCGCCTTTTTTGTCCTTAGGAATGCGTTTAACACAGTAGTATGACAGAACCCGAAAAAGTATGGTGACCAGGTTCCAGCGTTTCCATAATTCAAAAATCCCACATAGGTAGTGGGAGGGGAACTCCCTTCTCATTCTCTGTCTATTAGCATATATAAAAACGGAAGTATCTGTTATCACTGCTATCGTCAACAGACATCTTTCCTGCTTTGTAGATATACTCACTCGAACGGAGCGAGAAAACAGCGAATTAGGAGCATAGAGTGGCACATGACATGTTGCTCCACATGAAGTGAAACTACTTATGGTGTTCATTGCTGTGTAGCTCTCAGCATAAGTAACTCAGACAGCGTTCCCACGGAGATTAGTGGTGATGGGTGAGTTAATTTGACCGAGTATGACTACGTGAGCATAGCCTTTACGTAAAAGGTAGAACATGCTTCCTAGCGACTAAACAATGACTTAGAAGAGCCAGCTCTAAATAGTCTGAATTGTCTATGCGCTACTTTGCAAAAGGTTGGCTTACATTCCGCCGTTAGCTGCTCATCCAACATCGAGCGTTGATCTTCCGAAAAGGGCGTGACAACTTCGTCCAACGTGGTATACGAATCTGTTTTAAGCACAAAAACACAGCGTTAAATGATTTTGCAAAATTGTTAAAGGGAAAAACAAAAAATATAGTAATCGAGTCACTTAAGCATGACAGGAAGCTTAAGTAAGATTACGGTGAATAATATGTTAAGTTTGACTGAAGTGCACAATCCCAGGAGAATACATGGGCTTGCGTTCAAGGAAGCTAAACGACATAGAAGAGCGGGTGAACTTCTAAATAAATTGGTGGATGGATGTTGACGTGAATGGTGATCAGAATCCCAGTAGACTATCACGCCGTGCTGCCTGCGATCAGTTGTGATTTGGCTGAATACGGTTAGACAGTCCCACCGCTTGGTAAGTGAACACGTGGAACGATCGACCTTGGTGCGTCTAATCCGGCCGATAATCGACACGATTGTTAGTCCTTCGCTTCTGCTGCTAGGATGTGTGTGTTAGCCCTGCACAAGGCTACACTATCTACTTTAGTGACAGCCGCTTAAGAACTCTTTCAAAGTCCTGTTGATCTAGCTGGGAAAGGAAGCATCTGCAAAAGTCTCATGGTTGCCAAAGAAAATGATTTCCGGTAATCGAGTGGAAGCTAAAGTCAACAACGTTAGTGCGCTGCTCATAATATCACGCTTCTCATTTGGATTCCGTTTAAACATGTACACCATATTTTTCTGGCCCTATGAATGGAGTGCCATCCAACACCAATAAGATTCGCGCATCTAAACGTGCACACCGTTGCAGGTGTCACGCTCATGGGTTATCAGACCAGGGTGAGACTGAGTATTTGGTGAAAAGTCCCTGTCAAGTAAGCTATAACCACTGATACTAGGTCATTAAACAAGAAGAACTCGGTGTGCAGTCAATAGTCAAGGCACAAACCACCCGCATAGCCATTGACACTTGTAGTCTGGTGGGCCTGTCAGTTGGGGTCGTTGGCCCCGTTCAAGCACTTGGTGCCATACTGGGTAGAGTTGGGATGTCAGTCTCTCGAAAATCCAAGTTAAAATCTGGCCAAGTATGCTGGCGTATGTCGTAGTGTATTTTGTTGTAAAAATACTTTGCATTATTTGTAGTAATCGCAAGCTACCATATAGTTCAACATGTGCATAATCAATGCAGTAAAATTTTCGTGTTGGGGCAATGCCGTGGTCCTTAGCATAAAATGTAACTGGTAAGGATGGACTTTTATGGTGAGTGCACTGCTGTCTATGTACAAGATAGGTGTTAGTATGTTTGCACATAACATAAACATTTGTGCTGCCTTCCGAAGAGTAATACTATAACTTACGACCGGGAGTAGAGAAAGCGGGCGCTTATATACGAAACCTGGGAAATGGTCCATTAAAGCAAAATCGAAAGGATCCCGGTAATTAGGGGGAAATTAGTGCAGTTACTTGCTGGTTACATTCTCTTAGAGCTTTTTGACACCAGAGTTTAAAATCGACGCTTCTTTTCAGCCTTCCAACCTTCTGCTCGCATCAACAACGCCGTCATACTGCTACGCTGCTCACAATGTTTTTTCAACTTGATCTGGTCCATCTCCAACTTGTTCATGAATTTTGCAAGTGGGCGTTGAAGGACGTTCGCAGATACAAGGATGCTGTATTGAACGGACCTAGAGTTAACTGTGTACACTCGATGTAGCAAGGGAAAAGCACTCATTTTGGCAACAGAGTGGAACGTTTCGTCCAGGTGTTACCGCAGTAGCGGTACTGGTTGTGCATGCTTCAACATCGAGCCACACTAGCGGTGCACTCGAATTCCTTCATATCGAAAATAATGCAAGATGGCACGCGAAGGAAATTCCCTGCTAGAAGCCATGCATTTAGGTATGAGTAGACATTCTTCCTAATTTGGCTTCAAAATAAACGTTTCTCCCTGAGACGCTTGGTTATTGCCAGCTTTATTACTTACGATTTGTTAACACTATTGTGGTAAGATACCAAATTCCACAGGGTTCAGTGCTGCCACCGCGAATACTTCCAGTGCTCAACAGCGACCTTGCATGCGTTATCTCATCGAATTTGCTGCTTTTCTCCGATGGTCTCAAGATGTAGCAAGCGGTTAGTAGAACTGAAGATCACGGTTTTCTCCAGCTTGACCCGGATGGCTTCCATGAATTGTGGGCGAGCAACTTGCCCTATATTCTTGCGAATGCGTACAAGCTAGTTTATGTGCGTTACCAGAGGACGAGCGTCTATAAACTTGGCAATCACATCTTGTAGGAAGAATTCCTGCAGCGTGATCGCGAAATACTGGTCCAGAACGACTTCCGCTTATCGATACAAACCGAGAAGGTCCGCTTTATACACAGAGTCAGTTGTATTTCCAGAAATGCTCAACATCTAGGTGCGACCCCAGATGGTATGGGATCTGTGGCAAAACAAATATAACGCTGTACTAGAGACTCCACAACGAAGAACATCCAAGAAAGTTAGTGCCCTCTTCCATCTGCCCTACTAACCTACACTGAAGTCAATAGAAATGTGCCGCAGTCGGCATCAGCGCTTGCAGGGACCTCATAATGGTTTACTAAATCTTGAGGCAATCAAACCACATTTACTGCCCACTCTTGGAACCCATTTCATAACGCCAAACTGCAGTGTAGGCAGCTGGAATTTTGTCGGAATTTCTACACATTTCGAGCATAACAGCCATTAAGCCCACTTTGCAGCGAAAGCTTTTTCTTTTCTTACTTTATCAATACTTGATAAGGATTTTGTTATTTGTATGTTATTCTATGACCTGCGTTCACCGAAGGGTTAAATAACGCAACCAAACGGTGTGTTCCCATACTCTAACCAGGTGGATTTATACTCGTCTTCCAGTGAACAGCTCGGTGAGTTCACCAGTGTGCACTCAATCTTGCTGACAGGTTCCTCGTTAGCTTTCTCATTTTCGCCTTGACAAACCTACAGGACCTATCAAACGGTGATCTTTTTACCCGCTATATATCATTGTGCTGTTGTAATTTAAGATATATGTATTTCTGTCACTAACTGCTTTCTCTGGCAAACCATCTAGTGCCCTGCATAATCCCGTTAATGAGTGCCTCGTAACTGTTATTGCCAGCACTCAAAACATGTATAGTTGATGTCTGCAGTTTCCGTACAGACCATTCCGTGCAGCCTTACAGCGGATTTTGCTTTGTGTTCGTCGACTTGTCCAGCGTTTACAGATCTAAACCAGAGCAAATACATTGCTACCGATCATTTCAGCATAGGTTGTCTCTCGATTTCCTAGTGGCAAACTATATGCACAAATCCATGAAAGCAGTACATGTTGAGCGAGATTAGTGGAATCAACCGTCACATGGTATTTCGCATCCACATATCTTTGTGTACATCATTATTATATAATGAACTTATGAAACAACTACTGATTAGCCTTACTAAATCTAGTGATGACGTTAACCGACAAAACCCATGTTTGCTTTTGCTCATCGCAATTAGAGTACAAGCCAAAATGGTCAACTACCAATCCCGGAAAGCACTAGACGACCGTTTTGCTCTATTGGGGCTTGTCAATGATGTTTGTTCCCTTGGTCCCCTACAGAGAATCGAACACATGATCGATAGAGGCTTGCACCACTAGTCAGCAGCTTGTGCTACTGAGCCATGAGGGAGAAGAGTAACCTACATGGATTGAAATCTGGGTTGTAGTCCAACCCATCCTCCACTGCCCTGGAGGTTATTCCCCGGACAAAGGACACTGGTTAGCCGTCAGGTGTCAGGACTTCCCTTGCCAGTAGCAGTGAATCCACACAGCATTTTTAACGAGTGGTAGGGCGGTTTTCGATTACTTATGAGTATATGGATTTGGTACCAGTTGCTCAGTTCATACCAATGGGTTGGGCTCTATCGCAGTTAGAAGTCAATCCATGGTATTCAACTGTCGGCTCGGTGGCATAAGGTGCATACTAGTGGTGCAAGCCCCTGGCGGTCATGGGTTCTTTGCTCTGAAGTTGACCAAAGGAATGCGCACAAGTTGGTAGCCCTAATAAGGCGAAACGGTTGTCCGGCACTTTTCCTGGATTGATAGTCTACCTTTCTGGCTTGTAAGCTAACTATGCTGAACTAAATAAAAGTTAGCAAGTCCCTATACGCAGAACTGATAAGCGTATTTGTTACATCATTCACTATGATGGGCATTTACCCTTTCTAACCTAACAATAACCCGATTCCTGTGTTACTCTAATAATTCTGGGTTCACCACAACGTGCAGAGTTCGGGTGACGAGTAATTCACACTAGGTTTGTGGGTTTGTCATTTATTTTCATTAAATTGCATAGTGGGTTCCACTGGTCTTGGTCGTCAGACAACCTACCCCTCAATATGATGGCGGTAGCTTCGGAGACATTGGTGCACACGACAGTCAGGGAGTTATTATTGGAGCCCATTTTGTTCAACTGCAAGATCGGGTGATCATTGGGCCTGGCTTTATGCCAACTGATGATGGCATACTGTTTGTTGCTTTATTGGCGTTAGCGGTGTTTGCAACAGAGAAAACACTAAAGGTAGCACCCCGAGGGACTTTTGCAGCGAGCTCTGCATATGTGACTGGTGTCTCAAGGAATTCGAACTCGACCAGGGACCCTTGGGACGCAGATGCAGTAGACTCGGGTTAGGCTGTCCCATCCTAGTTACTGATACAAATTGTCAAGACCGGCTGAATTTGATCGATCACGCGTTTCGAGTGGTGCCTAATTTTCGAAGTCCTGAGTACCGCTTGTCCATCAGAGCTACTGTCTGTTTTCGACTGGCGTTCTTCCAAAATTGAAACAGATAACGGCAAGAGGACCTTGTCATTCGCTCGAGCAAAGCAAATTTGGCACCAATGTTTCTCGTTGAAGCCAGTGTGTTAGCATGACGTATGCTCGCTTCCAGTGATATTATCTTAGCGTTCATACTTTGTTCAACTTCTTTTAACCGCTCCCACTTTTGGACTAGGAGAAGTATACATTTGACTAGTGGGATGGTCGAACACGCAGTACAAAGCAGCTTTCGTCTTAGGAACTGTTTTGAGCTCTCACGTGTTGTTGGGAAAGAATTGCACATTTTGGAGGGTACCATTTGAAGCAGTGTGAGCAAAGTAAATTAAATTTGACTAGTCGGTTACATTCAGCGGACCCAGATTTACCCTTCGACTGTTGCCCTTGGATTCGCATCTAGTTGCTTTCTGCTACTTGGCATAGGGTTGCTACCTTACACAATAGGCTAGTTGACGTTGCGTACTTTTCCGACTGGCCGGTTGCGCACCCTTGTCAAACGGATGGATGCGGACACTTCATTTCTTGGTCACACACTGCCTTATGGATTGAGAGGGAACGCAAGAAAACCAACCTGCCCGGACTTGAAACGGACGCACGCTGGTTTCAGTTCACACTCCGGCCCAACCGCCACACTGTCAGGTGACGGCTGTTGTGAGTTTTGATCCTGTTTACTGGTCGGAGCGCTGTTCACGACAAGGCGCAGTTGGTACGACTGCATGGTCGATCGATCGCCGTCAACCGATAAAATTGGTCGGCCCACGCGGACGGCTAGCTGACAAATTCAAACCGGTAAGATGATTTAGGTGATAAGTCAATGGAATAATTTCTACGCTTGGTGATCCACTGGATAAAGCTGGTAATTTCGTATCGGATGAGTGGAACTTGGGCGATATGTGATGCAAAGCGTAGGGACAAGCACACTACAAGGCGGCTCACAGGGTGATTGAAAAAGATTTGCACAGTTTTCACAAAAACTGTTAGACATCCTTCCAAACTTTTCCGGTGATGGAATGAGCACACAAAATGGAATCGGGTGGTATATGCCACTCCAAGGTTCGTTAAGATTGCACGTAGAACACATAAAAATTGTACAACTTGTCGGAGCATCGATTTTGTGTCCACTTGACAGTGACCTTGACCAAGGTATCTAAGTAAGTTACGAGTTTATTGGTCTACCGTTAATTATTTAAGCTAATTTTCAATTGCTGCACAAAATTCATCACTAATCAGTTTTTGACGATAATCCCCTGGTGAATCAGAAAGTAAAACAAAGATATCCGCTAATTGGAGGGTCAAGTTTGGATTACACATTATGTGATTGGATTGCGACATGCAACCTCAATGTAATGGACTGTGATTCACATTGAAATGAACCTTAGTCACTGCGACCGCTGGGACCGTATTCAAAGTAGATGGAAACTGGGTATTGCCCACCCGAAAACACTGCACAGCCACGACGCGTTTCGATGTAATTTCATCTCATCCGCCTTTTTGTTTACCTAATCAGTCGAAAGGATATTTACCGCTTGAGATGCAACCCGACAGTTACTTTCCCTGGACTTTCAAAATACCAAGGAGATATTTTGTCAAATTTTCATGACGCATCTGGTTTAGGTCATTTTCCTTTTTGTCTAGGAAAGGCTGATTTTCTAGGCCAGTATGCTATGCATGGAATATGGGCATGTATCCAGCCATCAAACACCCATGTGCGCACAAAGACTGACAGGCTCGCACGGTCCGTCAAAGAAGTAGTTCCATCCTCCATTCTACATCGAATTAAGATGTACTCGAGTTATCGATTAGCGTAGAGATCGCTTTGGTGTAAGTTTCTTTTTTACGGGACTAATGGCGCATGAGTACTGGACTAGTATCTTTGTGAACACCACGATGGTATTTATTCTCATTAAATCGTGGTTTGCGTCATTTAACCCGAAACGTGCTTGTATTTCAGCGAAGTGTGATATGGTATTGACCTCATAAACCGAACTCAGTGTAGAATTTAGTGCAAGTTACCGGAGAGTAATTGCATGCGAATATTCAAGTGGGCTCACCATAAAGGGTTGTTGTGCTTTCTTTTATGGGTGAAACTGGCTCTTCCTCAGTAGGCTCTTCAGCTGTATGGTAAGACGAAGAGTTACTGTCATCCAGTTTCTCCAGTTGGTTGGACAGCACTTTAACTGTAAGGTACACAAATACAGAGATTTGGTTGAGTGTTAAATCACCATTATTATTTTCTTGCCATGTTGAAAGTGCAAGATGAAACCTTCTCAAACAGCGGGTGTAGCAATAACGGAGTTCAATTAATGCTTACCAGACTTCGTAGCGCAAAGCATAATTATCCTCTTGAGATCTCTTGACGCCAAACTAGCCAACGTTTTGCTCCTTGGAGAAAGGGCGGGTAACAGCCGTGCAGCTATATCAACAGACGCAGGTTAGCATACACCAACCTCTTTGCTTGCTGCAAATCAGGACCACGCTCAAGCTGAAGAAGTTGGTTGTAAGTAGCGAAGTCTTATCACTGCACTCAAATCAAACAGGCAAGCTGATGTAACGTGTGTGAGCTAGATTATTGGTCCGAAAGTGACCAATTAGTGTGAAGGATAATAAAATCCACGAGAGGATAAGAGAGTATTTAGGTGTCAGAAAGTACACATCCCCAGCACTGCAACCTACGATCTGTTGCTTGCTTCCGTCTGTCGATGTCCACTGTAGGAGTGGAAGTAAATTGGGGGTATTCAACTGGCTTCAGTTGATGTAATAAAAGCCATACCCAGTTAGACAGTCTGCAGTATGTAGAAAAGCAGTTGAACGATCGTTTCTTCCTCTATGAAATGACAAGCACCACGCATTCCTTTAGACCGGTGAGGAAGTTAAAGTTAAAGTTCAATCTGGACAGGAACTGTAGGAAATTATCATGTGTGTTGCTTCTTCAATGTGCCATTGAACCAGAATAGAGTTCGCAGGATCGAGTTAAAACCGAGGCGAGCCAAATCAAAAAGCACGAATTACATCACGTTCAATCAATCAATGCCCACGGGGCCTGTACTAACGATCCCCACTGTATCGGCCACGTGAATAAGAATAAAAGCGAAGAGAAGCGAATCAGCAAAAACAGAATAATTCTAAAAGTAGTACGAGAGAATGTGTGGACAAAGCAACACTGCTAATACGGTGTGAGAAGTCAAGGAAATAGATGTGTAAGTTAAGAACCATACAGAAAGGTCTTAAATTGCAGCCACAAGGCGCCGAGTCGATGTACAAACTCCTTCACCATTGATGCTAATACGACTTCGCTGGGTAGTGTGTTCCATGAGTTGATGACCCTGCGTGATAAAAGAAAGTCAGCTCTAACGCGATCGGATCTGGTCTTATGCAGCTTTAGAGGATGATTACGAAGAGATGGCATCTGAGCCGGATGGAGCAGTTTAGTTAGGACAGGCCCAATCTTGCCCGTCAATATACCGTACGTAAGAATCAGGTCTCCCTGAAGGCGCCTATAGTGCAGCAAAAACATCTGCAACCTTAGCAGCCTATCAGGATACGTGAGGTGCCTCAATCCTTGCACCATTTTCGTGCCAATCCTCAGAACTCGTTTGACTGCCATTTTGTCTCGGACCAAGCATGGAGGACAGGCCTGCATACAGTACTCCAAGTATGTCCTGCCAAAAGCTGAGGAAACTGTAACAAACATTTCATTTGTTATGATGTCGAGCGACCTGCGGATCGGCGACAGTGTTTGAAAACCCTTGCGGTTGGCAGTTGTCCAGTTCTCGCTGGATTTGAAGTCAGAGGATAGCGATATACCCAAGTCCATTTGTTCAATCATTTAAGGTACTACATTTCTGCCAAGTACGTAATGAGTGGTGGGAGTGCTTGATCCTATGCGCAGGACCGAACACTTGGTCAGCTTTATTGACAGCTGCCACAAACCAAACCATTCACAAAGTTTGTCAAAAGCTGTCTGCAGAGCCGCGGGACCATCAGAATCGCGCTATGTCTTCCAACATCGCAAGTCCTCTGCAAAAATAAGGGGTGATACCTTAAGCTTCTCAAGCAGGTCGTTCACATACAGTGCAAACAGTAGAGGTCCGAGAATCGATCTCTGAGGAACACCACACAAGACGGATTGTCTGAAAGCCGAAATCCATTTCAATACTGCCTGAAACACCATAGGATTCCAGTGTAAAAAATGACAAAGCCGTACGGTGTCAAAGGCTTTAGAAAAGTAAATGAACAATGCATCCACCGTCTGTTCTTGATTCATACCCTCAGCCCAACACTTTCGAGCAACCAACATGTTAGTCAAACAAGTGGCCTCTGCGGAACCCATCTTCGCGGAGCCTTCGGTCGGTTTGAACCATCAATATTTCCCCAAATGCTTAACGCCTACGTGCGACCTCAAGTGGAATATGCTATTCAGGCGTGGCAGCCGTGGCAGAAACAGGATGTCGTTGCTCTGGAGACTCCTCAACGAAGGGCAACCAAGAACGTCAAGGGCCTCTTTCATCTGCCCTATCAGCTTAGACTGAAATCTCTGAGAATGTACAGCAGTCGATATCGGCTTTTGCCGGGGGATCTCATAATGGTTTACCAGATTCTGAAGAACCCAAACCACATTTGCCGTCCGCTGCTGGAATTGAACCACAACACTAAACTAAGAGGTCACCCTCTGAAACTGACAATTCAGTATAGCCGGCTTGAATGCCGTGGAAATTGCTTTTCTCTCTGCGTGTGCAAGCCTTGGAACGCCCTCCCTAATCTGGCGATAGTTAAAAAACGTGTTGACGATGCATTGTCTCACCTTTCATTTTAGGACTTGTTAGCCAGGGGCAACAAAACGCAATCAAACGGTGCTTTTCCAAACGCCTAACCAATGGATTTATGGATTTAGACGTTTGATATCCGAACATCTCCGATATTCCACATAAGTCTGTGGTGAGTCCACCACAACGCTTTTCACTTTATCATGCAATTGATTTTCGCAATAATTTCCTTCCCGCGGGACTTGTTAAGCGATGCTTTTTTACCCGTAATAAACCATTGTTCCATTGAGATGGGCTGCGCAAGCTGAACTTAGCCAAGTGCTTCTCAAGAGGATTTCTTACCAGCTTCTCTAATACTTTAACTAGTACACTTGTTAGGCTAACCGGTCTGTAATTTTCAGGTAGGTGCTTATCACACTTCTTGAAAATAGGGCACACGATAGCACCTCACCACTCGGCAGGGAAGGAGCAGCTACGAAGATACTTACAAAGAGACATGTATTCGGTTTACACTGCAACTCAGCCAGCCGGTGCAAAAACGTAAGATAGAGAGCACCTATCCCGGCAGCTTTACTAGCATTCAGGTCATGTAGGAGCCTGAGTACCTGAGCTTCTGAGGTGGAAAGGAATCACGAACAAGGGACCTGATTCTTTAAACGGAGGTTTAGACCTCTCTCCCAAAGCGTATATCGATAACCGATGTAACTAACTGCAATACGGTGAGGTTCACTGTTAACCTAATTACACACTTCTGCAATATTGTGATCAAGTTAGCTCCCCAAGCAACAACCTACCAGACCCAATCCGTCAAATAGTTTAAGCGTTGAAACCGATTCCGGTCCAGCAGTGTATACAGCAGGGTAGTATGGGATTTTCGAGTTTTGTATTGGACCCAGTGGGATTACAATCAGCAACTCTTTCATGTTTAGTTATCATTATTCGCCGTGGATCAGGGACAGCATTCCTCATTTTTAATAATGACTCTTAATAAACATAATCGATTACACAGCCACTACACAACTAGACAAGCAGCGGACGGTTGTTTTACCCTTTCGGGAGTCCTCTGTCTCCTGTGGTGCTAAAACTCATGGTCCCACGCTTACCTCTTCGTAGTCAAGAGTACTGAACCACGGGGAGGGACAGTAATAACCGTGACCAACTAACTATCTATGTTGCATGGAGACATCCTTTTACGTTTCGAACATGCCTAAGGAAGGGTTGGCTCCCTGAGACACCCCCTGCCAAGTCATCATCATCTGATGGCTTAGTTCTCTGCTCGTAAACCTTAGGTGGCGGTTTCGGGCCCTACGCTTGATGGAGAGGACGTTCACAACTGACCAGCCTCGAAATAACAAAGTAATTACACGCTTTCTTTTCTGTTTGGCTCCAGTCGAGATAAGCTGCATTTACGTCCAGTATGATGGGGGGGGGGGTTGTTCAATTCCCTACCATACTACATCGTCGACGTATTAGCGGACAGAATTGCTACAGCACTGAAATAATAACAATGAGTTTATGCGTGGTGGAGTTGGTTATAAGGTCAGTAATAACAGTTATATCCTGACTCAAGCCAATGCGCTTTAGGTCCAGTCTACTTGCTAAGAACAAGATTACTTTCAGCAAATAACACTTAAATAGGTACTAGTGTGTAGTAGGGGAATTTTTTGCATGTTGACGAAGCTTCATCCCCGCTACACGCAGCCAGTCAGCCACTACACATACTGAAAGTCGCTGGACGGCCGTTTCGTTCCGATGGGACTCGTTAGTAGCGCATCCCCGCAGAATCCTGCCGGATTCGAACCGATGAGCTTAATCTTGCGAGTCAGCCACTGAGCCGTGGGTGACAGCAACGAACCGCAATGACTGATATCTAACTGCGATATAGCGCGGCTCATCCTCAGCTTTAAGGCAAGTTATGGACGTGCAGAGGACATGGCTGGCCTTCAGAACTGCGACTTCCTTCGTAAACCGCCACCAATCGAGGTGACGTGTAAGCTGCCTGCTGCGACTGCGGATTATTTGGTAGTGGTATAAGGAGTTTCTGGGTATTTTGTGAAGATTCGTAGCAGTTAAACTCAGGCAGACAGCCAGCACACATCCAGGAAAACGCTAGACGGCCGTTTCGTCCCATTGGGACTCGTCAGTAGCTCGCCCTTGCCGAATTCTGCCGGATTCAAACCCATGATGTTGCTCTCACGAGCCAGCGGCCTATGCCACTGAGCCATGGCTTACCCGCCGGATTCGGCGAGTGCACGACACTGACGAGTCCTAATAGGATGAAATGGCTGTACAGCCCTTTTCTGGATATGTTGTGGCTGACTGGCTAATCCATCTGCGGAGAATCTTTCTCAAAAAGCAAATAGTTGGACATATACCAACTGGATTGCCGCTCTTAATTGTCAAGAAGCCAACACTATTGTTGCTTCTTTTACTTGAAGCTACGAGGGTGGGTCCCCTAGGGTGTAAAAGTGTGCCATATACGGTTAGTTGTTTGTCTGCCTCGAGGGGTTTTGTGACCTCTGGCATTTGTTCGATAATTAGGCCCTGTTTTACCCCGTGCATACCTTATGTGTTTGTCAGTAGTACGTTACTTTTCTAGTCTCGTCATAATTAACTGCGTTTATGGTTCATATTTGGTGCATATACAGCGATTTTTATTATCTGGTAGCCACATTTTGCTACTTTTTTTCTGCCTGGCCGAATCCCAACCACTTGGATACTATCGATCGCGTTGCTTACATTTCATCAATCGACGGGTTGTCACGTACCTTATCAATGTATAGGATAGATGAAAGGATTATGCCAACCTTGACATTTTAATTGTTAAGTTGTACTTTAAATACATACAACATCCACCTATTGGCCAGAATCAAGAAGTTGGCAGATGAAATGACAGATGGTTAATGAAAGATCCTCTGGTTTTCCAGTTTTTATCCACCCATATTTCTTGCAACTGTCATAGTTTTTGCAGTTGGCCGTAAGGAAGGTTATGTGGTATTTCCTTACTTCGTTCCACAATGCCTTGAAATAGATATTTCTTTACACGTTGAATTTTCGGGAAATTATCAAACGCTGAGCGAAGTGGGTACAAAACCGAGCGTTTCATGATCTTCAGTAAAACTGTGTTCTCAAACAAAATTAAACTAGAGCAGGAATGGCTGGTTAAACTTTGTTACTACTAATAATAAATAGAATGCGTCAGCTGTAAGCAGTAACGACGCTTTGCTGCCGTGCAGCCACCATCAGTCGCACGCTGGCTGAGTATACCGCGAGGACGCCCACCACTAGGCGGATTCGAACCCGCACCACAAGATTACGAAAAGCTCGTTACCTCTAGGCTACGGGCCATTGAGCTTCTTCTGTGGGAATTGGTTGAGACAGACCTCAGCGAACAAACGCAAATGCCTTTACACATCCTACAGTCACGGTAATGTGTCATATGTACGGAAATGTTTCACTTTAAACATGCAGCCGATTTGGATCTCGAGTCGAAGCGATTGCTGAAACTCAATTTGGCTTCAGAAACAAAAGTATAAAAATATGTAAGCTATTTTTGTCCTTAAGTATTCCACCATATTACTTTGTTTGCCATTCAGAGAGGTCTGACACAAATCTTCTGATGTACCTATCTGGCCCCTGACACAAACGTCACGTTCAGTTAAGTGAATAAACCAAGTTAGAGCAGTATTTTATAGCAACCGTGAGAACAAGCGGTATGAGCAAGTTTATTTTAATCACGGGTCGGAAGATCGTCCTAAGTGATTCAGTCATTGTGGGATAATTTCAGGTAGTATCAGCACATCGTATCTACGAAGAAAGTCTTATTGGCGACGATAAGGGTGTTGACGCTTTCCAGCCGGTTAGCTGCATTGATGTAAATCAGACTATTTGGGTCAAGAGTACATGAGAGTTTCACCTCCTCCGTTCTGTGCACACGGCTTCTGACTTCGGCGAGTTTTATCGTCCAGTAAACCAACCTGTGTGGTGTTTCTCACAAGCGCCTCCTAGTCGTTTCGACATCCAAATGGATCTGATGCGCGTACACCGCGACGGTCGCGGTCATTATTCTGCATTCAGACTCGGTTTTCAGTGGACGCGAAACGAGTCTTTCGATTCTAAAATCCATATTCGTAGTTCTCTCTCAACTTAATTTATGTACTAGTGTACGCAGTCTGAACATCTGATTGTACAGACACAGTGTGGTGTCGTATCAGTCGGGAAAAGATCATTTAAGTGAAACTGCAATGGATGTAGTGTTTATCTCCGCTGGATTCTCGGTCCTGCGCTAGCTTTACGCAGCAACCTACGGTTTGCTTTTTAGCTTTTTTCCGTTTATGGAATACTTCCGGTCTGTATCCACGCCTTCCTGGATTTATCAGTTTCCCCAGTTGACCTTATAATAACCACCACGAGTAACTAAGCTCGATCCTTCTCTCTCCTTCTATTGTGCACAACATCTGTGACTTTTCGAACAGCGATGAGACCGTTCTGGCTTAAACATACTTTAGATGACTTGAACCACAGTGGACAATAGCATTAGTATCCGCTGGTTTACTACGAATAGACTTTTCTAAAGTTTCTCCACTTATGTAAAGTAGGTAGTCAAAAAACGCACCAGTATCACAAGTTCCAATATCTTCAGTGGAGTTGATTTAGCAACACTTTCTTCTTAACGATTACAAGAATAGCGTCTACGCACTGCCGCCAAAATCTGTGGGCTAGTATTATTTAGTACTGTGTTCTTATGGATACCTTTCCCCCTACGGTGAGTATTGGGGATCACATGGCGAAACATTAGTTCTGACCGTACAGCTTCGATGGATAAACGATGCGGGTTATGTGAAGGCCCTATTTGGTTAACCCTAAGCTCTCTTCTCTTCTTCAGATTACTCGATTTAGTTAGACAGCGGCTTGATATCCGTAACGCTTCCACTTTGGGTACATTGGGGAAAAGCGAGGTGGCGTCGAAAGATAGTGACAGTTCATTCGGCTTGCTAATGAACCCTACGAAGATCTAAGCGAACTCCTCGGTATGCGAGTCGACAATCCCACATTAGCAGCGTGGGATGCAATGGCAGCCGGTCCACGGAGCAAGAGAGTATATTTCCTAACTAGTGAATAGAAAGCGAATCAGTTGCTATCCACGTTAGTTGACCATAATCACTTGAGTGAAACGGACCATAGAGAAGTGAGGAGGCCAAGCATGCGTCAAGTTGAGAGTCGCCATAGATAGGGATGGAATGGGAAGGACCGAACAGTGAATGAAGAGCGCGGGCTAACCAATAAATATTAACAGATGACAAGAAATGCGATAATGAGAAATGATTAGTGAGAGGCCGGTAAAATTTATTATTGCTTCCAGCTTTACGATTAACAGATTTAAGTTAAGAATCCTTTTGAAATTCCTTGTGTGCTTGCATTTCGACGTACAATCTTAATGTGGACTGTGATTCGCATATAAGTGAACCTTGGGACCACAACTGATGAACCAAATCTCTAGCAGATGTTACCTGCTCGAAAATACTGCATACCATGACCGGCTTCCAGGTTGTTTGCTCTCATCAGGTAGAGGTAGCAAGAAGTCGAACCCAGAGCCCTAGGGATGTCAGCCGGAACTTTTGCTCCTAAGTCAACGAGTCGCAGCAAGCAGCTATTTTTATAACGGTTGATATCTGGTAGAAGGGATCATTTCGAAGCCCCGGGTTCCAGTGCATTGTTTTCGAGAGGGCAAAATCAAATAGCCAACGTATTTTGATCGCTGTCCAGATTTTAACTATTGGAGGGTTACACGACGGGAACATTAGCTAATTTCCTGCACAAAAGTTGCTTCGAAAGTGCTCCTCGATCAAAATCATTCACTACATTAAACACCACCTGAATAAGTCACACTTCCTTGGCCAGACGGAAGCAGAGAGCAGTATATGTCCGAACGCAAGTCTACTATTCGTCGGTCATTCCACTGCTAGCTAGTTTGTGGCTTGCCCGAATGATATCAAGCAAGAAGTAACTGGTAACTTTTACCACTGAGGTTGTGCCCTTGTGTTAAATGCTTTTGTTGTTGTTTGATTGGTATTCCATGTACTGTACTCCTTTTTTACCATTTCTATAGTGCGTGCTTTGAAACCGAAATTTACTCTTCCTGGGTGTGTAAAGCACCAAACTAAGCTCCGAATCTAAGCAGAAGAAGAGAGCTAGACGCTCTAACCGCACTGCAGCGTCTGTGACTCTAAATCCACTGGGTCACCTCACTCTCATAAGTGGACACGCCTCAAACCTGCCTGTTTCCATTTCTCCAACCATAGAGGCTTCACTTGGAGATTTAATCATGACACCGACAGCTCAGAGCCGAAGGCAATCCGGTGCAGATAACAAGCAGGTAAGGTACGCATCGATTACCTCGACAAACACACGGGGAGCGACACACCTAGGCCCATCTTCAGTACCGAGCACGCGTGGCGCAAAGCAGCTTTCACCGTCAACTCCCATGGTGTCCTCTAAACAACGCGAATTGCCGGCAAAAAGTATAAAGCCAACACTCGCTAGACAAAACCACGCTGCGTTAACTCTCGTGTGCACCAATGTTCCCGAATCCAAATCTGGCACAATAAAAGGCAAGTTGCAAGACGATCGCAACCAGTGGAGTTCCATCTGCGTGGCAATTAACATTCGGGTTGAGCCTGCAATGCTGCAACGCGTAGCGCATCACCCGACCTCAGTGCACTCTGGTGAACATCGAATTCTTCGAGTAATACTAAACTCAGCAGATGAGACAGAGGCTGTCCTGTTCTCAGCAGTTCGTCTTCGCAACTCACCGAGCTGAGTGCGCATATTACCTGATCTATCTTGGACCATCGCAATGAGGCTGGACCTTACCGTGGTGCGATGGTTTGTGTGACTCAGTGATCCATTGAGCTATACTGGGTGGTGCATTTTTGCACCTTCAGAGCCACTCATACCAGATTGGTCAATGGTTAGAGGCCAGACAAACTCAGCCTCCTGGTCCTCCATGTTGGGGGTTGGAGTGAGGGTGGCTCCTTATTCCTTAAAACGGACTCCTTTTAGCCCAATGCCAAACCCGCTGCCTCGCGGTCAGGTTTTTGAACCAAAGGCTTTGGTTGAGAACACTAATCGTTCTCCTGTCTAGGCCTGGGCAACCTGACAGTATCCTGCCCACGCAATACAATAAATCACACTTCAAACAAATTGCTGATGCTCTGGCCACCGCAGAGGATAATCAACGGTGCCCTATCTGCTGCATCGAGCAGGGTGGATAGGGGTTTGGATGCTACTGCTCAAGCCTTCCCGTCCTCTTATTCCCCCTCATGCGCTTTTTCGCCCTTATCGTCCCGTTCCAGCTTCACTTTCATCCCCCTGTTTTCAACCCCCCAATTCTCGGCCCTCCCCCGCCTTGCTTCAATAGTCGCTTGGCTGTTAGTTTTAACTCACATGTGAACGCGGAGCGTCATTCCTGCCCATGTCCAAGCAAGCAGTTCATCGGCTTCCATTTGGAGCCCTCGATTCTCCTTCAGATTGGCATGCCTCAATGTTCGTACATTGCTTCAGATCGGTCAACTGGCAGCACTTGCTCGAACATTAGAGACCCTATTGATCGATATCTGCTGCTTATCAGAGACTCACCTGCAAGACTCGAGCTATGTGATCACTCTGCGATCCCCTTCAAGTGACACTAGCAGCACTTTCTCGTTGCGCCTATCCGGGGACGATGCAGCTTCGACCACCGGCCAAGCCGGTGTTGGTATTGCCCTGAGTCCCCCGGGTTGAAGCTACTCTGTTTGATTGGATTCCAACCAGTAGCCGGATGTGTGCGGTCCGATTGGCTGGCTCGTTCAAAGCTTCGAAGTCACGTGGGACTAACAGGTGTCTATTCGTTATCGCTGCCTATGCACCGACAAACTGTAGCGATGACTCGGTAAAAGACGACTTCTATCGTCAACTGAACGAGCTCCTTAGCCACAGAAGAAGCTCGGACACTGTAGTGCTGGCTGGGGATCTGAAGGCTCATGTTGGAAAATTATCCACTGATGAACTGCATTTGGGCGGCCAACATGGTATAGGCTCCCGTAATGATAACGGTGAGCGGTTACTTCATTTGTGTGAGGATGCTCGATTATTTCTTGCGAGCATTAATTTCAGACACAACAAGCGCCGAAGGGTGACTTGGTGCCCACCAGCCTTGAACCAGCTATGGACGCAAATCGATCACATTGCGATAAGTTACGGATGGAGAGGCTGCGTCCCGAACTGTCGCTCGATTTGGAGCACAGGTGTGGACACCGACCATGCACTTGTATGTGCTGACATTCGGATGCGTTTTGGCGGACGCCCACGACGACGTTGTGAGCGCATTGATACCAGCCAACTGGCGAAGCCAGCTGTTCTGAATGCCTATCAAAGTAGGCTGTCATGCGAGTTGGATAAACGCGCACCGACTGCAATTGAAGCTCACTGGTTTCATATTCACCAGACATTACTTGCAGCAGGAAAATCCTCATGTGGTAAGTCTAATCGCCAACATGGACATTGGGTCTCTTCACAGTCTCTGGAACTTATAGATGCTCGCCGGCATATTCCGGCTGGAAGCGAACACAATGAAACTCGCAAAGAGCTCCGGGCGAAACTCCGTGCTAGCCTGAGGAGAGACCGCGAATCCTGGTGGTCTAATGGTGCAACAGAAATGGAAATGGCCGCTTCTCTTGGTAACCATCGTAAGTTATTTCGTCTGATACGAGAAACGGGCAGCAGGAGACCTGGTGTTAGTAAAACTATACGTGACGAGAGTGGACAGCCTATCCACAACTTATAAAACGCTTAGAGCGTTGGGCTGATCACTTTGAAAGGTAATTTAATCGGTCGGAATGGTTAGATTTCTCGCCGGCCACTGATCGCCCCACTCCCTGTCACTTTGGATCCACCCTCTCGTTCAGAAGTCGAACGTGAGGTCGGACTGTTGAAGTTAAATAAAGCCACGGGACCAGATGATCTTCCTCCAGCCATCTTCAAATTCAGGGAACCTGCTCCTATGGATGATATACACGCGTAACTAGTCAAACTGTGGGAGCAGGAAACTGTCCCAACCGATTGGAACCGCTCCGTCATAGTTCCAATTTTCAAAGGAGGCTCACGATCGGAATGCGGCAGCCATAGAGGAATCAGTCTGATCTCCATCGCCTCCAAATTGCTTGCCTCTGTCATCTTTCACAGACTGACTGGCACTCGCGAAAGCCAGATTCGTGAAGAGCAAGCTGGATTTCGTCGAGGTCTTGGCTGCATTGACCACATCTTCACCTTGCGCAGTTGTTGGAGCACCGTCACATATATTGGCGGCCTACCATTGTCGAGTTCCTCGATATCAAACGTGCATTCGATTCGGTGGATAGACATGCACTTTGGGACTGTCTACTCAGGAGAGGTGTGCCCGAGAAATATGTGAATATTATCCGCTCATTATATGCGCGTAGCTCGGGCAGAGTGAGCGCTTACGGCAAGTTTTCGTCGCCCTTTAGTATTTCCAGCGGCGTGAGACAAGGATGCCCGCTGTCACCTCTCCTCTTCAACTTCGCTGTTGACGAAGTCATGGAAATTGCGTTCACAGGACACGACTTAGAAGGTGTGGAGCTACTCCCAGGAGAACGACTTCTTGAATAGAGTATGCTGATGATATTGCCCTAATCGGTGACAGCTCACAAATGCGCCATGCGGCATTGGTCAGATTAGCACTGGCTGTCCGTCACTTCGGGCTTTGCTTCGCACCCTCGAAGTGCAAAGCGTTCCTCCAAGATTGGTCTGGCCCGCCTCTTTCGCTGACCCTTGGCGGGGATCAGCTATAAGTCGTTCAAAAATTGAACTACCTGGGAAGTTGTATCCGCGCCTGTGGGATTGAAGACGAACCGTATAGCAAAAGCTCGGGGCGCTTTTGCTAAGCTTCGCCACTTATGCCGCCGGCGCGACATCACTCTTGCCCTGAAGGGTAGAGTGTACAATGCAGCAGTACGTTCGACCCTACTGTACGGTTGTGAAACTTGGCCGCTTAAAGCAGCGGACCTGAAGAGGCTAGTTACGTTCAACCACCGGTGCCTTCGTAATTTAGCTCACAACTGGTGGGAACACCGCGTGAGCAACGAGCGTGTCCGACGCCTTGTTTATGGCACAGAAAAAGGAACTGAACCGCTCAGCACCGTTATTTCACGCACCAGGCTCCGATGGCTCGGCCACATGTTACGCATGCGAGCCCACCGACTCCCGCGACGTGCGTTGTTTGCGCGCCGGGGGTGTGGATGGAAGAAGAGGAGGGGTGGCCAAGCGATGACTTGGTCCATAGGAATGAAGGCCCTCACTTCTGAGCTGGCCTCGGTTGGAGCGTCTCGGCTCCCTGGTTGGGGTCCGAAAGACGATGAACACGTTTGGTTGGACACACTTGCTGACATGGCTAGGAGCCGACCTCAGTGTCGTTCCTGCTGTGAGTTTCTTTGTCCCACTCCATCCCTCTTGGCCTCCCCCTCCAACCACGATCTCATTTATTAGCTTTATATAATCTTGCATAATATTTTTTTTCTTGTTGGGTGCACAGTAGCCGACTGATAGCTTACCGGAACGATGCCCATCCGTTACCGGTAGCTCAGCCGGCTGGCCCCAGTAGAATTCTTCTTTTTTCTCCTTTTTTCTGTGTATTGCGGCACAGTAGCTGAGGTGTTCCCCACGTCTAGCTAACGTGTATGATGATGATGACGATGACCTATTTTGGAAAGATCGCCCAAAAGAAGCAGTTGACCAACGCGGCATTGCTAATAGAGATAGCAAGAAAACAATATTTGTTCATGGTGTTCCTGAGCTTCTGCATTCTTCTGATCACGATGCACAAACTCATGACCGAGAGAAGTGGTGCTACATCCGCGACGCACTCTCTGTAGACAATGTTATTGCCAAATCCTTGACAAGAGTTCCGTCATCACCTAAATACAAGGGCTGTGGTCTAAGACAAATGAAAGTAATATTACACTCCGAGAGAATGACGCAAGTTCTGCTGGGCAGCTGGTTAAAGTTTCGAGCTAGGTTGCCAACAGAGATCCGGCTAAAAGCAGCAGGCGAACGACCAAAAGTCGGAAGCAATTCAACGGAACTTGCAAACGCAACAAATTCCTTATCTGCACAGTCCTGCGGAGGGACCGACACAACAGCGCCCACGGCACACAGGAGGACCGAGCACAGCACCAGTGAAACTTCTGTTCAGGAACGCTTAATAATGCCATGCAACACGACTGAAATACATAAACCAAAAAACGCTTAATTGCCGGCCACCTAACGGTCGGCTTAAAAGCGAACACAAATTTGACATCTATCAATGAACTAACAACAAAAGCCCTATCTTGCATGTATACAAACGCCCAAAGCCTTCTAAGCAAGTTGGCAGAACTTAGAGTACTCCATGCCTCACAACCGCGGGACCTCGTCATGATTACAGCATGGTTGAACCCTGAGATAAGCGATTCTGAGATCAATTTACCCGGTATGTCACTGCTTCGGACCGATAGAACCGGAAGGGGGGGCGGTGTGATTCTTTATTATAATACAAACCTCCGATGTGAAGTTATCGACCACTCGGAAATCCGAGCTCCTGATTCGCTTTGGTGCCGCCTTTGGTTGCGAAACAAGGACACATGTCTAGTAGCCGTGGTTTATTGCCCACCAAACTCAACGTCGGAAATGGACTCCAAACTGAACCACATTTTCCAGTTTGCTTTGAACAAGTCCTACACCCACATTCTTATCGCGGGAGACTTTAACGTGCATGACATAGAAACGCCGGCAACCGAAGGTACGCAGTTTAAAGCCTGCTTGCAAGAGCTTATTGCTAGCCTCCCTCTTTACAACCACTTAACCTCCCCCACCAGATTTCGAACTGCTAACAAGCCGTCGATACTGGATCTTGTGCTCCCTAACTAAGCACTCATGGTTAGCGGGATAGTTACAAGCACACCATTGGGTCGTAGTGATCATGTTACTCTACTCTTTGACCATATATGCTATGCAAATTACCCTGAAATGGAGGCTGTTAAAGTGCGTAATGTCAAGCACTACATTGTGTTATCTCAGCTTGTTAAGGATACATACTGAACTTTCTTAACCGAATTCCCCCCAGATGTTGCTTGGGAAACCTTTACAAGGACGTTTAGCACAGTGGTTGCGCACGCATCGGAAGAGTAGTCCTTCCAACCCCAAAAACAAGCATAAGTCATTTCTGAGAAGCAGCACACGTAAATGTATGTCCCGGAGGGATTTGGCATGGCACGATCACCAGGACTGCTCAAATGCCGAAACCTGGACTACATACAGGACACATCGTAACTTCTGTGTGAAACTGATCCGCGAAGACAAGGTCACTCATCAGCAGGAGTTAGTGAAACGATTATGCACGAACCGCAAACTTCTGTATAAGCAAGTTAACGGCCTTCGAAAGGTGAAGCGCGGGATTCCAGCACTAGTCACGGCTGATAGGTGCACGCGATCAGCAATGGAAGCAGTCGATCTCCTACGGTTTCATTACTCCCAAAGTTTCTAGCATGTAATGAGCCCAAATATCCTCCTCGTTTCTATTACTCCATCCTCGGGTTTAGACAACATCACATTCACTGCGAAAGCTGTGTTGAAGAAGTTGTTATCCTTACGTATCCACAGTTCTCCAGGAGCCGACAACATCCGACCAAAGGCTCTACAGGCAGTAGTTAGTGATCTAGCAGAACCACTGGCTGTTTTCTATCAGCGATGTCCAGAACAGAACCATATTCCACCAGTATGGAAGCGAGGGGTCATCACTCCTATCCATAGAGGAGGTAGTCGCACTGATCCTGCCAACTACCGTCCAATAACACTAGTTCATGTACTATCCAAATTGATGGAATCAATAATCGCAGATGCGCTGATGGAATACCTGGAAATTCACAACTTAATAGCCCCAGAGCAACATGGTTTTTGTCAAAAGCATTCGTGTAATACTAACCTATTAATCGCACGTACTATCTGAACTGAAGCTGTTGGTGATGAAATAGGATTCGATGTCATCTACCTGGACTTTACATAAGCATTTGATCGTTTAGAACATCGAAGTCTTCTTCAGAAGCTTCGGAATTACGGTATTGGCGACCCAATCCTGAGTTGGATTGACAATTTTCTACAAGAACGACGGCTAGTGGTGAGGGTCCGAGAATCATTGTCCGATGCAATCGATGTGGCGTGTGGAGTACCACAAGGCTCGGTTCTTGGACCTCGTCCATTCTTCGTGTTCATTAACTGTTTGACGAGATCAATTGCTTCCGATTTTCTATTTTTCGCTGATGATATCAAGATATAACGAAAGCTCAGAGGACCGGACGATCACGGACGGTTCCAGTGCGATGTTAACACAGTGTCGAACTGGTCAGTTCAAAACGCCCTACCGTTCAACGTAGACAAATGTCGCGTTGTACAATTACGCCATGGACATAATTACACCTTTTTGCTTGGGGCAAACGGCTTGCAGACCAACTCCCAGGAACGTGACCTTGGTGTGATCGTACAGAGCGACCTCAACTGTTCAAAACAGTCTGAGGTAGCTGCGAAAAGAGGCAACTAGCACGTCGGCATGCTGCGAAGGGCATTCGGGAGATTTGACCCATCAATCTTCCCAATGATGCTCAATTCCTACGTGCGCCCGCATGTTGAGTACGCAATCCAAGCTTGGCAACCTTGATTGAAACGCGACCTAGAAGCGATAGAGGCACCACAACGGAGAGCAACTAAGAACGTGATGGGCCTGCGGTATCACTCTTACCACCGAAGGCTGAAGTTGCTGGGAATTTTCAGCGGGCGCTATCGAAGGCTGCGCGGCGATCTCATATTAGCGTATCAAATATTGAGTGACCCCAACCACGTATGCCGCCATTTGCTGAAACTTAGCCACAACACGCAGCTCAGGGGTAACTGCTTAAAATTGAAGGAACAATATAGCCGTCTAGAGTATCGACGGAATCACTTTTCCCTTCGGGTTTGCCAACCCTGGAACGCACTCCCAGATGCAGTTGTATTCTCTCCTACCTCGGACATTTTCTAAAAACGATTAGATGTTGCTCTTAGCTCCCAACATTTTGTTACCTAAACTCCTCTATTGTGGATTAGGCCAAGCATGCTTCTCAACAGGATTTATCTATCAAATGGACCCCAGTGGGCGACCATATTTTACTTTCCTTACGTCTTACGACAACGATCACCGCACCCGTGTCTTTCTGAACATTTATGCTTGATTATTTTTGATTTTACACTGATGTTATTTATCAAAGTATTCATCTCGGCAGACGTTCGGTAGATGACCCAGATATACTTTGATTTCATCATATTCATCCCAACCATTCTACGGGACGTGTTAAGCAGTTGCTTTCATTCCGTGATAAAGCATTGTTCATTGTTCATTCGGCTCCATGTTCCAAAAGTGTGGCTTCGGTTTGTTGTCGGTTGTTAGAGTAGAGCTAAATGGTCAAGTGCTCATGGAGATAGCCACCAACCATCAGATGCCGAGTTCCACTCCCAACTCAGGCTATCTCTACCTGATGCGTACGAAGCAGGACGAAACCGTCGGTCGCGGAGTGCCGGTATGGGAGAGCGCCACACCTAAACCCTAAACCAAGGCGTAAGTATGTTTGAGCGAGAGATAGGTTAGCTAGAAAAATTATCATCTGGCCAACTAGTACTCTCGGAACGACATATGAGCTCTTCAGTTAGAAACGAGTAATTGGTTAGTTCAATGCGGTCAGATGAGGTGGGGTAATTTTTGTGAGTGCATCATTCCTCGTTGTGTCCTTTGAAATGCGCGGCATAATAGGCGCAGCGAAGCAGCAGCGTAGTAGGCGCAATTTAGCATCCAGGAGTACCCAATATTACAGTGTCCACTTTGAGCCCGTCACTGATGAACATAAAGCCCGGAAAACTCAGTTTGCTTCCAGTTCTGGATAGGTTGTTGGGAATAGCATGTTTGTCAATGGCAGAACAGCGATCTGCCGTCGCACTCTGTTCTCAAATTACCTAACGAGCGAGGATGGACTTTCTGATTTGTGCGGGCTGAAGCTTCCAACCGCCGTAACGACACAGTATACCTGTCTAAGAACGGTGTTTATACGATAGTTGGTTTCTGGGGTGAACAGTTGAGAAAGACACATGTCATCTGCCAACGTTGCATCTCTACGCCTTAGGTACAACTGCAATAAAGAGAGTCAGCACCATGGGCCCTTAGGTTAGTAAAGAATGCGAAATACTGGGCACTGCGGAGGACGGCTGTTGGGTAAGGAGACAATATCACCGAATGTAAGCTCGGAATCGTCACCCAGCCAGGCGTCGATTATCACGGTACGACCCCAAACTACAGCGAAGTAACAGGATCGAAGCTCAACTATCTTCGTAGAGGACATTGCGCATTGGTAAACAAGTAAGCGTGTGTCTCAGATGGCAAAGTCTTGGATGAAGGTCGGAGCACCAAGTGCAAACTAACGGTGTTCTTTGCCAAGTTAATTACAGATCACTTCGTGACGAACAGATGACTTTGAGCTAGTGACCACGTCAAAGTAATGTGCAAATAGCCTATAGCCTAGAGTGCTAGTCCAGTTGTGTGGTGGATGACCCACAGGATGGGTTCTACGTAACGAGGTGCGAAAATGTAATTTGTGGTGGGGTTGCCGCAGACTCCTGCGGATTCCGCGCTTACGTTCAGGAAATTCAACGTATGCCTTTGGACCGTGAGTGTGTGTTAAAACAGTCATGAATGTCAACTGCTAAGCATTCGGAGTTTTTTCCTTTTGAAATTTATGGGGTATTTGACTCGAGCTACGTTTAATGAGGCATTGACAATCCATGATTAATATTTGGACGGGGTTGCTTGCATCCACAGTGACTGGCTGGCCAGAAAACTAATAATAGCAACCAGCAAATTTACCGACGTCACCAAAGAATGTAAATGATTAATTTTCAGGCATAGATGAACCAAAATGTTTGCCCTTTTGCTTTTATCATCTCCCACTTTAAGCTGCGGAACAAATGATAATTCGTCTACTTCACTGCGTCAAGATCTCACTACGCACTTAGGTCTGCATGTCCTGGTACGACTTGATCTCTCAAGTTTTTACTTGCGCAGTCTGTATGGGTTTAACCCATTGCCGACACGTGCTATGCTCTGTCGTCAGCATGTATAGAGTTTCGGTCTTGGGATCAACCTGGTTAACTTTGGAGCATCTTATCTGCAGTAACCTCAACTGACATTATGCACCACGATTATATTCGGCCCTTGTGCTCTTTCACCTCAGTCGCCTTGTCACGACCCTGTGCTCCACACCCAGTGTGTCCATCCAGTTTGGACCTAACGATCACTTTTCATGAATTGAACCCGTCTGATGAACCGTCGGGGGTTGAAAATTAAATTTTTTCTCTAAGGGCTGAAGCGTTTAGACACATTTAAGGAGTTCATAGGATGTAACCAGTAGTTTACCGCACCAGTTATCTTTCTAGTTAATAGTAGATCATTACTCAGGCTTGTATTACAAGGTTCACCACTGTCTCCAGTTATAATTTGTAAAATTTTGGCCATCATAACGCAACCTAAATACATGCTAGTTCGTGCAATACCATACGCACACATATTTCATGTATGCAACCTTTCATTCACCATTAACACCTGTCTTCTCTTTTAGTTCAAAATGACCCTCACTATAAACCATTAACCGTCGTGCCAGACGTTGCACGTCGTGACACGCTGGCGTAGGGGTAGCGGTCACAACTAACATCCTAATGGTCCCCGTTTCGATGCCTGCTATCTCTACCTGAGGAGATAAAATAACTTCGAAACGCGTTATAGGAGTGCAGTGTTTGCGGGCGGGCAGCCCCCAGTTTTCATCTGACCCGTCTTATCATTTGCATTTAACGCAAAAGACCACCATATTTCTCCCAGACACAAACATGTGCTGTCTTAGTTACGCAGATAAGAAATTCAGTAGCAGATATTATTTCCTCCTATTGCAGAAAGATACTAAGAGTTGGGGGCCTATATAAGAACGCCTATTTGTCGTAAGCCGACAGCATGGTAACCACATAAAATTTGCGCGCGACAGATCCACACAATGCGGCCTGAATCATCGCACATGTACGGCTGTCTGCACAACTGTGTTGCCCGGTTACTTTTTTGATTTGCTTCAATTGCGCTTCCCAGCTGGTCATATTTCTTTAAAGCACGAACCTTTCACAAAGTTTTAAAATTCGGTAAAAGCCGAAATTTTTGTTTCTTTACAACCTTATTTGCTGTTACTAACAGCGTAGATCAAGTTAGGTCCATGTCAGGTTACATTATTAACGTGTTGCCAAAGTGTTCGAACTTTCTGTCACTTACACGGTCTACGTGTTAAAATACACCCTTGGTTTGCTTCACTGCGCAGCAGCCACATTATCTGTTTAGGCCTGAAAGTACTCAAGCCCTTTTGTGCGAACTCCGTCTGCGATCTACCAACCGCCGACACGTACTTTGCTCTATCTCCTGCACGTATACTGTTTCGGCCTTGGCCTCTACCAATTAAGGTGCACCCTATTAGAAAGTGGTTTACTCAATCACAATGCACGGAACTTTTTACACAATTAGCAACTTACCAATTGATGAGTCCATGTCCTTCGGTTGCAAAAGCATGGATTCGACGGACTGAAAGCTCAGCTGTTGTATATCCTCTCTAGCATCCACATAAATCTCAGTTACGGATTCGCGTCGAAGGTCAGGTAATTCCATTTCCTCAGGATACTGGATACGTCGTTGCAAAGCAGCCTGCTCGTGTGCTAGTATTGTAGCATCTGGTACATGGGTTTCCTCAAAGTCACAACAAACTGTAAAACGAAAACACGAAAGGACTGAACGCGATCCGAATTCGCCTAACTACTAGGTACTCCACAAGGGTCAAATACTGATTTACCATCATATTTATATGTAATTAGGTATTAGCCAATGGGATGTGAAGCCTGAAGCAACCAGTGGGGCTGACAGCGGCTGGTTAGTGAACAAACTCATCGATTGCTTGACTGGTTCGTGATAGCAACCCCCCATTGGTTTCTCCTCACTGGGTGCACACAGTGACGGCAGTTGTCAAGGTAGAAAGTGTGTCTGTCTCCTACACAAAACGCCTCCGTACATTTAAGGATGTGGATTTTGCCGGCCCCTACTGGTAGGATGAACACTGTCAGCCCCAATGCAATATAAAACGAGGTTGGAGACCAAATTTTTAAGTGACATACTTCCCAGAGAATGCTTTCGTGATTAATTAGGGGCACAAAAGATGTAAGCTAATCGAACTATGAGTGTACTGGACCTATGGGAACCCGAATCAAGTGGCTGGCAATCTAGGGATGCTTTGCATATCACTAAAGATCTGTCTAGCATACTCGAACGTCCTGTTTTATTAAGATGAAGCCAATTTACAGTACCCATCTCCTCGATTCGATGGTTTCTTGAGCGGATTCACATTGAATTTGGCACGAGTGACGTCTTTTTTCCGTAGGAACTTATCCAAGACGGTGGCATAGTATGTTATAAATCAAACAAGACTGTTGCATCGTGACTAACCGAGTGGTTTCCTTCGCCGTTTTAATCACCAACGACCACTGATATCTAATACCCCTCACCGGGAACTGTATATGTAATTCGACAAATTGTTGGTGCATTTCTTACCAATCAGGCTCTGTCCGACGCTTCCTTGCCTTGACTGAGCATCATAATGCCGATTTACACGGTGCGACGCAGGGCTGTTGTGGTGCATGAAAGAGCTCAAATTGCTTTTGGTTCACTATGAATGATAGGGTTCTGTTTTAGGCAAGTGCCCAAAAGACGGACCGAGCCGGTATGCCTAACTTTCATGCCAAAGGTTTCAAATGCACAGGGGTGCGAAAATCAAAGCAAGTGCTGGTGGGATCGTACAAACCGTCCGTGGATGCATTCGCCCACCCAACCAATTCATGCGCTTTCAAAGCAACTGGTTGTCCCAGAAATATTCAGGTGGTTGATTCAGTACCATACTGTATCAGCTGATTTACATCACTTAGTCAATGGCCTTACTGTTATTAGACATTGATCAGACCACATAGTTGGACTGCACCTCGAAACACCGAGGAATATAACATTTATCATTTATCATTTAACATGCAACGGAGGTCTTCCGTTTTGAGTGGGCTCGGTGAGTCGTAGTTTACGGTATAGTAATAGCAGGACGGTTGGTCACTTCTACTCGGGGATTCAATGTATTTTTAGAGCATTTAAGTGCGTACATATCCTGTAGCTCCAAATGAACTCTGCTTCATGACTCGTATTGAAGATCCTCCTCGCGTCTTTTCATGACTCAAATATGTATGAGATGAATAAGGCGCCTATGAAACGGAATGCGATTTGTAGAAAGAACTATCTAAAAATTGGTTTGCTGTAGAGTCTGACTGACATCATCGTTCTCGAATCTCCTTATAACGAGTTAGACTACGGTTGTAAGCTTGAAAATTACATTGGGAGGTTTGCCGTCTCTTGCTGCCGTTACTCAAAGTTGTTCAAGGAAACCAGGAGCATTTAAACAATGTGTTAGAATCCATTTTTATTACGGGAGGCCCAGTTAAATCAACAATAACACTTCCTAAAGCTTTTACTAGTGTTGCGCTCATATTATGATCGCCTGTAACAAAGGTTTTCAGCCAGTGACAGCACGATCAACTGTACAAATCAGCCGTGCTACCCCAACAGAGGGGTCTAAAATTTGGAGCTTGTCATGAAGTGGTGTTTTAATTTGGCGCAAACGTCTACTTTTATTAGTGTTAGTGCAGTCAAAGTCAATTTCCTGCTTTCCAATTCGTTGATAGCTGGCAAACGAACTCCATAAGAACTCGATCTGAGCCTCCTAAGTGACAAAGAAATCCTCAAAGTAAAAATGGAAACGCTGTAAATTGAGATATTGTCAGTATACCGTGCGGCCAAAGCAAAATGTATTACGTACACTTGATTACACCGAACTACACCGATTCGACCGTTGATGATTGAGGTGTTTTGACTTGATTTAAAAAGTACTTACGAGTAGAAACTAAGGCACAACGGACGTCTTCAATCCAAGCATTCTGGCTGATGAACGATCGACAGAATACGCGAATCACAGTTTTGACTAGATCAGGGCCTTCCACGTTCCATAAGTCGAACCAAAGTGGTTCATCTGTCATGGTCGAAAAGTCCCCGAGACGCAGGTGTTCCAGCTAATTGTAGAAAACAAATGAGCGGTGCGTTATAGAAATGATTTTCACTCGGAGAAAACACATCTGGTTGGTAGTTTGTCCACTACAATCGGTTTAACAAAGACCAGTGAGTATTTCGGCGTCAGCTTCATGTAGGTTACTGCGCTTGAATCTTAAAATGAACGAAATGGGATCATACGTGAGACGCCCAGAGAAAAGCTGTCATAAACAAGAAACCGTTACTTTGGCATCACTGTTGTGTGCTTTACTTACCTGACTGTTGTAAAATGCAGTCGAAATAGATGAATGATTATTTTGTCTAACAAAGTATTCTTCCGGCCACTAACTCCTAATAGCTTCTTGCAGCTCAGCCCCATGTTCATGAAAAAGCTTGTTTCGTCCTAAATTCGTTGACTGACACACTAGCTTGAATGCATTCATTCACTCTGGTTGCTTTTAATCACTCATGAATCCACATACATTATATGGCAGCATAAGCACTATACTAATTCTTGATGGCCCAACCAGATTTATGTCGACAGGGGTGTTTGTTATACACACCAGGTTTTGTTCAACCCAGTTCTCATTTCTGGTCAGGGTTTGATACATTGCGTGTTTGAAAACCGAGAGCCAGGAATGAGTCTTTTCTAATCGACAAGCAGACAGTAAGAATCGCAGTGCTTCTATGGTGTTGATAGTAATATTCCCTGAGCCAAGCTATGGGACAAAATCTGCCAAGGATTACCTTAAAAATCCATGCTATATTCCAAGACGACGTAACTCCGCTATCTTTCTTCGGAAGCATGAATACCAATTGAGTTGGTACCAAGACTAAGCGTCCAGATTGTGTGCACTCCGGATTAGGGGAAATATCCTCACGCAGATTCGTTTCTAAATCAGTCTGAAAAACAAACGGCAATAAGTTTCATAAATTGAATCGCAGATTAGTATTATTTTATTTCTCTTTGGTCGTAACAAAGAAACATATTTCAGTCTTTCCAATATTGCAGTGTTCCTCAGTATGACAGCTTTATAAGTGGCTAGAAAAAATGTTGGTAGATTTAGAGAATCATTGAAAATAAGGGGAAAATGCGCACTTCTGCCTTTACATCATACGTCAAACCCAATATTATGTGGGATGCAGTAGTACTCAAACAATAGATCAGCAACGCAAACTTTTAACGTAGACACTTTCTGGTCTAGTTAGTTAGGGTTTTAGTTTAGGTGTCGAAATTTCGGTTAGCAAACGGATACAAACAAAATAGGTTGCCTGGCCAAGATTACACTAATAGCAAATATTTACACCTATCCAAACAGAGATAAAGCAGTATTTCAATCCAAAACCACTTCCCAGGTCAGGTGTTCCAAGTTCATACAAAAATCTCTATAGATAAGCAATGAACTCATACCACATTCCATAATGCATTTGCAGCTGTTGTCAGGTGAGTGCACTTGAGTATCCAGTAAATATAAAATCGAAGTGCGTCCTCTGAAATGTAATGAAGACAAGATCCATTTTACTTAGCACGCGCGTTCGTTGAGGTTTTCTCTCGGTACACCAAGCCATCGCTTGACAAAGACTTTGCAATGAGCCGATTAGCCTACTGGAAGCAACATGTACTTGGTTCTTTCAATTAATACACCCTCCACAGTACAACAAGTTCACTGAATGGCAGAGATTAAGCGCTTGTTTGTTCTTACTGCACCGGCATTACTTTTGAATTGCCTAAATTGCGTTCACCAATCTGTTGGTGAGTTAGAATTCAGTTATATGGGCAGGATTTGCAGGGTTTTTTGAATTATGGGTTAAAGAAACAACAGCGTAGTTGGATTTAACTTGTGGTCAACCAACCCCTGTTCAATGCCGTGATTCACATAAGCAGCTGGCATCATTTGTAAACAGACCCATTCTGCTGTCCCTTCGCTGGATTAATTCCATCTCGGTGTTTCGGATGTTATTACATCACCATAATTCACTTATCTCGGGGTTCACGCGACTGTAGTGATAAGTCGGGAATTAAGCCTGTACGCGCAATGACAATTAGTTATCAACTTTCGGTTGCCGTGGTCTTATAGATTTCACGGTTAGTTACCCTCTATATGATTTTGGCTTGGTTACATCATTCGACCACTATAGAAATCATTTCTTGTTGCACTGGCGCTGATGAGACGATAGGATATTTGCGCATCTGACAGTGTTCTTTACCCCATTGTGCTATTCAAATTGATGAGGTAATGCATTCCAACGCAGAGAAAAAGTGATTACGACGCGGACTTTTGGACCAGCTTAACGATCATTGTAGTCGAAAAGTTGTTGCATTCTTACTTAGACGCTGTGTACACGCCAGTATTGAGACCGAAATGCAGTTGTAAAAACAAAGTCATAATTACGGTCGGGAAGTACGTGGAAAAACCGCCCATGCACTGCAAAACATCGAACCGTCTAATCCTGGGCTCATACCTAGAGTTTAGATAATGTCACAATGCTATAGTGTCATTGGGTCGCGCACGTATGTCGTGGCGTGGCCTCTGTAGTGTGTATTTGAACAATGCATTAGGTATTTGAGAGCATAAATTTCGTAATGCGAAAAGTAACCTCCGACGGATTCAAGTCGATCCCCAAGATGTATGTGAGTCAACTTTTACCGTGCCTCCGTGAAAACAGCAGCGTCTTAAAGAGTGCTGGCGCCTTTTTATGTACGCAACGGCTCAGATCATCCGGAGCAGTTAGCCCTCACAAAGCAGCCGCAACTAAGGCATGACTGTTTCCATTTAAAAGTGCAAGGTAAAATATTAAAGGCTAGCAAATATACACCTACACCAACGTGAAAAGATTGTTGCGAATACCGAGATACCTTGATCCTAATTCAGTGCAGGCGGATGGCGCATTGTATCCCCATGCAGTCCTAGCAGAGGTAATAGGTTTCACTTTAAACCGCCAGCGTCAGCTATAACTTTCTTATGTGAACAACGTACCACAAATCTAAGAATTCCCACGGTGAATCGAAGCAGCCCAATATGTTTGATGAGTTCAGGGGAATCTGGGAATTATTGAGCATCATACTGCGTTCCCCAGATCACTCTGAGGGCACATTTATCTGCTAAGTTGTTTGCTGATATCATAGAAAGTATACATTCATACAAAATATGAATAAAGTGATTGCTTGTCGCAGCTATCTGATGAAAGTTTCTTTTGCGAGATTTGTGTATTTCAACACTAAAGTAGCCATAAGAATCTCACCAGTCTGACTAGCGCTGGTGGCAGTAACCAGGGGGTGTGAGTCAACGCAAACTCCTTTGCGAGCTGCGGGAAACGGACGTCACTCATTTCCAACTGAGACCACAGAATCACACTTTCTTCAGCACGCCGTGTAACTCGGGCCAACAAGGTCATGGCTGATTCCAGCTGCTCCGTACTTTCTTCAGTTCGAGCCGTGTAGCGTGCAACATCCTGAAGTAAGCTCCTGTAAGTTGTAATTCGAAGTCGTGGTATGTAAACCAATTCCATAAAATGTTTGAAAGACAGAGTTGTCCGCTGGCTGAGTAGCGAGGCTGTGCTTTCCACTCCATCAACCGGGGTCACCGGACTCGAACTTGGGCGGCTGAGAGCAAAGTGGGGGTTTGAATCGTCGCCAGTCAGAACCGTGACTTGTCTGACCAAGTTGTCGATATACACCAGATAAACGGTATAACTATCAAATGCATCCGCCTACATGGGAAGAAAAAGAAAAGTAGCAGGAGTAAAGTATCCAAGATGACTTGAAAAAAGTGACCAGAAAAGGCTGCAAATACTGTCATGCAACTTCACCTTGACCCCGAGCTTCAGACTTCAAACGAAATGGAGGCTCAAACACATGATTGGGATGAATAGCGCTTCATCCGTGAAGTACTTTCTCGGAAATATAATCGCGATTTAGTCAGCAAGGTTAGCATTTTCCTCCAAATACAAAAACTGCACTTCACGAGTAATATAAGCAACATTGCAATCCAAACGCATGTCAGAGAGGTCCTTTGAATTGTGACAGAATGCGAAGAAGGCTGTCATCCAACTTTGGTATAAAGGCCATGGACACCCGACCACAAGTAGACAAGTTAACACTGAATAATCATACCACGTATGTGACTCCTCGTATGCTGCCCAGAACCGAAACGATGTCAGTACCCTCGAGAAGATGAAGGAGTTCTAGCTTATCGCCTCCTTATTGACACTGAGCACTCTGCACAAAAACTGGTGTCAGTCGTTCAGCAACAGCTACTTGAAGCTGACTCCACTAGGTTCCACATCTATTCCCAAATATAATCCGCATCCACAAATATGCTTCTAATGTCTGAGACCCTCATCTGCATGAGTAGCAGCGTACAAAGTCTTCTCAGCAAGATAACCGAGCTTCCTATTCATCAGGCTTCAACGTCTTACGTCATGGTCATGGTAACCGAAACATGGCTGAAAGTGAGATTCATAATACTGAGAGAACCCTGCCGGGAGGATTGATTCGATGGGAACCGCGAAACTAACCTTCGGTGACAGTTACGCGGTATATCTAGTGCGCAAGTACCATGATTGCACAAGTGCTGGTGATAAGCGGTTTCGACGTAAAAAAACATAGATTAGAAAGTGCGTGTTATTAATATCTTGTTATAAGCATCAGTTTTAGTATGTCGGAATGTTAGTACAAGTAAATATGGATAGATTGAAAATCGATATTCAAACATATTTACAAGAAATCTGATGTTAAACTAACGGTTATCTTGTAAACACAATAAAACACAACGATACACCAAATTAGACAAAGGTTTGTTTAAAAAAACACAAAAAATTACATTGTATTATTTTTAATCACTTGTAGCCGTCTACAACCGATAGCCCTTCAGATCAGCCTCAAATTCACCCAACCTCTTGTTACCTATATATGTTTTAGAACGTTCTAATGCAGTTATTGCTACGTTTACTTACGCACTGCTAGTTTAATGTTATTCACAGGGACAACTAGAGTACATCCCAAAGGTGCCAATCAGCTGTATCCTATTTATTGATCGCTCTCTAGCCCTGCCAGGCATGATTCGCCTACGAAACCATCAGCCCAGCAGAAGATAATGGGTAATGTTGTATTATCATTCTGATCTGTATATCGATATTATCGACGGTTCAGAAATGCGTTGTCGATTATCTTTGAGTCGTTTGAACCTGAGAAATGGTGAAGTGTGCTTAGGAGCAATAGTGTACCGCCTTTCAATGTCTAACTTAGAAATGGATCATTGCCTTTTTCTGCTATGAATCTTGTCTTTATATGATAATACAGTCACATCTTCCTGGCGTAGGACTTTAAGATGTAAACCGTTGAAATCACAGTTTCTCTCAGCGAACCACTCAATGTGGATTTGCAAGAGGTAATCGCTGCAGTCCTTTTACCTAACTCATGCGGTACAAAAGGAGTGACGAACGACTATTCTGAACGACGAATTAATGGTCGATATCGCAACCACTGGTACATCCCTAACTGCAGTGATCACGCGATGTTACACTTTCGTTAGATCTGCGGAGAGGAATACATCAATGGAAATACAGAGGAAATCCAAGTCTTAACCCATTGATACACCCTGTCTGACCTCGTTTCTGCAACCCTGGTGGAATAGCTTTTCGAGGTAGACTGGAGCAAGTTTGTCATGCAGTTCATTTGGCTAGTGACAAATGCATCAGAAGCCAGTCTTCCGGCCAAGGCAAACGAAGTGATTTTTGAGGAACCGGACTCTAAAATGCATGGCCTCAAGAGATTCAGCCTGACGCCCTGTCCGAGCGTATACGCCAGATGTGCCTACACAACTCAGCGAAACGATGGCGTCAAATTTGTTCGTGAAGATAATCCTTGTCCAAACAGGAGTTGGCAATGAAGTTCAGAATTACTCCTAAAATACTGTACTGGCACATCAACAAACTCCTCAGCGTGCAGCGCGGAATCCTAGTTCTACGTGTAGCAGATAGTCTGGCACGAACTACATAAGGGGCGTGCAACACGCTTCGGTAACAATGTACCCGTATTTCTAGAATGAATTGTCATCTTACCTGCTTTTGACAACTCACGCCGTTCTCTGGATTAGACCACGCATTCTTTACTGCGGTTAATATGATAAAAAGACTATTAACTTTACGCGTGCACAGCTCATCTGACGTGGACGACATAAAGCCGAAGGCATTAAAGACAGTAGACATGAAAATCGCCGATCCGTTACCCCGATTCTTTCAACAATGCCGTGATGAAATACGGATTTTATATATTTTGGAATAAAGGGATAGTCACTCCTATATACAAGTGGCAATCGTGCGGGCCCCCGAACTGTCATCCTGTCACTCTTCTCCTGATGTGGTCCAAAGTAATGGAAGGTATTATTGCAGAGGTGCTCATGGGATACCTTGAGAGTACCAACATCAAAGTGCCACTGCAACACGAAATAAGTCCTGCACAATGAACCTGCTGCTGGTTAGAGCAATCTGGACAGAAGTGGTCGATACCAGAATACTTGTCAATTTTTTCAATATTTCAATGGTGTTCGACCGCATGGATCACCACATAATGCTTCACAAACTTTGCAACTATGGAATCGGCGATCCAGTCCTGAGTTAGACACGTAACTAGCTCATCAAATTTCAGCTGTATGTGAGAGTTCGCAACTCCAATTCCGACCCAATTTTAGTCCAGTTTGCTTATTCCTAGTCCTCATCACTGATCTTGCTAGTGTACTCCAGTCGAACGTCCTACTATATGCAAACTATACTAAGGTAGGGCATGACCACATGACAGTGAACGATCACACGGCACTGCGGATATATCTCGACAGCGCCTATACGTAGTCATCCGAAAACCGGCTCAAATTCAACGTGGCGAAATGCAATGTCGTGGGCATACGCCATCAGCTTATCCATGAAAATCTATTTCGTGGCCAGCAGTTGCTACGTGATTCCTAGGAATGTGATCTCGGAGTACCTGTGCACCATGACCTTGGCTGCTCGAAATAGACCGTAAAAGCATCGAGAATAGTTACTCAACAACTTGGTCTCCAACGAAGGGCGTTCTGGAAATCTGAGCCTTCTGTCTTCACAAATTCTGAACGTCAAAGTGAGTTCTGACTTGGAATATGCTACCCAAGTCTGGCGTGTCTGGCGCAGGCACGATTCTGATGCGCTTGAAGCTCCACAACGTAAAGCAACCAGATTAGTTAGGGGCATGTTTCATATGTTTTACCAAATGGGACTGTAGGTATTTTGCTAGTACAGAGCTATCATCGAGGTAACCTAACCATGGTTAACCTAATACTGGCTAATTCCAAATCACTCCTGTCGTGATCTGTTGCAACTCAGCAAAACTACTAACCTGAGAGGTCACCAGCTCAAACTTGCCACGCTCTACAGACGACTTGATTGCCGACAAACATTCTGCTCTTTCGGGTGTCCCGAACATGGAACGCGCTTACAACTCCCTTCATTAATGCCTTAACACTAACGCTTTAAATAACGCTTTGAGGACACACTATGACATTTACATTACGTTATATGGTTCGTTTCACTCGGAGGACGAAATAACGCGAACCAAACCGTGTGTTCATCAGCCCTCACCGTAACGGAGCGGTGAAGAAACCTACATCAGTGTCCATTTGAATGGCTTAATACGGAATTTTTCTCTTTTTCTATCATTTTTACCGTTGGTCTACTAATCCAGGCTCTGCTCATTCTACGGAACTTGTCAAGCGCTCAATTTGTACCCTTTATGTTCGATGTTTATGTTCTATGTTTATATGTTCTATGTTTATGTCTATGTTCTATGTTTATAGCCGGCAGCAAATGCACTGCCTCGGAATTCATTTTGCTGCCTAACTTATGGAAGAAAATTGCCATTGTCATCGTCACTCTGGTACAAGTCTTAATTAACTTAGGGGGTGCAATTCTGATCAGCTAACAGCCGTGTGTGACCTTTGCCGGTATTAGCACGGTGTAGCCCGCTGCAAAACAGCGGTGCTTTAAATTCGGTATAATGTGACTACTGTTTGTTTTCGGTAGTACGTTGTAAGTATAATTTAAAATGTGCACGTAAGCGATCGGTTTGGGCGGTGCGCATCCCCCCGAAACCTTGTATGAGATCGTTTGGTATGATACGAGGAAGTCAGGGGGTATTCAGTGTTGACATTTAGTTGATATTTCTCCTTGTTTTCTTTTACATCTTTGATGCTTCATTTTTAGAGCGATGTTTCATGGTTTGTACGCACAACTTTTAGATGAGTATGACAGTTTAAACATATTCTAACGTTTTTTTAATTAATTACCCTCTTAGTATGAATTGAATTTATCAAAAATTATTGTTCCCTATGTCACTTTGCAGGTATTTCAAAGGTGTCTTGAGGTTTTTATTGTGACGGCGCTCAGACTTTCACATCTTCATCCTGTTTGACTGATTGTCCAGACAAAGTTGGCGCCAATGGATTGCTAACACAGATATTTAGATCCGCGCTCAAGTTTTAGATATAAACTGGCACGTGTGTACAAGTCAGCTTATACAACACAACACACCACAGTTTTTGGTACTTGACTGTTGCGGTGAATCGAGTGCCAACGACAAGTAGATGGAATTAGTCCCGCAACTGGACAAATCGAGCAACCCCATGTAAGGATTTGAGGAAAAAACAAACGACATTAACGACATGCCATACTGACGCCTTGCCGCCGTGCAATCACCCGCACCTACGTAGATCCGAACCGATACCACCTGGATTACAAAGATGGCGGCGTATTCCTCCGTTAAGCTGCGACAGTGATACTACATCTCGTTGCCTGAAACTTCAAAGCTGCATAGAGCTGTTGACTAAAAATAGCTTTGCAACTATATAAAATTCACGTGGGTACGCCATTTAAGTGGGTGCAAGTTAAGTTGATTGGTAGTACTGTTCCGCCGGATGAAGATAAATCCGCTGTTTTAATGAAAATGACTACATGAAGGATGAAAAAGCTTTTATCTTGATAGCTGTGTTTATCTTTCATCTGCAGCTGCAATCACTCTCATGAGGCTAGTTTTTCCTTCGAAACGAATTAAACAGTTTAGTACCTTTATTGAGTCTGCAAACAATATCACCATCAACAAGCAAAAGTGAACACTAACGATATGCATAGTCAGCAATATGTTGGACTGGTTTCATTGTAGTGCAATGTTGGCCGAAGTTGAGGGAGGATGAAAAGAGTAGAATAGAACGTCGAGACGAGGGTGCAGTGCAACAAACCTTTAATCCGATCTCATAGATCACTGAGACGGTGTGCTCCAAACGATTCTGCGCTTATATTTATTATGTGGCATACGTAAAAGCGTCACTTCGATGTTGGTAGTGATAACGATTATTAAGCTTAAACTGGCGGAATCTGGTTACTAGGTGTATATCAAGACAGGTAACCATTCCATGAATAGCATAGTTAATCGCAGGCCAATTCGTAGCGCGTAGTCCAGCATCATTTATAGTGACCACATCAGCTCCTAAGTTGCTGCGCAGTACAGATAGGATAATTTATAAAATGGTCGTGAAACTTCCATATACAGGCAAGTTAGGTAGCCTCGTCGAAGATGTTGTGTGTACGAACACACCTGTGGGATGCGGGAGCAACGTGCCTATATCAATATACTGGGATGAAAGCGCACATGCAAGGAGACCATAGGAGCGTACAAATGACATGATGTTATCTAATTGAATTCTTCCCGGGTTCCCTTCATCTCTACTGAATTTTCCGTCACTACCTTGGTTGAAGAACCAATGACCCTTTCCAAGACCAAATAGAAGGCAAAAAATGCAGCTAAGTCGACAGATGATAGCCTAAGGGTACACAGCCCTCTCACCTTGGTGTGTAGAGTTTCTCAAAGAACAATGAACTTTTTATCCCTATCCTCAAGTAGTGAAGTTTGTAACTGTTTGGACAGTTGCCTTAACTTGTCTAAGCACCTAACGCTTCCCCGAAAGTCCGCCTCGATAATTGCAGCTGGAACTCCAATCACTTTCATCTAACCAGAAGACTTAGCTCTGACCCCTTTATCGTTGAGCGATGTTCACTAATCAGACCTGTTTCACCTCAGTTGGAAGCAGATATTTCAAGACATGATTGGCAAGCACTTGTACACGCTATTACTTTGATCACCACTAAAACGTAAGTCTCTGACGTAGGTTGCAAGGAGGACAAGATTCATCCCTCTATTAATCACCATACCGCTTGTATAGTTCTGCTGTCGATTGTAACCGTCCGTGCCACTGTCGCTTCCCTGAATTCACATTGGCTAAGCGCAGAACGACCGTCGTTATGTTATTGGCATCAGCCAAAAACAAAACACACATACCATTCCACAATTGACCCAAACATTATATATGGTGGAACGTTGCGGCCTAACAAGAACGGTTAATTGAGACATAATTTACACTTCGGTTTGATCAGAAAGAATGTGTTCAGTTATCCGCTGACGAATTCCTATGTAAAGAAGAGCACAATTAGCTTGTGGTCTCTTCCTAATGAATGTTGCATCTCTCCGATAAGATCCTGCATATAGCAGACTGACATTTAGTTCCCAATCGCAGAGATTTTGTAGCATTTGAATAAGTTAAACTGTGCCCACCGCCTAATACTGGGCCTAATGGGTTAAGTGTCAGTGGTCTAAAAGACAGGAATTGTTCGAGCTAGTGTCAGATTATTGTCCAGCATACATTACTGATGGTCTTAAAACGATAGCTGATCACTTTGCATAGCCCTACAAACTGGCATACTTGGTTGACATTACACAAGTTTATTTACATCCAGTAAATTATTTATCCTTTTGGTGGTCACGGACACAAAATAATAACAACCATAATAGGTCTATCAGCAATAAAGAGAGAAGAATTTACAAAAAAACCGAACAAATCTATAAAAAGTATGGCGTTGGTTGGAAAGTTGCTCTGAGTTGCTCTGAGAAATAAAGAAGGCATCCGCACATTTCTGACCACCAATATCTGTTCGCACATGGGGAAAATGGAGGACTTAAATAGCATTACCAACTGTTTTGAGTACGCACAACTAGGAATCATTATGTTGTAAGAGGCATGACTCCATAAAGATGTCGAAGATGCCATTGTTGAACTCGACTGTTTTATTTGTTTTCTTACTGATCGCCCATGCACCTACCGGAATCTTGGTGGCAGTATGATAACCGTTATTAACGTTTCTTGTTGTATATCAGTGAAAGGCATCTGTTACTCGTCAAAGCGTATGGACTGACTGCCCATACAGTGTGAGTCAAGGGATCTGAATGGGTACAGCTCAGCCTTACTGGCCAATATGTATATATCTCCACTTATCCCCACTCTGTAGCATACAAATTTCTTGATGAGTATACTCCTGCTGTTTTTGAGAAAATTGACCTGTCCCTGTGCAAACTTGCTGGTGATTTCAATATATACGACACTACATTCCTTACAACTCTCAGATTTCAGAATATTGTACAAGGTCCCACCAGGTTAGTGGCAATCCTGGAGTTAGTATTTGCCAATGATCTGAAGAAATTTTCAGTTTGCAACCGAGCACCACTTGGCTGCTCAGATCATTCTATAGTCGTGTTAACACCTGTTGGCTCCGGTAAAGCAAATCCCAAGACTACCACCCGCTGCAATAGTAGTAGATGAAAATGTAGACAACCTCTTTCTTCAGACAGCGCGACTAAGAGAAATGGTTGCTTTCACCGACTTTAGCTTACTTTAAGGCAAAGGTCTATCAATATACTGTAAGCAAATACAAGTTATCTCGACTTCTGTTACGGTGACTGCTGCCTCATAGAGACCATCTTCATTCTGGAGAATCGCTCTTCTTTACCCCATCTCCATCAGCTTCGTAGGCTCAAGGCAATAGCTTTCAAAAGCAAATATGATGCTTTATTTAAATTCCGTATCTGATCTTTTTAAGGAAGAAATGAACCACCTTATTTATGTCAATGTCCAGACAATTATGGAAAACAACAATTGTGGTGAGATTTGGCAGACGATGAAACAGCTCAGTGGAGTCACCTGTCGATTCACGGTGACTATTTCTGTGACTCATCAGCTGCACTGTTTCAGTGATCTACCGATTCACTGCCTCTTGTCGACGTTGCATCAAATCACAAGGAGCCAACCCAACTGCATACGGACCCAACAGGTTGTCTTTTTACATCTTCAAGCACCGTGCTGACACCTTAACCCAGCCTCTGGCTGAGCTATACACAATGTGATTTTGCAGGGAAAATCGAAGCTGGTTGGACGATTACTAGCATTGTACAAATGCTGAAGAAAGGGACGGGTAAATATCGGCCTATTGCATTCGCCTCGGTGGCTTTGAGGGTTTTTGAAGGAATCGTTCTTGAAAAGTTGCTGGCCTAGTCCCGTTTAGATGACCCATATCAGTTTGCGTATAGAAGTTCAAGATCTACACAAAACGCAGTGGTTTTGCCGGTGCAAGCATTCGCAACCTTCATTCAACCTTGGCCCACTTTTGAACCACTCATTTTCTCATGGTCTCCTACCCCAGATCATCACAATTGCAACAATCCGCAACGCTTAACAGACGTTAATCGGTGAGTTCCAGTGATCAACTCATCTTTGTTATGATGGCTAAATTTTTATTGTTGGTATCAATGCTCTTTCCAGTACGAAACGCACTTTGGAACTATCATAGCATCGAGATAACATACAATGTGCATCAAAAGCAAACCACTTATTTATAGTCACACAAAAGTCCTCATTGATATTTAGCAGTGTATTCAATTATCGTTAACTTTTAATTAAGTGGCTTTTAATTAAGTAGCATAATAACTTCTGAATATTTTGGTCCAAATATAAGTGCAAGCTTTGAACCTGAAGTCCTTGAGCAAAATTACTCATATTCGGCTCCAAAATTAACAGTGAGAGTCGAAGATCTCTTGCTGTGATGTTCAATCTGTTAATAACTTGTTAGAGAAACCACGCTGTTAAACCCACATTCAACCAAGCATGTGGGTGGAAATCAAAGAAGTGTATTTCAGCTATTTCCCACAGTCTGAGATATCTGTTAGTGGAATCAGTCTAGCGAAAATCCCTTTGCTTTGCTTGAATTTAGATCTTACCAGAGTGTTAGTTTGGAGCGCTATGAGACTCCTGAAATGTAACTCCAAAACTAGATGGCTGTATATCTAACGGATCCAAACTTCAAATCTGGATTTCCATGTCAATTAGGTTACAAAATCCGCCTTCATTTTTTGGAGTTGTCAAGGACTAACATTAACAATCACTGTTCATCCTTCAGCTCCTCCGTGACTGTAGCGAGAATAGGGAACTGAGGAAATTCCCGACGTCCGATGTTTGCAGCATACACTTACAGCTTTTTAAGCAAGACGATAATGGATTCTGGGCTTGAGATGAAACTACTCAACTTGTTTTGAAGTTTTATTTACTATGTACGGTTTGTTTAATAACACCAGCCAGTTAAATGACGTCTGGCTTTATTGTTAAGCGTTTGCTTTCATAGTCAGTTCCAGAAATGAATGTGATGGTGGTGCCCCAAGGTACAGTAAAATGGCGAAGACAGTTGCCCGTAGGGAGCCATGTGACCACTGTAGGTAACAGCAGAAACCGGAAATCGTCACTGTTCTCCCCACACAACTGTTGGAAAAGACGATCATGAAGACGGTGCGATTTGATATGGTTGAGTCCTGCTGGAACAGTTGGCATTGAACCGTTTAAGCGCTCTCCGAAGTTCCTAGCCACTAAGTGCTCTCGAGGAATCACGCAGTGAATTGCATGAAAAGGTAGGAGAAGGTTTATTAGATGGGCAATGATTCCCGTATATCTCCGACCATAGCGGCAGCACCAACTGTAGTACATACAACTATGCTTTTCAATGGGATGGAGTTTTCAGGCAGACAGCCATCGACTACCTCGAATATAGACTGGCCCTTTGTATGAGTTTTAGTTCTCCTAGCAAATAGCACCGCTTCCACCAATGCATTGAGGAATCGGACATATGTCGTGGGAATAGCGTTGTTATCAGATAAAGTAGATTCATCAGCAAGGGACCAAAGTTACTGGACTGTAATGAAGTAACTACGGCAGTTTCTATGTCGTGAGACATCTCATCTATTCGCCTAGATACATCTGAGTTGGTGAGCGGAATGGCTTAAAATACATCTTGAGACTTCATACTCAGCAGGTGCGACAGTGTTTTTGATACAGAAGGCGGATGTGACACTACACTTAACACAGCCACTGCTTCTTGCCTTTCCGGAGGATCTTACGCATTTCACGAACGTCATCTATTTCGGAGGGTTTATTTGATTAACTAATACGTTGGTGAGTCTATCTCACAAAATCACGATTCCACGGTCACATTAACAAATCCAGTCAACAAAGCTATCTACATACGCATCTACAAATATAGTGTACACATAAATCCAGTATGTTATTGGTTAAATTTGCCAAGTTTGTGCAGTTACCGATCCTATGTGTTGCTATTACGATGATCATGCCTTTGTTAGCTTGCCTCGCACTGGTGCGAATAAACCATACTTTTAAATTCCCCAAACATTTAGAAACACTGCTGGAGACAAACTGAATGTGTTTTCTGAAGGTGATGTTGTGAATACCGTGAATAGCTAAAATGACTGCAGAAAACTTTTGACAAAAGCCAATAAAGAGGGAAAAAGAAATATAATTCAGAACATGACTTGGTTCTGCAAACACATATTCATTGCAGAAAAGTTGCACCGAACAGTGGGAACAGGAAAAACGAAGGACAACAGACAATAAAGGAAAAATTATTGGATTATATAAGAAACTGGCGTGCGATGGTCAACAACCAAGCTAATAACCCACATCATCTATTGCCAAAAATGGCGCAAAACGCGTGTTGGCGTGGTATTTTGTTGTTATGAGCATTAGGAGAAATACTTATGTGTGCATTGTGTTATATGTGGACTGGCGGTATCTGTGTCGAGATTGGCCTGTCACTGTAGCCTCCATGAGGACAGCCACAGGACGTCTGAGTCTACAGAGTGACCATGGTGGCTTGCGCTGCACCACCCACACACCCCATATCCAGTGTAAACCAAAGGGATAAAAGACCCAGAGGCATGCGGATGGGAGCTAGGTTTCAGCGACGAAGTAGGCCCACACTCCTTAAACAAGCGGAACAGAAGCATTCCTACCTAATTGGGAAATCATACGTACCATATGTACGCAAAACGGTGGCTGTGCCGTAGCCAATTCCACGCAGGAAGGAAGCACTCTGTGAACCTAGCACCATCACGAGGGCGGTGCACTCCGTCCCTCCAGCAACGACGAACTGTCTCCTGGAGCCAGTATGAACCAGCTGGTGGGTAATAAACTAGTAAGCATCTTGTCAACATTCGCATCAAGGGCAGACACACCTGGGAATTCAAACAACTTTTAACCCCACATGTTGTATATACTCACCACAAAAAGCATATGTCCACACACATGGAATAAGTTGACAAAACTGTTCTCCCGTTTGCAGACTTCAGTTGAACGGAAGGTAGAGAAAGCATTATAACGCGTCCTAGTTTCTTCGACTGTTATTTTGAGCGAACGAACCTTCTTTAAAGATAGCGCACCATGCGCACAGAGCAGCCATTCGAATTCGGAACTTTGCGGGCTAATGTGACCTAGCCGCAAAGATGCACGCGAGCTGAGAACTACGGGTAACCTAGCCCCGCTCCACACAAGTTGTCACCCAGTGGTAGTGTCTTGAGGAAACTCAGTTAGTGTCAAGGTGGTTTGATTCGTATCTGCTGTAGTGTGTTGACGATAGTTCAGTGGGTTTTTTTGTGGCAAGGCATTAAAATTCCTGTGAACGACTCGGTTGTTACTTGTGCAGTCTGAGTCGGCCTATGGGGGTGAAATATGCACAAGTTTCGCGGAGCTACGTCAGCTGCGCGACAGGAACTCTGTCCAACCTGACTTTCACACCTTCGTAGACAGCCACTTGTGCACGAGTAATGTGCTTCACTTACTTGTAGTGACTAGGGGGATTACTGCGTGGAAAAAATTATCAGAACATCTTAAGTGAAGTTACTTAGCTATGTTATCACAACCCACTTTCACAGCATTGCCTCTCTAAAATGTTTCTCATCCCAGGGCACTCCGGAAATTCACTATGGCCCCCCTTGAGAAGGTTGGTCTTAGTGCCTTCCGTCTTGTGATCTCTAGATATTAAAAGTTCACACGCGTCTGCTCCCTCTACTACAGCAACGCTTTTAGCTGCGTTAACTGTTACTTGCAGTTGCAAGATTCACGGATGTTTGGTATACAACTTTCAAGTTTTCTTGCTAAATGATCATTTCATTAAACGTACTCAGATCGCCAGGTTTGGCGGCAAAAGCTCCTCATTACTTACCATAAATTCCGGTGTCCCTCAAGGAGTTATTTTGTTACCATATTTGTTCTCTACTTGCGTTACCTCTGTACCTGTCCCAGAAGACACAATTGCGCCAAATTATACTGATGACGTTCTCATCGGGATAAATCAGCAAACGTTGGCTTCCTCAGTCAAGCTACAAACTTGTTTGGACGATTTAGTGTAACGATTAAGCTCCCGCTGCTTGAAGTTGAACACATTCGATTGTAATGACTTTCTGTTTTCACTAGTTAAATCAGGTCGTCAGCAGGAGTTTGTTACAGAAAGTTCCAAACCTCAGCTTGGGGTTGACGTTTTGCGTTCCACTGAGCCACGATTTATCGTGCTCAGTCCACCTAGATCAAATATCCACCAAAGTCAAGCGACTTCGCTTTACGTCGCTCAAGTGCAACCACCCTGCGTACCATACAATTTGATTCCGAAGTGCATCAGTGCGTGCGTTCTACCACACTGGATTCCTGTGAGTTTTTCAGGCTTACTGTGTAAGCATTTCAAGCTGCTTGACAGGCCACAGACAGATCACTGAGGTGGTATTTCAAAGCCAACGTTGGTTCAAACATTTGTATCCAAGACGTAACTTCATACACTAAAAGCGCTTTTTAAGTACATACCGATATTAGCCACCCACTTCATAGTGTATTCTCTAACTGTAGATATACCTCCTCGACCGGACAAAAGTATAGAGCAATAAATCCCCACATGACGGCTTACGGTTCCTCGGTCATTCCATAAATAGCCAGATCTCTGTTTGACCAAAAGGCTATTATCTAAGTACTGATCAGTAAACATTGTCAGTGCGGTTGTTTTTCATTGAACACTTTGTTTGTTTATTAATTAGTAGTGGAGCCAGCACTCATAGGTTAGTGGTGCAAGCTGATGGCAACTGGAAGTCATGGGGTTGGAGCACGGCAGGGGTCCGAGGAAGACCCACAGCTGACAAGACACGGAAGGTCGAAACAGCTGGCTGGTGCTTTTCCGGATGTGTCGGATCTTGCTGACTGAGCTGGGACTACAACAAACTACTACTGAGATTTGTTTGCGTGGTTATTCTGCGGCTTTTGAATTAATTTGTTGTCCTGTCGATAGCATAGGTATCACGGCTGAATATTCTCATATCATGGGTGCTTTAAAGCGCATTCTTGGCTCCATTTGATTTGAACGTAGGGTACAAAAGAATCCGAACGTGACTTCTCCACAAAAATTAACTGGAACTGGATTACTTTCCAAATGTAGGCTCATTGGGAACGAAGGATTGTACACGCGCCTGGTCTTTATGTTCTGCTTCCTGGCAGAATGTTCTTTGCTAGGTGGTACATAAGAATCTCAAGCCAAATGGGTAGGTAGCAAACAAAGTTCAACTACACCACCATGTTATCCGATCTCGCCAACCTTCATCCAGCCACGTAATAATAATGAAAATGAGAGGTACATTGGCATTTAGAACGAGGACTTACGCATTTCTCATGGTTTTCAACTTTCTTGCACGGTGAACCAAACAGTGACTTAGAAACACGGCCGTCCTGTCACCACATTTTGAAAGCCTAAGACACTCTTGGTTTAATTGTAAAGCGAATGCAACCGACCCATATCTGACAGCCGGATTTGCTTTACTGGATTCTTAGCTTCACCGCTTGATTTTACTTTTTGTCAGTACCCTTTCAAAGCGACTAATATGGCAATATGATTTTACTTCAGGAGTACGTGAAATTAACATTTCGCATGGAAATCGATAAATTTAGACCGGCCAATACCTTCTTGTTTCAGAGCTGAAGCCGGAGAGTCAGCGCTCGGGGCTTCAATTGTTGCAAAACACTGCATTAGCATGTATTAGCATGGAGCAGTCGCTCACCAGACTTGGCGCACACTAAGATTTAGTTTATACAAACAAACACAACTGTTTTCCACGAAGTTATGCTTCAAAAGTGTTTGCAAAATCAAATACTATTATGATGACAAGATCATTCAGAACGGCTAACTGGCATGGCTGGTTAGCGGATAACATTGCAAAGCTTAAATCGACATGCTATTGGATTGATTTTTCACTTGACGCCACCGAGGATTTGTGAGTTTAATGCAAGCACTTTACAGACTATATAAACTCCCGTTTCATTCTGTATTGTCCTATTTAGACCATCTATTTTTGGATTGATAAATTTTCATTGCCACTACTCGGACGAATGCGTAGAAGAATAAACCACGCTTATACATATAAGCTCTCTGCATATATCAAATGTCTGTCTGTGTCTAAAAAACAGATTGAATTGATAAACAGCCTATCCTTTGAAGCTTTTTTGTAGCAAACCACCACTGCCTGATCTCTGGAGTCTCTTGAAGCAACTCACTGGTAAAACTCCTGTGTCCAACGTGGTGTTTATGTGGACAACCTCAATGCATAGTCCAACTCTTCATCATCAAGGATATCCCCCTTACGTTCTCTCTCCACCATTGATCTTCCTACCTTATTTGGCCACATCAGTGTTCACAAAGAACTCAAAAAGTGGAAGTTAAACAAGGCTAGTGACCTTGTTGCTCTGTTACCAATCACTTTGAAAGAATGTGCCATAGATTAGGGGCACCTCTGCCAGAGATTTTCAGCCGATGTATGAAGACTTGTACTACTTCGACATCTGGAAAGCAACCAGAATAACCCCAGTGCCAAAGAAATAATCAAAGAAGTATCGGCCAATGGCTTGAACCTTCGACCATTTGAATGTGTTTGAAAAACTATTAATTTTTCGATTCTTTAAAGGCAAGCATAAGAATGATGTCGAACTGCTTGCATACAAGTCAGAGCGCTCTCCATTGGATGCCGTTTCGTGTTTTGTGCATTCCATTGTATCAGCTTTGAATGAAAATGCAGGCTTGTATGGCTCCTGTTCCTTGATAATGCCTTTGGGTGTATTGGCAGTTCGTTTCTATTGAACCATTTGTTCGAAAACGCCGTTCCCTCATACACATGTAATGTAATACTAGACCACTTTGCGAATCGCATACACTTCATGCAGTTATGCGTTAGAAGATCTTAACCCATCCTACCCAACTATGGGGTCTTGCAAGGAGGTATTCTATCACCTTCACTGTTTTCCCTCTATATTGAGTGTCTGTCCATACCATACAGTTTCATCCGCTATAAGTACGCTGACGACGTCTTCCTAGGGTGTATAACCCCAGTAATTGAGGAATCTTTGCAACTTCATCGAGAATTAGACGAATTCTTAAGTTGGTGAATCCCCCGCTTCCTCTCCCTTAACGTTTACAAATGGTGTGATACCACATTCTTTCTTTTCCGCTCTGCCAGACTGCGTTCCCTGTTAAACGCCTTTCCTCCCTTGGTTTTGAGCCGCCACGCATCATTTGTTTATCTAATTTAAATTATCTCGATGTTTTCGTGTTATACAATTTATCCTGCTCAAAACACGTAGTTGAAAATTTTTAAGAAGTCAGTAGACAATCGCCTCACTCCCACAGGTCCGAAATGCCTTCCTTTAACGTGTGCTCTAATTCCAAGGTTGGCAAATGCAAACATTACGCTCATGGGTTATAGAGTACCCCACTTGTTTGCCTCGGACTTTGTCAACATGAGTACACTCTTGTACGTATATCACAATGTGTTTCCCGACACTCTGTGGAAGACGAAGAATCCATCGTTGAATTCACTTTTAGTAGTCAATTTGACGCATCTTTTAACTTTTCCGTTATTCTAAACAACTCTCCTAACTTAGTTCACTCCATACATGCTGTTCTAGCCAGTGAGATACCCATTTCTTCCACGTGATCAAAATTTAAAATTTTATTTTCTCGCAACCCGTCGCGTCACAACTCCATCTTGCCCCATCTGTCTCGTTCGTTAGTCTATCCAAAAGAAATGATGCATCCATTGCGAGATGCTTTGATTGAGTGAAAACCCACTCTTTTTGTACTCCTCTTAGCCTTTTTCCCATTGAGACTTATGTTGTATTTTATCTACAGTGTTAGTCTAAATTGTTGAAAATGCTCCTACAGTGGCATATAATGCTTATTACTGACTTGATTTAAGCCACAAGGCTTTGGATGATGGCGGTGGACTATTGTGACTTACAGGCTAAATGTTATGTCGCATTAAAATAGAGGATGAGCCACGCAATGTTACATAGGCTATAAATGTCATCACCCTGTTGAGGACAAGTTACCGTGAGGTCAGTTACTAGTGTAGCCGAGTCCCAATAAGAACAACCGCCGTCTAGAGATATTCCGGATGGACGGGAGATTATCTGATTTGAAGGTTACTGCGAATAAGCCTCAGCAATAAGTAAAAGCGTGTCATCTGCACACCGCTACGGCCTTTCGCTGCTGTGCGGCCACCACCAGTTGCACGCGGGCTGAGTATACCGCGAAGACGCCTACCCCTACGCGGGTTCGTACCCGAGCCGCAAGATTACAAGCTCGTTACCTCCAGGTTACGTGCCGACCAAAATAAAGAAACTAAATAAATAAAAACAATCCGCTTTGATTGTGAAACACGTTTATATCCAACTGTACACCCGGAGACACAGGTTGGATATCCGATTTGCAGTACACAGATGAATCCTTAGTCAGGGAGCTAGTAGGTTCGTTGGATTTGCTCACAACTAGAAACTACCTGACTACTAATAATACTTACAAGTAGCATTCTGCACTCGACCTTTTTGGCTGATCATCGATGAGACCTGATCTGGTGCTGCCACATATCCTCACTCCTGGAGAGTGGCCAACGTTCACAGGTCAAAAACACGAAGCAGCTCACTTTCTTGCCATGAACTTAGTTATGTTCCGCCGGATGTGACCAGAACACAAAGCTAAATACAATTTAGTAGCAATATCCTGGTTTTTATGAGTTGTCCGTTGGTGGTTACTGTCTATTCTTTGGTGGATTGCGCAAGGATATTCACCATGGATGCATGTTACCAAGATGAAAGCAAGAATATGGTAAAAAATGTGCATCTTCTTGGTCGAAACTCGTCGGTGATGCGCCAGAATCAGTTAAACGCAACTGCAATTTAATCGCTATTGGATAGACGTTGCATCCATCGGCCTGTGCTTTGTTCCCTCAAAGTGCGAACACTATCCCTGGATGGAGCCTAGAAGCCATTAGTTTTTTCAACCATGGAACCTTCACTTGAACTTATTTAGCAGTCAGATTGTTTAGGTATCTTTATCATCACTGGTGATTGTGTTACCCAGCTGATTACTGCGCGCCTTACGTATGACTTTTAAAAAGCCTGAACCACTCATAGAGATGGTTGGATCAAACGTGCTGGTTAAGAGAAGCGTTCACAGTGCCACACTGCGACCAGTGACACGCAATGTTTCCAAGATCCGGATTCTTCGCGATGAGGGCGTTAGGGAATGATCACTTTGACCGCCGATACCTGTGTAGTGTTGCTCGTGGATGGTAGGAGAACAAAATGAGTACCGCTCCAATTCACCATCAGGTGTTTGGCAGCAAGCGTTGCGATGTCACATTGAAGTACCTGCTGATTTCTAATCACCCTCCGTGGCCAGGACCAGCGGTGCACAGGCCATCCATACGGGAAATTCCGCGTATCTGACAGCACTAGGTCTAGTTGGGTGAAACGTGGTAGCCAGCTAATGAGATGATAGATGAGCATGAAGCACCTGACATGCTTTAGTTTAGCATTTATCGACTTCTTCGATGTGGACTTTGCGAACGGCAATTGAAGTGGTTAGGTGCTCGCGAATACGGCAGAGGCAAAATGTCAGTGAGACTTTTGCGTTCAATTGCTTATTCCTGACATACTAACTATTAACTCTGGGGTTCAATTCTTAGCCATTCCCCTGGAGTGTCAATCATAGAAATAGTAATAATAATAATATAGATAATAAAGCTGGCGACTTGATACATGGCAAATTTATCCACTGCGCCTCATTGCATAGGTAGCTGATAGACTGACATAAAATTGACGGCTCCATCCCTCATACCGAGAGATGATTTAGCAAGGCTAAAGCGATGACTAAGAGCGCTACCCAGTTTGTGGATGACGAAACGGCGAAGGAGTTATCCTGGAGATTCGTTAAGGGAATCCAATCAGTTCACGGATTCACTTCTGTGAGTAGTAGATGGTGACTTGAACTGATTATAGGCATGAAAATATTGGTGTTGATAGTCGACGTGCACCATCATTGATGACCTAATAGAGTACAAAAATAACAAATCTGACGATGCACTTTGTAGTCGTTGGACCAATAGTTCCTCAGGACAAAGCAGAGATGGCCAAGAGGGATGACTGTTTACGCAGCTTTGGGTCTAAACGTATGACCAAGAGACAAGTAAATTGAAACATTATTAGCTAGCTAGTATAGGAGGTCTGATCAACTTCAGAGAACATTCATCCCCTCTGCACATCGGTGAGCAGATAAGCAACAGTTTGTCTTGCCCGCGCACCGTTGGCACTGCACTCAAAGGTAGACGAAACCCATTACCCCTTGATCACTAAATTTTTCAGCGTGGATAGTTTATGGATAGGGAACATGGAATGAAATATATACGTAGTACACCAAGACAAGGTCGCGATATCCGATAATCAGTGTGAAATGCTAAATACTTACAACACCACCGAATTTGATCAGTAATCCTTTGACTGTGTGGACTTGCCTTTAAACGTGGCAAGTTACAGGCGGCTGATGAAGTGACCAGCAGTCTGTGCAAAGTCAGTATGGTACATTGCATCCTCTTTCGTGTTCATTTTCACCGATAAGTGAAGATAAACTTGCCAAACGGGAAAAACTCTAACAATGTTAGACAGATTGGTCTATCACGTGGATGCTCCTTGGTACGCGACGTGGGCGAGTGAGGTCCACAACCCGGTGTCCGATTGTAAAGTGCATGTACATTTTAGGTCTGCCCATTGACACATGTCATTCCGCATTGTAACCGGACAAATGCTGTTCAAGCACTTTGACCAACGGATTGATTTCACACAGTCCATCTAATTTCGGGCAAATATGATCACGCTTATACTCTTGTTCTAAGAGAGGTGCACTAGTTCTATGACTAACTTCAGGCAAGTATGTTTACTAATTGGCACCCAAGGAGATATCCGGTAAAACTAATAGCATGAACTAGAAATAAAAGTCCTGTTGTAAGTCACATCTACAATTTCTTTGGTCTACAGCTGTTTATATCTTTGGTATTTTGGCAATAAGTCTTACCTCCTACATGGGGTATCTGGTTTGTCTCTATCCTAAGTTCTAATCTTTTCACTTTTGGTTTTCGTTATCATCACGTGTTCAGTTTACCGCTATCGGTTAATTGTAAACTCAAAAGTCTGCTGTGATAAAATGCAGTTGGCAAGACATTGGCAAACAGCCAAATGTCAGTTTTGGTATCATGTAATTGTGAAGTCGGAGGTGACGATCCCTAGCAAGTAGTGAGAAACTTAGGTCTCCCTACTACCATATCTGAATAAATAACACCGGATGGCTAAAGCGGAATATACCGCGGCTAAACGCACTGGAGGCCGCAGATTAGTGATGAGACAATGAAAGTCGTTTGGTGGGTGTCCGACCTGATGTATTTACGACGGATGCTGCTTATTCAGTCTGCATCCATTTTCACAGTGACTTGCAGGCAAATCTGCATTTAGAAGCTTGCGTTGGGTAGAGCAGATCTAAGTAATCGAGCTAAACAGAGTGGATGTAGTTAGCACACAGCGTTACAGCCGAATCGTCATTCAAATACATGCACTTCTTTCACATGCATTTGCCAAAGGGTATAGGATGGAACACACACTGACTCAACAGGTTTCACGTCTAGCTACGTTTCATGAACTATTAAAACCTCTTTCTCTTCCTAGCTCAGCACAGGTCAGTCATGTTACCGTCAGCGGCTGATGTTTAGGTCTTGTACAAGACTGAAAATATCGGGTGGTATGACAGAGTTCCAGGGCTATCCAACCCCGTGTCACTTACTTTGTACCTACTGTTACGGACAAACCTTCAACAGGGAATGACATGTACTTGAACTCTTTAACACTAAAGCCACCTTTTATTATCCTTTATCTGTCAGCGAACTCGCGTAGTACTGCGCACAATGCATGTCAGGATACCAAGATCCGCTGTTGTAACGGAAGATGGGCAATACAATGGGACAATGGGACAATGGTATATTACGGGTGACAAAGCGCATGATCAACAAATCCCGTAGGATGGCCAGAAAAAAGCAAACTGATAAAATGAAAATCGTTTGGTTGACTCGCTATAGTGTTTACACAGAGGCATGCAGAATGGAGCCAACCTCCATCGTGTAGGTTAGTGCAGGTTGTAAAAGTTTGGTCACATTATATCCTCTGTCGGTGTACAGAGGCTGTCTCGTAATTTAGGTGGATTAGGGCGTCGTCAAGGAGTATTTTAAATACAAATGAAATGGGGACAGTAACAACATAGTTTGGGAAGGCATTCTATGTTTGGAACACACGAAGAGATTAGAAGTTTCGCTGAGATTCTGACCGACTGTGTCGCTTTGCCAACTTGAGATGGTGGTCCTCATATTCGTGTGGTGAATGAGTTGCAGCAGTTGGCGGCAGATGTGATTAGGGTTACTTAAAATCTGGTAGGTCATTCTTAGGTCGCTACATAGGCATCGACACTGGCCGCTGTGCAATCGTACGGTCCTCAGACTAAGTTGATATGGAAGATGAAAAGAACCATTTGACTTGCTTCTCTGCTCTTCACTATGGAGTCTCGAATGCTGTGAGATCATGCTTGTTCCAGGTCCCCCAGGCCTGGATTATGCATTTCACATGAGGTGGCACGTATGTGTTATGCAACTGCGAATAGAAAAACTGGTCAAACTGCCAGAATGCCCTCCACAGCATCCCAAGATATTGGTTTCTGGTATTTGGCGATTTCTCAGATTGCTCCGGGCATCATAAATCAGTGTCGATTAATACCCCAAGGTCCCGCTCCGACGTGGCTGTTTGCAGCACATTGTTTACAAGATTGTATACGATGTTCGGCTTGGGACGAATGTGGACCACCTTACACTTAGGCGAATCAAACTGGAGCAGATTGTGAAGTGACCATTCATACGTCTAGGTCTCGCTGACGTGCTTCGTGATGTCCTTGGTCGATGCTAGCCTGCCACATCTTAACATCATCCCAGGAACAACAAAAAACCCGATGCAATCAAGCGCGTTACCTCGTTAATGTGCACGATAAGCAGAAGTGGCCCCATAACTGATCCCTGTGGAACGACATGTTCTACATGCATCTGATCAGCTAGCGCACTTCTAACTCTAACTTGCAGTTGCTGATTCTGCAGAAAATTCCTGATCCACCCAAGGACTTGGCCCTCAACTCCATGGGGTTCGGGCTTGTGTAGTCGAATGCGGTGATCCAGCAAGGCCGAAGGCTTTGGAGAAGTCGCGCTAAATAACGTCGGTCCCTCTACCTTTATTATTGAGACCCGTAAGTTGGTCTACGTAAAATGGGAGTTTATTTGATGACTACCCCTCGGATAATGTAGTGCGCGTTCCCGGACTCATTTTCTTGAACGATTTACTGACACAGGCAGCTAGAAGCCGGGTATAGCACACCTGTCTGTTGCGACTTACAGCCTACTTTCATGTGAATAGACCATGCATACAATCTTAGGTCACTTGGCTTCGGGCTGATCCATCAGTACTCACAACAGTGATGCAGAAGCAATAACGAAGTGCGACCCGCATAAACCCCAGATGTATATGGGTATTACGGGCTCCGAACGCTAATCCGCCTTACATGTACCATTAACACTAATTGCTATTGGGCCGAACCACTAAGCGTCAGGTGATTTATTCCATCTTCTATGATGAAAGAATCTTGATATAGCCTGCATTAATTTAGTGCTCTCCCTAGTGCATCTAGTTCACTACTTCCTATGACGACAAGTTTGAGGTGTTGAATGTTGTTCTTTTGAGTTTACACTGAACGCGAGGCGTGTGGATGGATCCGCTGGCGTTGCAGCATGTGCCAGTCGTAGTATCTCTATTATCGCACAAATTCAGTGTATATTCGCAGTCACAGAGGTAATTACATTCCAAATGTGCAGTAACTGACTTAATAAGTGTCCTTCATAGTGCTAAAGAATTCCTCAAACACGGTCGTCACTGTTCCACCGAGGAAATATCTTGTATCGGTGTTGTTCTCTCCCATTCCTGCAATGAGTAATTGGAGAGAGAAACACTGAATCCCTCCACTTCTGTGACGGTCCCAGTGATCGAAACGGCAGTGGGTAACTTAAGTCAACCGAAGCTGAAATTGAGATTGCGTGTTGCAATCCAAGACACTCCGAAACCACTGAAGAGACGATACGAAATGCATGCGTCTGTTGAGCTTCATCTTCTCACTATGCCTTTCAAATTGTTGAAGGGAACTAACTTCTTTAAATTTTGCAATGGACTAATTCCCCCCTATCCTCTCAAATTGCTCCATTGTATTATTAACCTGAGATTCAAGATTGCTCGCAAACATGTGGAAATTGATATTCTATCGGAATATATTCACCTGCGTCGTTATTCTCGGTCGATTTTGCAGCTACTGCGCGGAAACAAACGCAAGCTCTTCGAATCCAATCATAGAGGCATCGCATCCGCTCACCTGGAGACCACACAGTACATAGTTGTAAGCTTTCTGAAAACTTATGCACATCTGCTGCTCGTAGTTGAGAGCTTGTCCCTCTGCTGTCGGATTGTATACACTCAGTTTTGTAAAGTAATCATCGATCGTAAAAAAGCGCATGAGCTAGCTCAGCCCAAAACACAGTTAATAGACACCAGAGAAGATGAAACAGATACTCGTTGCTAGGTGGGTACAAAAGCTAGGATTCATTGCAGTAGCTTCCATGTCAGTTATTCTCATGAACTTCAGAACGCACCTTACGGTGGGTTCGCCCTACTTGGAGTCTCCATTATTTGTGTACTCCCACGTTTATCCAGTACCGAACCTATGGTTCCTGGACATTAGAATTTGTGTCACTAGTCAGCCGCTTATGCCAATCAGAGAGGGGTGATGGTGGCCGACTGCCATAGCTTACAGTCTTAAGACGATATAGCGCGATCCATCTTCTACTATCATACAAGTTAGGAATGTAACAAAGGACAGGACTGGGTCCCAAAATCCCTGTCTTCCATAACAATACCTATGAACAACATAGTATCTAGAGGCCGTTAACTCGACGTTTAGACTGCTTGTGAGTACATAACTTTTGTTTTAAACCAGCTGGACTCTTCGTAACGCACAGAGGCCAAAGGGCTTGTTTCCTGATAGAGCTGCAAGACACGTAAGAGGGACGAGGCTCAATTTGACGAACCAGAAGTCAAGTGCTTTCCGGATCTGTGGGGAGTTATCTGACTTGTAACCTACTCAGAAGAATCTAAAAGTAACTGAGTCAAACATTACATGCTTTCTGACAAACACTTTGTGTGATAAATTCGTAATGAATCGATGGGTCACCAGTGCTGAGTAGTGTAGCAAGAAGTTTAAGACTATTTCATGGAAGCACCGGTTACTGAAATGCCGCGCAGGTGGAAACATTACTGCGTTATAATTGCACATCACTTGATTGTGGGCATCAGAAATGTACAACGTCATGTTCCTCATCCGTATTGCCAAGCGCAGAAAACCCTTGCTTTTTCTAGAATTGATGGGTGATTTCCTGTCTAGGGGTCTGGTTTATTTTCCATTAGCTGGTGCAACATGCTGAATGTTTCAGTTTTTTTGGACCAGGAAACAGGTTCTTTTCCAATGGTTTGTTACACTGGATTCTGTTCGTCTCAGTACTGTTTAACTTTCCATTCGTATTGTACAATGCAGGTTACAATCTCTTGCGCTATTGCGGTTAGCAGCACGCCACATTGCTCTGTGTTGTCGCTCAGCTGCTCTCCGTTTTTCAAAACTAAGTGTATTACACATTGGCGCGGCTGCGCTTGAGCTACTGAGCATTTACCATTTGATGTTACGCTTCCTGGTTATCTCCACAACTGGTAATCAAGTCGCGACCAACTCAGTTAGATGGCTTTCTCATTTGGACATATTTCTTCTTCGTACCTCCGTACAGCAACTAGAAAGGGAGAAACATCAAGCACAGTTGCTTCTGCCCCTGTTCCTGTTCATGCATCAGTTGTTTCTACCACTTCACCTGAACCGGATTGGGGGCACTTTACGTTCATAAGAAGAGGGTTTATTGCCTACATCCTTCCGATACTTGATTTCGCAGGGGCAGGAGCTAATTTATTGCGCTCGTCACCTGTTCAATTACAGTAAGTCTCATTAGTGTACAAGAGTCCCAAACGGAGAGGCGCTAATGGTTACGAATGTCACTGTTGAGGCGAGTTGTGTCTCTGTTCTCTTTTTGGAGCTATAGATATTAATACCCGCTGCTGTGGCCCATCAGCCCTGCATTTGCACACAAGTGAGGGGAAATATAGTATTTATTCTGCTATGTTAGATGCCAATCGTTTTCAGGTAGCTACCATCAGTTTTCCCCTTGGAAGTGCTACAAATTTCCAGAGATATTCATCAGACCTATTCTATTGGCTGGGTGAAGAACAGTCTGAATTTGTTATGTTAAACGTCATCAGTCGAATCCTTATCCATAGTCGGAAAATAACAGCTGTTTTGTTAACCTACTAAAACTTGTCAAAGTGTGAGCTTAAACATCAAAACAAATGAACACACCGAAAAACATGTACAGTGACCGTGTATATGTCATGAGCTTTGGCTAAATTCTCTCCGAATGATAAACCATTCATTTCTTAGCGCACCTTCGGTTTTCGATTCTTTTATACACCCCCATGTCTTGACAACATAATTTTGCATTTGTCATAGGAGATTTGAAAAAAATGTGTTTCGGGCGCTGAAACGATTCATAAGGGAAAGCTGTGTAGGGTGATACGATTGAATAGAAAAGACGTATTGTTCTTGACAGAATAATGTTAGTTTAAATTACCATGTGCGATTCTGAAAACCACGGATGTTCACAGAATAGAATTACGGATTTTTGGCCTTAACACGTGATCACGAACATTTAGGTGCGCTTGCCTTTTAAACCTATCAAAAGTACGACGGTGTAGCCCTATAAAACCTGGTTTACATTAACAAATTCAAACTGCTTACTGCAACACGATGGGACTGAATTAATTCCAATGAACAAGAGGAAAAATCAAGGGAACGTTTGTTTGAGGGATTAAAATTAGTGTATAAGTTCTATGTTGCAATCTACTGCTGAGTTTGACCTAAGGACGATTGTTGTGTATCGTCCATACCGGTGAAGTTTCCAGTACTTCCGTGGGGCTAGCGGCATAGTTTCATGTGAATGTTTTGAATAACCAAATCTGACATTTACTATTGGATTTTTCGACTAAGTTGAGGTCAGTAACCCGAAAGTGTTTGGCTCAGTTCAACGGCACACATTCCATTTCGCTTGATTGTAATTTCTGCTGGATGTAGGCACACCGGTCAGCTGAATTCCGTCAGACTAGAGAACGCGCGCTGGCAATCAAAACAAACACCTCACGAGGTGAGTCATCATCTTCGCATTGGTTTACTGGATTACGCTGTGGGAACAGCATCGCGTTTATCACCACTGTGGTAAGGTGTTGCGAATTCACTTAATCCTGGTTGTTACCGAATGTGGGCCAGCTATGCAACTTCGGTGGCGGAACTTCCGCACTATATTCTTAAAGGTTTAGCGAGAGATGAGTGATGGGCGGTATTGTGGAGCTGGGAGCATGGGGTCACATGTATACATAAGCGCCCTGTCAATGTTCATGTACAACCCTATAAGGACACGTAAATCAGGAGTTATTATGAGGATATTGTTCGTTGATAGTTTCTCACATTGTATATATGACTCCGTTCTCCATGGTTCCATCTTTGAATTAAACAGCAGTTATGAGCCCTAGGCTGCGCTGTTGTTCCACCCAAAGCAAAAGGTATTTGCTGGTTCCTGTTTATTGGTGGCTCCTAGCTAAACTAGAAAGCCAGTGCCGAAGTAGAATTCCGCACCTTATCCTATCGGGTATACTGTGTATCATTTGGGCTGACCAAAATGAAGTCTTACAGCGATTAGATAATTTCTTCTTAGCACATAGTGAGTGAATGGTGGAACATTTTGCAACTGCTATTTCAACGTTGACGGATCTGTGAATGAAGAAACGCGCAAATGAGCTCATACAATTGCGTTGAATGGTTTGGGAATAAACCGTGACTTTTAGTCGAAGACATAACACCACAGGGTTACGTGGCCTTAATTCTTTGCGATGGAAATGTGATACTCTTCAGATCCCAATAAATGAGAGCAGCATTCCCGTGGTGAATTGCAGCTCAACATTTAGTCATTCAGTGTCAGCCGGTGGACTATCATAAATCGGTCTAACAGAACTCATCAGGAGTGATCGCTAAATTCAGCAACCATATTTGTTATAAATGCTGGCGTATTGAAGCAGTAAGTACGAACATGTCTATCAATATCAGGTGTAATTCTTTCTTACAAATAGTTTATGAAAGTGCTACAGAAAAGTTTTTCAGTAATAGCAGCATGAAAAGTTGGATTGCATGATTAATGTACAAAGAGAACGCAACACAATGCTAAGGAGTGGAATGTTTTTAATATAATTTATAGTTTGTTCGCCGTAGTTAGTTCTCTGCTGAACAGGATTTAACTCATCCCAAAAATGCTACACGGCTCTTTGGCCTTATCTTTATTCGCCACCGTACGCTTCATCGGCTGCGAATTGACTACAACAATTGATACATATAGTGCCTATCTTCATGCTAATTGTGAGAACCATAAGAGTGATTGAACAATGAACCATGGGATCAGGAGCGCGATACCAATGATGCATCGCCCAAGCCCATACCCATGCAGGGTTTGTACAGAAGTTTAACATAAAGCGATTGATGGCAGAATACTAAAGATAAGTGATACAAATTAAAAACAAAATGAGCAAGCTTGCAGGGTCAAACCCGGTGGACACTGCCGCTGGGTGGTCCGATTCCCAGAATATACTTGATTTATTGGCTTGAGGTAGAAAGAAAAGAAGCGAATTAGAAAGTCTCGAATGTTGCCTAAACTATGTATTTTTAATCTTATTGCATATCATCTAGCTGTGCGCGGATGTGTACAATTACCACACCGCAAACATCAGATGATAGGGTTGTCGTATCATGTGACCTTACTGTGGCTTAATACTGGGCAGAGCCCAGCAGGTCAAGCCTCTAGAAAGCACAGGAATTTTAAAAAAATGGGTAAAATATGTGACTCGTTTAGACTTCTTGGCAGTGTGCAGGGTGGGTCGATGGGTGGCGAAATGAATCGAACGGTTTGAAATGTTATGGTGGACCTCTCATTCTTTGCAGTCACACAAACAACCATTTCTAACAAAAGTTTTGGCTTTATTCTGTGGCTATTGGACGCAATTGCGCTTGGTGTAACTGTCGTCCTAAGGCCAATGATTCTTCATAGGTCTGTGTGTAAAGCTGTTTATGGTAAGCATGTTTTCTCGTAACCTAGCTAAAGGTGGTCAGATCCGTTAGTTGCAGAATCAGTAGTGGTATTCAACACTAAAGTCAGGTTCTCTCTGCGAGACGAAAATGAGAAATTCCTAAGCGATAAAGATGATGGGTCCCTCAACCGCCTCATTTGACCCACAACAAGATCCGCTAGTTGGGATTACCCTATGAGCAAGGCACAATTAATTATTTAGCACCCCAAAATGAGATATTGTTTTATGTAGATTCCTGTCATTTACCAAGCTGGATTATCCCTGCTTGTTACTTTTCAATGGTAGCGTATTTGTTCTTTTTCCTGTTTTCCACCTTCTCTGCATATTCCCTCGCCCTCGTCTGCTCAGTGATTTAAGTTGATAACACCTATTCGTATCGTGCTTCTTCGTTTCACGTTTTCTAGTAGCTCATCGAATGCGGTCTGCTGTTCACGACTTCGTTTATAATCTGTATCGGCGCCCGATTACACGCAACGTCTCTGATTAGTATTTTTTAGTTTTATACTTATCACAAGGTGTAATATACATGTTCTCCCGAGACAGAAGGCCACACGCATACACTGAGCCAAAAATAAGACAACCAAAAAGTTAATACGTGTATGTCTTGATTCGAGTGAATCTATAGATGAACTCGACAAATTTGTTTCGAGTATAGACGATCTGCTACGACTTTTGAATGTTCGTCATCCTATTTGGAACCTGTGCTAATGGAATTAGAATATGAAGCACTTTGGTTGGCGACCTTTGACTATGCAACAGACAGCCTGCTAATTTTTCTCGCCACCTACTAGGAATATTCACTCTCCATAAAGAATGCTCGAAAGAAGATGCTGGGCTCAAAATACCAACAAGACTGGTGAGAAAAGAGTTAACAGCAATTTAAATACTATTCTGTTAGATTAGGGTCTCAATTTTTCTAAGTGCTCCAAACAGTCCGAAGTTTGTTATAGTACAATTATCATGTGACACAATGTTCGGTAAGGTTATAGTAGTTTCTACTGCATGGCTAAATTTCAGCATACCTATTTCGAGCAACGTAGAGAGAAATGAATAGCGCTCCTCCAATACTACCCAAAGCGTACCGTTAGATGCATGCATTTCGTATTGTCTCCTCAGTACCATTAATAATAACCGGTATGCATAGATATATCTAACAGTGGGTGAAACCAGACAAGCTTAAGGTGCAAGACGCATGATGGAAGTTCACACATACGTCCAAGGCCGCTTTAGACTAACAAATAATTGTTTCTGAACACACAAGGCTGACTTAATCCCGCTTATAGCGACAGCCTCAGCAAACCAAAGGAAGCGAGGATTAGTGTGACGTAACACAACTTGAAACGCTGAGCCCAGCTCCATCTGCTGACCCGAGTCTAATAGGTGTTTGCCTATCGAGGAAGCCGGCGGTCTGCGCGAACATGGAATCTGACGGGGGTAGGCAATCTGAGCAACTTTACGTTGAACCCATCTTGGTACATGTTCCTTTATTCGGGAAGTCAACGTTCAACTAGTTCTGCCTATGTAACTTTTTCCGCATTCACATACAAATTGGTATATACAGTGTGAGTTGGCTCCAAAAGGCTGAGCTTCCTTCGTTGGAGATATGGGCAAATTTCGGGTTCGGTTGATGATGACAACATGTGCAGCATAGTAACTTTCTTGTGTAGCCGAAATTTTACACTTAATTTTCTTCAGAGTGGCTAAGTCACCTTTGAAAGATATCTCTATATACACTTTCTTCTTGGCTGCCGTGTGCACCAAGTCCTTTGGTCCTCGCGGTTGGCTGTGTTTCTCGATAAATGTTCGAGTGTAGCCGTTCGCCATTAGTGTTGCTGTAATTAACACTAGCTCATCCTCCAGACAGTCGGCCGAACAAATTCGTCTGGCACGACTAACTAGAGTCTTCACAAATGTCCGTTTGTACCGCACTGGTGTGAAGCTGGTGAAGTGCAGGTACTGACCGGACCAAGTTGATTTTCGCTAAATGGACCTCTTAATCAATCCATGCTCCCTGCGACTTATGAGTATGTCCATGTATGGCGGACAATTGTTCTCTTCTATTTCGTATGTAATCCGTAAGTTAACATGAGCACCATTGAGCTGCTCTATCAAATGTGTGAGCTGCTGCTCTGACGAACAGAAAGCCAAGATATCATCGACATATCGTTTGTGGTAGGGCTCCTGGGCTATTTCCATAGAAATGCTTCTTTCTTCCATCAGCATGGATAAATCTTCGAGCACAGGACCTAACGGGCTACCCATTGCTACGCCCTCAACCTGATGATATGCAGTATTCCGGAAGTGAAAATCCACATTTTCCGTGCACAAGAATAGAGATTCTCTTATCAATTAAGTCGGAATCGGTAGCGAACAGCCACCGTTTTCAGCTAATTCGCACACGTAATCAACCGTCTGATATAGCAGCACGGATTCTACCGACGAACATATGACTTTGTCTGACAGGTTGAGTTCATCCAGGTCATCGATGAGTTGAAACGAGTCTTTAAGACCGTACGGATTGAACTGTTGTTTCAGCGGAGCTAGCAACTTCACTGACCAACGAGCGCATTTATGCTGGGGCGCGTTCATCATTGAAAGCATCGGCCTGAGTGGCACTTCACTCTTGTGTCTTTGGGGATCCATACAACTGTGGAATAGTGCTACCACTCGGCTTCAAATTATTAAATATATCAAAGTCTATGACGCGGGGGAGAAGAAACAATTCCAGGTGACTAACTAGGCGCGTTTCGACATTGGTTATGTTCCCCATTTTCGTGAGCCATTCGAATTTACTCGCATCGTTGAATATGGCGTAAATCTTCTCATTATATTTGGTTTTGTTCATGATTAACACTCCTGAACCTTTATCTGGTTGAAGTTGAACAAAGCCGCGGGACCAGATGATCTTCCTCCAGCTATTTTCAAATTCGGAGGCTCTGCTCTTGTTGATACTTTGCATGAATTAATAGTGAAACTGTGGGAGCAGGAGATTGTCCCAACCGACTGGAGCCACTCCGTTATTGTCCCCATCTTCAAAGTCGGCTTGCGCTCGGAATACGGCAACCATAGAGGAATCAGTCTGATCTCCATCGCCTCAAAATTGCCTCCATAATTCTTCACAGACTGACTGACGCTCGTGAAAGGCAGATTCGTGAGGAGCAAGCAGGGTTTCGTCGTGGTCGTGGCTGCATCGACGACATCTTCACCTTGAGTCGGTTGTTGGAGCACCGTCACACATATTGGCGGTCCACCGTGGTCGTCTTCCTCGACATCAAACTTGCCTTCGATTCAGTTGATCAATGTGCCCTTCGGAACTGTCTATTCCGGAAAGGTGTGCCCGAGAAATATGTAAATATTATCCAAGCATTAAATGAGCGTAGCACGGGCACAGTGAGGGCTTACGGCAAGCTGTCGTAACACTACAATATCTTCAGCGGTGTGAGACAAAAATGCCCGCTGTCACCTTTCCTATTCAACTTCGCTATTGATGAAGACATGGGAATTGCATTTACAGGACTTGACTTGGAAGGTGTGGAGCTACTCCCAGGAGAACGACTTCTTGACTTGGAGTATGCTGAGGATATTGCCTTAATCTGTGACAGCTCACAAATGCGCCATGCGGCATTGGACAGATTAGCACTGGCTGTCCGTCGCTTCGGGCTTTGCTTTGCACTACCGAAGTGCAAACGTTCCTCCAAGATTGGCACGGATCGCCCCCTGTGCTGACCCTTGGTGGGGATCAGCTAGAAGTCGTTCAGGAATTCAATTACCTGGGAAGATGTGTCAGCGCCATTGCGATCGAAAACGAGATCACGAACCGTATAGCGAAAGCTCGAAGTGCTTTTGCTAGCGTTCGATACCTATGGCGGCGGCGCGACATTACTCTCGCCCTGAGGGGTAGAGTGTACAATGCAGCGGTACGTTAGACCTTACTGTACTGTTACGAAACCTGGCCCCTAAGATCGGCGGACATGAAGAGGCTAGTTACGTCCGACCATCGGTGCCTTCGCAGTTTGGCTCACATCTGGTGGGAACACCGCGTGAGTAACAAGCATGTTCGACGCATTGTTTACGGCCCAGGAAAAGGATCTGAACCGCTCAGCACCGTTATTTCATGCACCAGGCTCCGATGGCTCGGTCATGTGTTACGCATGCCAGCTCACCGACTTCCTCGACGTGCGTTGTTTGCTCACCGGGGATGTGGGTGGAAGAAGAGGAGAGGTGGCCAAACGATGACTTGGTCGAGAGGAATGAAGTCCCTCACTTCGGAGCTAGCCTCGGTTGGTGCGTCACGGCTCCCTGGTTGGGGTCCAAAAGACGGTGAACCCGTTTGGCTGGATACACTTGCTGACATGGAAAGGAGCCGACCTCAGGGGCGTTCATGCTGTGATTTTCTTTGTCCCTCCCCATCACTTTTAGCCTCCCCCTCTGTCTACAATCTCGTTTCACATGGTAAAACATAATAATTTTTTATGCCTAGTAGCTGCCTGGTAGCTTACCGGAACGATGCCTATCCCTTGCTGGTATCTCAGCTGGCATGCAAATGTTGTATCTATTTTACCTTTGTGCATTGTATTATATGTATGTATGTGTTTCCTTCATGTATTGCGGCACAATAGCGGAGGTGTTTTCCCACCTCTAGCTAACATGTATAATGATGATGATCTGGTTTCATTACGACTACGTCCTTAGCTCGTATTTCGCGTAAAGCCTGAAAATGTCGACCTGTGATGGCACATTTTTCATTAATTGTCATGGTTTTCACCTCATGGGCAATATCGGTTAACATGTTTCTGAACCAAATATGCTTATCAGGGCAGGTTGGTTGGAGCTCCTTAAACTGGTGAAAAAGTTCTCCAATTGAGCTTCTACAAACAAGGTGTTCAACTTTCTAGGAAGGCCTTTGTAATCAAGCCCAAGTGATAATGAGTCCAAGTGCAACGCATCAAGTTGTACGTTCGATAAATTCATCACGTACTTAATAGGCTCACAAGCGATTGGTTCCTCCTAGTGGTTGTTTGTCAGCGAATTTTCTAAACGAGCCGGGCGAATCCGTCTCGTACGTTCAAGTACTTGGTGCACACGGCAGCCAAGAAGAAAGTGTATATAGAGATATCTTTCAAAGGTGACTTAGCCACTCTGAAGAAAATTAAGTGTAAAATTTCGGCTACACAAGAAAGTTACTATGCTGCACATGTTGTCATCATCAACCGAACCCGAAATTTGCCCATATCTTTAACGAAGGAAGCTCAGCCTTTTGGAGCCAACTCACACTGTATATACCAATTTGTATGTGAATGCGGAAAAAGTTACATAGGCAGAACTAGTTGAACGTTGACTTCCCGAATAAAGGAACATGTACCAAGATGGGTTCAACGTAAAGTTGCTCAGATTGCCTACCCCCGTCAGATTCCATGTTCGCGCAGACCGCCGGCTTCCTCGATAGGCAAACACCTATTAGACTCGGGTCAGCAGATGGAGCTGGGCTCAGCGTTTCAAGTTGTGTTACGTCACACTAATCCTCGCTTCCTTTGGTTTGCTGAGGCTGTCGCTATAAGCGGGATTAAGTCAGCCTTGTGTGTTCAGAAACAATTATTTGTTAGTCTAAAGCGGCCTTGGACGTATGTGTGAACTTCCATCATGCGTCTTGCACCTTAAGCTTGTCTGGTTTCACCCACTGTTAGATATATCTATGCATATCGGTTATTATTAATGGTACTGAGGAGACAATACGAAATGCATGCATCTACCAGCCTTCGTCTTCTTTCCGTGTTTTTCAAATTCTTGAAGGGAACTAACTGCTTTATATATATATATATATATATATATATATATATATAACAGTGAATATCTCGACGCAATAAATAAAAGTGCAAAATTACTTGTATTACCTCATTCATTCTGTGCGTGAAAAGAAAAGACACTGTTATTGGCTGGTGTGTCATTTTTAAGTACACGTTGTGTACTTGGATTGCGAAGCGCAATCTTAATTTAGGCCGCGACTATCAATTAAGTGGACGTTGTTCAATACGATCACTAAGACTGTAGTCAAAGCAAATTTAAACGGTGTGTTGCGCGCTCGCAAACACTACATACCATGATGCATTTCGATCTTATTTGATCTCTACAAGTGGAGATAGCAGGCAACGAACCCACGACCAACACAATAGTAGCCGAATCCTCTACCTCTTTGGCTACCCGGTATTGACCAGCAACTCTTGCCATAACGATTAATGACTACACCGTTGCAGCGGGTTTATGTTTTGTTTTAAGGCCAGTACTATCTTGGGACCAAGATTATTGAAAACGTGTCTAGATCGCCAGTAGTGGATGCCATGTTTGTGTGTTACTGTTTTTTACTCTTTCTTGATCAGTAGGATTTTGGTAAACACCAGCTTAAAAAGTCCCTGAGCCTCCCCGCTCCGCTCTCGCGAGGGTTAACCCAGCCATTAAGTAGATCGGTTAGTTATCAAGCGTTTCATTTCACTCGGTGTTCAAGACCTGTGCAAAGGGTATACAAGAGAACTGTGTGAACACACCAAGGAGATGCCTACGGATGATTACAACAACTTAATTTGACGGGTAGTGACTAGGGTCCAACAATTGCAGCCACCACTGAAAAACACAGTATGGGCAGTCAAGGAACCGGCGTTCTTTTGCTTCAGCGCTCCGGTATCCTAAATCAAACGCAAATCATTGTATATAATTTAGAATGAGTGAAATCTTCAAACTACTCTCAGCCTATTCACTGTGACACTTAACATTGGCCAATGTATACTGATGGAAACTGAAAAGCGAAAGAACAAGTACAGAGCTATCTGTGCATGTCCAAAACAAATTCTAAAAATTTGCGACTACAGAATTAAGTTTGGTATATGGAGTTATGACGGGATTACCTGGTGGTCTTTTCGGATTACAACCTCACACAGTTGTTGTAAGTATGTAAATAGTAGCAGGCCAGAGCAGGTACTATTAATAATTATGATAGAGCTGAAACCGTCATGATTAACTGCAAGCCGTAAGGTAAAAACGTACCTGTGACCATCACGCAGTGATTTATTAGCCAACCTGATGGTAGTGAAGCTCATTGGAGGCGAAGATGGCAATAAATTATGCTGCTGCGATTTGTTCCACGGAAAGATCTCACCAGTCCGTGAGAAACTGGTGTAGACTAAAAGTGCAAACCACCGTTGTGTTACTTAGATTGTTGCATAACCACTAATTTGGATGGCATTGGAGTTTACAACACACGATCCTTCCTGAATTCTACGCCAAAGAAACGTGTCGAAAAGGGTGGAATCCCTGGTATTTGCAAATTCAGCTTCACCTATTCATGTTATAGATGAAGATTAGTTCAGCCAGCGTAAAACAGTATCTACGGCTACCACGCATTCATAGAAACTGCATGAATAGCTGCCCCTGAGCAGGGCAAACATGGCTGCCTCGAGCTGGCTTGTTCGACGTACTTTAAAAAGCATGCAAAACAATGCACTATTGCTTCCCAACTCACGGAGCGGGTTGCAGTCCATTTTAAGGTTATACATACTAAGGAAGCACAGGCGAAAGACGAATGCATCCTATAAAATAAGTAAGCGGCAGAGGAACTTGTAATGACAAAAGTACAAACTCATCGACTGAGCATGAAGTAAAGAGTTAGGGACAAACTTACATGTTCAATGAAATGATCTGCTGCAATTGGCGGATTCGTGGTACATGCAGCCAGTTTTCCAAGTAGAGTTCTTGAATGTAAAGGAATGTGTAACGAAGTAATCAGATTAAATATGTGTTTGCGGTGCGGTTTTTAAGCAACTACATTTGTGCTTTAATTACTGACGCATCATATCTAAGCGGTTTCTTATGTTGTCCGCATTGTTTGTATACATAGATTGATTTCCGATTAAGTGCCTTGGTAACTTCTAAATCCGTTTGAAATGGTTCTTTAACAAATCGCATGTCACGAAGATACCAACTACGACATAACTTTCATATGTTTGTTGAAAACTAACAACTACAGCAAAGTTGTAAATGCGTCACCGAAACATGTGACATAAATTCAAGTCAAGTCAGATCGAAGGATGTTATAGGATCCAAAACGGACTTATTATTAGCATTATTACTACTACTACTACTACTTATGCACTGTAGCATAGCATTTGTACAATACGCTGAAGAGAGGAGAAAAATGAAACACATTCAACTTTCGCTCCAACAGCCGCTCGCTCAGCATTATTATGATTTTCGTTGGGTCAACAATCAAGTGTGACAGATAAGGTGATACTACGATACCGAAAACTGCGGGAAACATTTAGATCCCACATTAATGAAAGCGTATAAAAGGTTGCGTTGTTTGAAAATTAACTTCAATAGATGAAATCTGCCAGCTAGGAACTTAGAAGAAAAGTGGTTATATATATCAAGTTGGCTAAAAATGGTCAAATCAACTGGAAGATCTCTACATATATCGCGACATCTAGAATGCGCTCTATTGATCTTATAAATAAGGTGTAGCTTTTTGAAGCAAACCAAAGAAGATGGCAGGGCGAAACATAGACGGAAGGCGATAATACTTGGTCACAAACTTAGACAATAAATTACGGGGTTCTGAAAACACTTTACCAAGGACAAGAAAAGGTTTTCTGAATTTATGGAAGCTACCACAAACGTGTGTAGAAGAAAAAACGTTCTTAGATGAAATGATGACGAGGTACTTCGTAGGGGATGAGCTGAAATATGATGTTTTTATATTCAAGTTGAGGGATATCTATGGCAGACCGTATTATCACCACGACACAAGGAAGAATTACATGCTTGCATTTGGAAGCATTACGAGCAACAGTTATTAATGTAGACTACTTCACCAGTTCTTTTCTCCATATTGAACCGATGAGGAACTTCGACTAATAAAGCAGACACATTCTTTGTCAAATTCATCGGTATATTTGCATCCAGCAAACGCGGGATGTATAGGCAGAGGTTCGAAATATACCGAAACTAGAAAAGGTGATAGGATAACTCCTTGCAGAACACCATATTCGGCCCAGTGAACAGAGACTTGCCGACGGTTAAACTGGGTGAAATGTGTGTGATTTGTAAGATAGTCACTCTACTGATTCCACACACTCGTGCACTTCGTTCTCGGAAAGCCAACTGAGCAATATTGATCTGTCTAGCTAACTTCCATTTACATTTGTATAATCAAACAAAGAAACCGTACGGCGCAATATCTTCACTTTAGTGCAGACATTATAGAATGAGCAAAGTATGTGGAACGCAGGAGACAATATGCGGACCGATAGATACCAGTAAGTATGGCGGTGAAAATTCGCGGTTTAAGCACTGTTTCGATAACTTTCAGCAGCAAAATTTTGCACCGAATGTTGTGATATTCTTAAAATGCATTTTGACGCACCGTAGTTATTCTGCCCGATCTTCAGATGTCTGGAATAACACACATGATGAGGAATTCTCTAAAGAGATCTGTCATAGTTGATGTGAATCATCACATAGTTTTGTACTACCTGGAAGAGAGCATCCGGACCACTAACTTTGCTTAACTCCTTTGACTTCATTGTGAATGTCGCCTTGGTCGCAGTTGGACTTGAGCCGTAGAGCGAAGGCAGGAATTAAATACTGGACGTGGTGAAATTAAACTTCGAATTTAGTATGTCCATTCCTCCTTACCACCCGTCGCAACGAGACTGGACCTTAACATAGTGCGACGGTTTGCGTACCTCATTGACCCATTGAGCTATACTGGGTGATGCCTCCGGGCACCTTGAGAGCTACTCCTACCAAGTTAGTCAATGTTGAGAGGTCAGACAAACTCAGCCTCCTGGTCCTCCAGGTTGGGGGTTTGAAATGGGATGGTGTTCATTTCTGTAAAACTAAATCATTGCCACCCCCCGCTGCCTTGTGGGCAGGCTTTTGAGCCAAAGGCTTTGGATGAGGACCCTAATCGTCCTCCTGTCTAGGTCCGTGCGCCCTGGCAGTATCTCAGCCCACATACAACCATGACATTTTCTTCAAACATAAACTTTATCCTGCATCGGCCGTCGCGCAGATTATCAAGGGTCGCTTTATCTGCTGAATACAGCAGGGCAGATAAGCGAAAACATGCTACTGCTGGCGCCTCCCTTCTTTCTTTTCCACCTGTTCCTCTTACTCCCATCCCGACCCCCATTATTAACCTTACTTCTATAATTCCCAGCTTAATTGACAACAACCAAAGTGCCACTGGAGTAGAACCATCTGCAGCCACCATCCCACAGCACCTATCGGACGCCTTTCGACAAAAGTCCCTTATAAGGCCACTCTGTCCCGTTTCCATGGCGATATTCAACGTTCGCACTCTAAGACAAACAGGTCAGCAGGCTGCACTCGCACGCACCTTGGACACACTGGGTGCTGATGTGTGTTGTGTGTCCGAAACTAGGATCAATGACCCTAACGGGGTTATTGAATTGACTGCACCCGGCTTATCCTCTCGGTATTGGTTGCACGCATCCGGAGACGCCGATGCGGCACTCACGGGTCAAGCTGGTGTAGGTATCATTCTCAGCTCCAAGGCTGAGTCATCGTTGGTTGATTGGATTCCGGTGAACAGCCGTTTATGTGCGGCCCGTTTGACGACATCATTCAAGTTTGATTCACGAAGTAGTACAAAACGCTGTTTGTTTGTGATTTCCGCTTATGCTCCCACCGACTGCAGTTCAGATGTTGTCAAGGACACATTCTATGACGAACTGCAGGCGCTACTACGCAGTGCTACTAGTTCAGATATTATAGTACTTGCAGGGGATATGAATGCACAAGTAAGGCGTCTGAACTCTTCAGAAGCTTAGCTGGGTGGTAATTGTGGGCTTAACTCCGAACGGACTGACAACGATGAGCGTCTGCTGCAACTGTGTGCGGAGCACCAGTTGTTTCTTAGTAGCACTGCCTTTAGACACAGTGGGCGCCGAATTGCCACTTGGCGTCCTCCTGTAGCTGGCCAGCGCTGGACCCAAATTGACCACATAGCCATAAGTTACAGGTGGCATGGTTCCATCCTGGATTGCCGTTCGTACTGGAGTACCTGTGTTGACTCTGATCATGCCTTAGTATGCTGTCGTTTCTCCATGAACTTTACCAGGAGGCGCACCAAGCGTCCCCTACGATTGGCAACGGAGAAATTGTCTCAGTCCTCGGTCAGGCAAGCTTATCAAGAAGCGCTGCGTATCGAACTTCCGCTGTCTTGTCCTAATGACACTGAACTTCAGTGGAATAGGATCTCGGCCGCCATGGACGACGCAGGAGCATTTGCTTGTGGCACTATCCATCGTCACCGCACTAGTCACTGGATATCCGAGAGGTCGGTGAACCTGTTGGAATCTGGAAGACAGCTCCCGACTGGCTCTGAACACAATGTGACCAGACGGGCTATTAGGCGTGAACTAAAGCAGAGCGTACGTGTTGACAAGGAAGCCTGGTGGACCAGTCGGGCTCAAGAAATGGAGGAGGCAGGAGCAGTAGGCAATTACCGGAAACTCTTCCAGCTGATCCGCACCACTGGCCTCAAAAACCAGGCGTCATTGAGACAATCAGAGACAGCGCAGGTGCGCTGATACACAATAAGGAGCGCCGTATGGCTCGTTGGGCTGAACACTTTCAAAATCAGTTCAGCTGGCCCCCTGTTCCCGGACCTCTTCCTACTCAGGTGATGCAGGACGTGCCATGGACGGTTAGTTTAGAGCCTCCCTCAGAGGCCGAGGTTCGAAACGCGATGACAGCCCTTAATCGTTTCCGTGCCGCTGGCCCGGATTCCCTCCCACCTGTACTATTTAAGGATGGAGGTGAGGTCCTCTGTAGCACACTGACCTCCTTATTCGAACGTATCTGGAACGAAGAGAGTGTGCCGGCTACTTGGAGCGAATCGATTATAGTGGCAATATACAAGAAGCGCAGTCGCACAGACTGTTCTAACCACAGTGTATTAGCCTAATGCCAGTTGTGACAAAAGTACTGGCCTCGATTAGCGTTAGTCGCCTCACTGCGGAACGGGAATCTCGGATTAGGGAAGAGCAGACCGGTTTTCGCCCAGGACGTGGCTGTATAGACCATATATTTTCTTTGCGACAGGTGCTAGAGCAGCGCCACCCATACCGCAGACCGACAATAGCTGTGTTCCTCGATTTCAAGCGTGCGCTCTATTCAGTCGATCGATCGATCCTGTTCGAAATACTTGCGCGGAAAGGTGTTCCCACGAAATAAGTGAACATATAACGTGCTCTACACTCGAACACTACAGGCCGCGTCAGGGTCTACGTTGTCCTGTCGGATAGCTTTCCGACCCCAAGTGGCGTTCGTCAGGGTTGTCCGATTTCCCCATTTTTGTTCAATTTTGTCGTGGATTCTCTCATGGAGTGTTCCCTTGCAGAATATCCCCATATAAGCGTTGAAGTACTTCCTGGTGAAAGGTTAGTTGATCTAGATTATGCGGCCGATATCGTCTTGCTTTTCGACGATGTTGGAGCGGCACAATGAACCCTGAATAGCCTATCCAGAGTGGTCCCATTATTTGGTATGCACTTCGCACCTTCAAAGTGCAAAGTGTTGCTGCAGGACCACCGGTCACATGATGACCGCTTGACGCTTGCTAACAAGGAACTTGAAGTGGTTGATCAATTCACTTATCTTGGCAGCTGCATCAGCAATGATGGGCGCATAGAAACTGATGTCAGCTCACGCATTGCAAAAACCAGAGCCGCCTTCTTGAACCTGCGGCATCTTTGGCGACAGAAGGGAGTTTTCCTTCGTCTGAAAGGCCGTATATACAAGGTTACAGTGAGGGCCGTTCTGCTGTATGGTAGTGAGACTTGGCCGCCTCTGTCTGAAAATCTGAGGCGCCTTCAAGTCTTTGATCATCGTTGTTTGCGAAGCATTGCTGGAGTCGGGTGGCACCAGCGCATCCGCAACGATAATGTGCGGAGGCGAGTACTAGGTGGTGATAATCATGTTAGCTCCCTAGAAAAACTGATAGCACTGAATAAGTTGCCTTGGCTCGGACACGTGCTACGTTTGTCTGGTCACCGCTTACCTAGGAGGGCCTTGTTTAGTTTGCCAGGTGTAGGGTGGCGCAAGGCTCGAGGTGGACAGAAGTTGACTTGGCAACGGCAAATGAAGGCACTGACAACCAAACTGGGTGCCGTTGGTCCGTCTCGCCTTCCGGGCTGGAGTCCACGTGACTCACCTTGTGCTTGGCGCGAGACTTTACAGGACAGGGCTCGCAGTAAACACCAGTGGCGCGTCTGCTGCCGTCTCCTAGTCAAATTGCCTGTTTAAAGTGTGTTTGGTGCTGAGTTATCTGCGGGGTAACGGCTGATTATGACGCGTGGCAGTGAAAGCCGCAAGGAAGCTGTCTCGCCGATGCCGCCTTATCTTTGCACGATAGCCAGCTGTTTGTGACGGAATGTTGTCTACACAAGGTTTTGGCGCCTTGACCCTGAATGTTTGCTTAGGGCATTAAGGTCTTCAGGTTAGTCCCTCTTCTCTCCCTCTTCTTATTTTTTATTTCGTAAGTCCTCATGGTTGTATGGCAGTGAAGCAGCAGTTCAAATGGCTGATGTACTGCTGTTGATGATAATGATGGTTGCAGGTGGACTTATCACAGAAATACCTCAAAAGCCTCCTAGAACAAGGCGATTCTGGCTATCACGAACCGCTTCGATGCATAATTAGTCGTCTTTTAATCACAGAGTTAACTGCCTAGGTTAGGCTCGTGGTGTGATTAACCATATTGCATTTATAAACCTGTACTTTCATCCTTGGAACTCGGTTTAGTAGTTATGAAAATCGCGCTGCCTTTAGGTAGATCTTTTCAATAAGACGACAGGTGTAAGCTCAAGATTTAAGGTAGCCACAGTGCATCGGCACATGATCTTCGTTGAAAAGCGATAAATCAGTTAAGGAACCCATCGACTAAAGTCGTGTGATATTTCTAACAGAAAAATTTTTGTTGTTTTGTAGCCTTGAAAGGTGTCTACTCAGTGTGGCAAAATGTGCTCCGGTGCATGTGACAGGAAACAGTTTAAAAACGCTGTGGTCTGGGCTACATAAGGGCGCCCACTTTGTATGGAAAACGATTAAGCGATATTCGTATAAACTTCGTCCAACCGTCTGTCTTGTCTGGTCTGAAATTCACTACATTTACCGAACAGATGTTTTCAAGGATGGTGCAGCCTTGCTATTGTGTTCGCCAGTAGCAATATAATCAGAACAATCTAGTTATATTAGTAGGATCGAAGAAACTTGGTCCTGCAGAAGCTCAAACGCTGACGCAGGTATGTCATGCGCTATGTGAATGTTTCCGGCGATGACCAATTGAAATATCCTCAAGAACTTTCGCTTGCATTCGATTGAATGTCAGTTTGTGGAAGTCAGTGAAAATGTGCATATTATGCTTGCTGAATTGCATCAACACTAGTCAACGTAGGTGATGAGGCCTCCAGCATGAACCTGGGACTTTCAGGGTAGTCAGGTCTGGTGGGAAAATAGCCATGGCCATAAATAACTCCAGCTTCCACATCATTATACAACTAATGCTATGTGTATTTACGTACTCTCTTTGTTGCATAAATGTACTGAGGAAAACAATTTTACTGAGAAGTACGCACAAATCACTAGAAATAATTAGTGAAACTTGCACGTTGTCGGTAGAGCAACCACCGATGGCACATTGTCACCCAAACCAATGCTTTGACTTGCGCACAAAATGTTTCCATTGAATTCGTTGGAAGGTGTTTGCCAATTTATTACGATGTGTACTGTAGCACGGATGCTGGGCATTATCACTTTACTTTTTAAAATGATTGACGGAGTAGGACAGAAACATAAAATGTCACAAAACTACAATAAAACAAAGGAGCCTCAGGCTGCAGCCGAGAAGAATGTCCCAATGGGACCAACAACTGCCGGAATTAAAGGCTCCGCTCCTAGAAAGTACTGTAGAATATACAGTGTTTAAAATTTTTGGATTGTTCACTTTCTAAGTAAAGACGATTTGCCGGATTCCAATAAAAAGTAGATGAAAAGGCGAATTATATGGCTGATTAGCTGATGACCAGCAAGTTCCCGGTAGCCCACAAGATAACCCCACAATTTTAGGATAATCGGTAAATAATTGTTTTGTACTTCAGCCTAGATCCTGTGCTGCGATATCACCAGTGCTCTCAGTAACGTTGAGTGCAATATGCTCGCCCGTTTATTTGATGTTTGCTCTTGCCTATTAGCCGTTGCCAGTGAGGGAGGCTGCCCAGTGACCTAACTATTTATCATTACTTTTGTGTTGTGGGGTGAAATCTAAACAAAGGTAGGTGAAGGGGCTACCCTGTCGTCTGCACGGAAGTAACCTGCAAGTCAACGGATAGTGAGCGGTGCTATATCACATTCAGTACCTTATTCTCGATGCTCGTTTCCGTCCCCCGTAACTCAGTGGTCTCAACCATGGACTGGAAACAGTCGAGTTGCGGATTCGAGCCCTACTAGGGTCCCATGGAATGCACATTGCTGACGATTCCCAAAAGGATAAAACGTGCTTACCAAAGTTTTCCGATCCTGCGACGGCTATCTGAACGTGTCTAGATGTGAGAAATTTCTGCCTATACCATTCAACTCCTTTACTAATCTTCTGAATATGAAATTATGCATGGGTACATGCATGTCCATGCATAAACATAATATTGAGTAATAGAATGAAGTAGCGTATCACTTTAGCGAATTAGTGGAGTTTATCTACGTTGCTATCTTAAGTGCAAATTCGATGACGCTTCAGCTGACAAAGTGGAATTCGCTTCATTCCCCAAACTGCTAAATATGGAACAGAGCGGTTAACTAAATTAAACCAGACAATTTAAACAAATTCAGGCCTATAAAAGTACTAGTCCGGAAAGCCTCACAAAGCCAACAGACCAATCAGAGTCATTGATAGATGAGAAAACAACAATTGAGACAAAGGGCGAAAATTAATGTACTCAACGACCAGAAGTGAAATCTCTATCAAACACGATTCGGAAATTACAACTTGAGTTGAGGACAGCAGAGATAAGTAGTTGCGTCCTTTGCTTGAAATGAGGTTATCAGCCGTTTCGTAAGTACAATTAAGTATGCTTATTTCTTACGTCTCGCGGTTGATATGTTTTCCTTGTAATTTCAGTCTCATGACCGCAGTAAAGGAAGTGCTGGATTGTATCCATTATAACTTGCTCTTATCCAAGGGTTCAAATCCACATGACTCAGATAAAGGGGAATCCTTTAACGCAAACAAGAATAGCGGGCAGCGAGATTGTTTCTTATGGTTTCTGTTTCGCGACATTTACAGGCATAACAACGTTTCTGACTTAAGTCCTTCCTTGTCAGTTCCCAAGACGAAAGATTCCGTGATGGGAATTGTTCCATTCCAAAGTTTGCGTCATGGAAGTGAAGCAACGAGAAAAATGACAAAGGCGCAATATATCTCTCATTGGATGTTTCGGTTGGCCTTGTAGGGCTTTCGTTGGAAGCCTGGCAGCGTTGTTAATAATGCTTATCGCAAAGTCAAACGGGAACCTTAGTGACTGTGCTTACTGAAATTCGGCACACAGATGCCATTCTTATCAGTTGACCTATTTATAATAGACCAACTCTTGGAGAAATATGGCACAGAATGCCATTTCCTGGTCCGAACTGCATTTAGAGAATGTGTTACACGTAATATATGGCATTGTTATGTGACCATCATCCTAAGGAAACACAAGGACAGCTGAATTTTGTGTTTCGCGGTAGCCGATCCCGTGTCATAGTAGCAGATGGTTTATGCGGATGTACCCAAACGGGGACAAATCACTAAATCTGGCTTGCATTTGAAACCATGAATGGCGCCGACATCTTTACGGCTGGCAGAGGATTCAAATGCGGCGTTGATCGAATCCCAGTATTAAGAAACTTGCAGTATAACTGGTTGCAATCGAGGGATTTAGCAACACTGTTCCACTTATTCGGTATAGTAGGTGTATTGATTTTAACTAAAGGACTGGGTTTGGTGCCGCCAGTATCGAAGGCGGATTAAGTGTGCGTCGGACCGTTACTAATACCTATGAGTAAACTTAACACCAACTATGTAAATTAAAAGCGATCGATCCCAACAACGGAGCAACTTAGGCGAATGTTAAGTAGTTGGTTATATTAGCTACAAATTTAAACGACTTTTAACCGATCAGAATGCCGCAGTAAAAGCTATGGACAGTTAGTTATTTAGTGAAGAAAACTGGAAAAAACTGAATTTTTAAGGCTTGCTCTTAACGAAATCGTATGCATTACTCTATGAAACTTCAATTGCTGAAGCTAGTATGATAACATTCCCAACTACATAACGTACGCCTTAATCTCCTCTGCGGCGCCTTTCAAGGCTCTATTTGAGGAGTTAAAGTCAATGTGATACCGGTTCACTGATCGTTATGTGCTGAACACAACCAGGAAATAAAGCGACATAAAAGTTATGCACATTTTCTCGGGAATCCCTTAATAATGTCTTACACAGTAGATTATATAACTAGTTAGTATGTCAAACTTTCAACCGTACCAAATTCCGCTTGACTTTGTCCATGCACTTAAACGGTGTAATGCATCCGATCGGGAACCTCCAATATTCGAGTGCGAAGCAGTGTGGCAGTTTTTATCTAACACAAGCCGCTACCTACTAAAACTAACGACTTTTAGAGACGATGTTTAAAAATGAAGAAACAGAAAATACTCCAGTAATTTGATTTGCGATTTATCACAGACAAGTGAGCTCTGCATTGTAGAGATGAAGATGCAAAATGAAAATTACGATACAAAATCCGAAGACAAGTTGAATGTTCAGGGTGTTGTTGTATGATTCTATTTTCCCCAGTTTGGTCACCTGTACCTTTACACTTTTATGTATTTTAGGTCTTCCCTTACAACAGGATCATGTCGAATATATAAATTACTGTATAAATACAATCACCTATGTAATAGATGCTAAATTAGTAAATTCCTCATTCCACCTCTCCAAAACAATTCGGCTGTAGGCGCCAACAAAATATGGGCAAACTAAAAACTACCTTAGTACCACTTCAACTTGTTCAACAGCATTCGTACGTCAAAGTACCTGACCCCGTGATATATATATTAAAGGGAACTTTAACAAACAGAAATAACAGTATCATGGTATATTTAGTTCTTGTGTAACTTCTCTTTCGGGGTCTCACTGTACCACGGATGAGTTAACCCAATGCTTCAACATTTGAAGAAGACACGTCGATTAGAAAGAAAACTGGGTTGATGGAATTCCGACATTGGGCCAGTTGCAGCATTTCCGCTGCGGCTTACAATACCCAGGTGTTATGCACCCAGCCAAAGTAAGGATTCCACCAAACTGACATTGGTAAATATCAGAGTGTTTGTGGTCACCTCTTTCGATCACTGAGGGACCATGTCTGAACTAGAGCGATAATGTTTGTATTTCTTCTCATCATGCACTGCCAGGCGTGATAGACTGTATTTGAGTTTTTATAGCAGTGTGCCACATATAAACCTCGAACATGGAGATTCCTGATACACGTCCGCTGCACCACAACGTTGCCGAGCACCACAGGTAACGCCAGCTGCGACGGTTAAAACGTCACTGTGGACTTATGTTTTCCTTGTAACTGAATAAACCAATGTCCACTTCAAAGTATACGTTGTTAAAATTGTGAATATGCTGTGTCATACAGGCGCATAACAGGCATTCGGAAAACTCATTAATATAACTGAAATGAGTACCAAACATTTTGCCGATGTTTTAAATTGCTGGATATCTGTATTAGTAGCCCACATATTGTAGAACGAGACTAGATTTCTCTCCATAAAATCCTTCGGTATAGATCCAAAACCTCAAGCCACAAAGGTGTTCCTTACAACTACTTTTATTGTATGTTCCACGTTTTCTAGGACAAAACTAGTAAAAAGGAAGCTTCGCTTTTAGTGGCTGGAGAATACTTGCGACCTATAAGAGGTCCCGGTAAAACTCGTCAAATATTTATGCAAATCGGAGCGCTAGGTAAAAAACCACAGCAATTGTCAATACCATCTTCAACGGAATATGCTGCCTTCGCTTAATCAATGCTGACCTTTCTTAAGAGGTTTGGGAAAGAATGTTTTACCCATATGTGTAGACGAAAGAGGTCAGAGTTTGGGGCTGTGTGTTCTACGATTATTTTGCCCAAGTTCTATGTGCATAGCATCCGGTTTCAATCCAGGTAACCAGATCGAAATGGAATAACTAAGTGATATGATGCGTTACCCAATTCAATCCAACCTAAAGTTACACTGTTTGATAATGCGGGCGAACTACCTGTATGTTGGGGGGATGCACTCATCTGGGTTATACTTAATTACAATTTATCTTGATCACATCATGCGAACGAAACATTCACAAAAGCCTGGATGAGGACATTCTACGTCTGTTATTTGCCATGCTCATCCGTCCATCGTCCTCCGTACATTGCTGTTTTCCTTTGTCACTGACTGTATTTTTCCACCGTGAACTTACTGCTCTGCAAGACTTCTGACCCACAGTAAGTGGTTCATGTCTTCAAACACTTGTCCCGTTGGGACCGTGTGCCATAGCTGGCTGTTGTTAACATACTTAGCTGCACTCAGATTGTAACGGACAAATGACAGTCAGTTGGATTCCAGCGAAGCATGTCCCAACTCCTTACCTATTCTCCTCTTTCACACTCTCATCAGCTGAGATTTTTACGATTTGAATGATTGGACTCTCGATCGTTTTACTTTAAATCGCATCTGAGCGCATTGTAACTGCTTGACTTCAGGTAAATGTGGTCGTCATTTGGTCTTGTTTGGACGTCTGTTTTCAATTGGAGAACAGAACAAGTGTAGGTTTGTGGTGGGTATTTTCAAGGTCACTATATGATTTTTTGTTTTACCCCTTTGTAAAAATATCACCGGAGCGGATTTCCGACGTTGACTTCTGAACTGACCCGGGAGTCTTACGTGTTGTTTGAATCCACCGCCGCTTTGACGTTAACACTGCTTGACAATCCTGGATTACTTGTTCTATATTCGGATCGTGGAAGATGTCGTCAAGATTAATGTCAGCACTGCAGAACGCTGGAAGGTTTGATGAAAATCGGCATCCTGAAACGTTTATTGTTGCAGCAGACTATCTTAATTCCCGCTGTAGTTTAGCGGTTACAAGCATGGCTAGGGACAGTAGTAGTGTTAGTATGGACTCCGATGCCGCGAATATTACATTGAAAACAGCCGAATGGAAGAAAAAGTATTTGATGGCTAAAGCGGAATTGAAGCGTTATAGTCGCTTACTGCTGAGAGACACGGCGTGTTTCCATACACGTTGCCGGTTGTTCACTGATCGTTGCGACGATCAATCTGCTTTGAGAATCACGAAGGAAACACGGTCTGCGGTTATGTCTACTCTATCTGCTGCAAATCCACGTCGCAATCTGAGACAACGTTCTTTCGCTGGAACGGCCAAGGCATCTAAAGCAAGAGACGACATGCCTCTCAAATTGATCAGGTTAGTCAAGAAGGATTCGGGTAAATTAAAGCGCCTCCGCGAATAGGACAAGCAATCGCCTGTTCACTCATCCTAATCACTTGAGTTGTAGCCTATGAAGCCCAAGAAATCGCGTGAAGATGGGAAAAGTTCAGTTGCAGAAAGTGCAACTGTGTTGGATGATCCACAACAGAAAATTTGGCTTCTCCACACGATCCGTCACCGCATTGTCACCATGAATGCACGCACTCTTTATGTGCGGAAGCTGCCGCGGAGTACGTTGGTCTCTCAATTGTGACCGTTGTATCCCACCTCAGGCAACGCCCATTTGCATCACCAGACATTCGATTGAGGACGCAAAAGCGCTGTTATTGTATTCAAGACCGAAATGTCCACACGCGGAGCACAAAATTCAGTATGTATGGTCGATGGCCATTTTGAAATAGCACTTCCATGGCGAGATGAAGATTTACGCGTGGAGATTGCGGCTGATCGAGCGGAGTGTGAGGAGTTGCGGTCTCGCACTGATGTTGGGGTTAGTGCTGGTGTATGGAGTGCGGTTGGATCGATTCGGTCCAGTGGGCGAGTGAAAGTAGCATCGGCAGAACGTACAGATGTGTCGGCTGTGGTGTGTGTTTCAAAGAGCGTGGTGTGCGACTCTATCCCATGCTCATCATTGACATCGGTGCGATTACCTGGTAGGGTTTGGTCGGATTTAGATTCAAAAGCGGATGTGTCAGTGGTTGGTGTTCATGATTTTGTCGCGTCCTCAAAGTACCTGAAACATGTGAGCATTCGAACGGATGAGGAGCGCGCGTTGGACGATATTGTTCGCAATGGGACAGTTATTGGTGTTGTAACACGTGACGCGGGTGTGGGGCCTGATATGGCGGATGTGATTTGTCTGTTGCAGGATGAGCCGACTAGTCCTCGATTGGAGCACCTTCATCAGAGAGAGGTGTGTGAGCGGCGCGTAACTTGGAGGCTGAATGCGTTGGTGGCTGGCTTGCGTTGTGCTGCGGCGGATGAGTCGGCAAGTGATATTTGGATGAACGCGTCTGCATTGACTGTTTCAGATGATGCCAGCGCTTATGTTGGTTTCGCTGTAAATGTTTTGCATGTGGGCTAGGTGAGCGAGTCCCTCGTGCTTGTGGACGAATTGGCTGCTGGTGACAGGCTGTTATCGTTGCCTTCGCCGACGGTGGGAACCCATGGGGGATATAGAGGAGAAGTGCGGATCTGTTTGGTCGAGTGATTTGTGGTCCTGCGACGATGTTGAGGAGACGGAGTACAGAACGGATGGTGTGTTAGCTGGTGGTCATGACGTAGGTGTGCAGAGTGTGGATGTTGGCTATTGGATTCCAGTGACGGTGTCGTCGACTGGAGGTGCAATGGGGGCAACTACATCGTCTGGACCGACAGTGGTAGATGCGAAGAAATTGTTTGGTGAGTTCGTGTGTCACTTGGCTATGGTTCGTGCGAGTTATGTGGACGAGTTATCGGAGCGTGCATTGCTGGATTTGGCGGATCCTTTGAACTGCTCGGAGTTGGCTCGGAAGACTCTGTGGGTCCGAGTGGCGGAGCAGCAGAAAGTATTGGCTGGTATGGTTGGCGAGTTGCGTCACGTGCGGGCTGTGTTGTACGGTGTTGGTGCCAAGTTGCGGACCCTTTGTTTGGAGTGCAAGCGTTACCATTCGTTCGGAGTGTCGGAGTTTGATCAATGTGTGTATACTGTGGATCCGTTGGTGGAGGAATCGCAGAAATGGTATGGTTAGAGCGCATCGGGGTTGATCGTGATGGTTTCGTTGGTGTGTGATTTACCGGAGGAGTTTCATGTGGCTTGTGCACCGGTGTGTGCACCGGAAGGCGCGTTGAGCGATGCGTTGCGTGCGTTTCGGTCGGAATATGCGCGAGTGTGTGAGACTGTGGCGTCGAGTGAGGCGATGAATGTGGATAAGTCGGATGCGTTAACTGCGGCGACTGATCGTAAGCGAACTGAGTGTGGAGTTGAGCACTGTTCGGTAGCTTGTGTGGGAATTGAGTTCCGGAAAGGAGGAATAAGAAACCTTTTGATGCCTCAAATACGTTCGCGGAATTTTCTTCTCTTTCATCAATGCTTTGTCCCTGTTTAGTTTCTCATCCTTTGTGGATTGCAGTTTACATTTTAGCTTCACTGGTAATGGCGCCCTTCGTCGTTTGAAGTCCTCAACTTTACACTCCCGTGACTTGTCGTTGGCTTGATCCCTTTGTTCTTTTATTTCTCCTGTAGGTAATTTGAACATTGTATTTTTTTGCACCTGTTGTCTGTGATGACTTTGCGTATGTCGCTCGTCTTCTTAAAATTTGTGCTGTTCGGTTTGGCGCTGTTTATAATTCAGAAATCTTAGCAGAAGATGAACAGTCAAGCAGTGAGAAATTCCTGGAATGTATTTGGTGGGGAAGCGTAACGGACAAATGACAGTCTGTTGGATTCCAGCGAAGCATGTCCCAAGTCCTTACCCATTCTCTTGTTTCACACTCTCATCAGCTGAGATTTTTACGATTTGAATGATTGGACTCTCGATTGTTTTACTTTAAATCGCATCTGAAGGAATTGTTTTGGTCGGTCGCGTAACTGCTTGGACTTCAGGTAACTGTGGTCGGCATTTGGTCTTGTCTAGATGTCTGTTTTTAATAGGAGAACAGAACAGTTGTACGTTTGTTTTGGGCATTGTCAAGGTCACTATATGATTGTTATGCCTTAACGGTTTGTAAAAATATCACCGGAGCGGATTTCCGGCGTTTACTTTTGAATTGACCCGGGAGTCTTACGTGTTGTTTGAATCCACCGGTGCCACAGAATATCACCTTTCAAGATACTGGCGTTTGCGATATTTACTGACACTATTCGCCCCCTTTCTACTGCATTAGTTGTATGTGTTTCGAAGACATTAAACATGGAAGCGTACAATTTAATATAAGCTGTACGCGAACTTACCATTCATCAGTTACTCCTCATTTAGCACTATTTTTGCAGACCCCAGCAATGTCTTCCGAGAGGCAACCAACAAATTTACGCCATGTGGCTGCTGTGTACACTCTTTGTAAAATCTTCCTGATTTTGTTTGATCTCATTCCATTCCTTCTTGTTACCATGCTGAACACCTATGTGGCATAACTGAATATTCACTCGACTTTGACAGCTAAAACCCTTTTCTTAGGTAACTTGAAATCACTGTTCCTCGGGACAGCGAGATACCACACATTGATGATAGCGGTTTCTTCGAGTAGCGCTGCGAGTCGTGGTTGAACTAGTCAACTTCCTAATAGTGTGAACGGATGAAATATATTATTCTGATATGCGCGTCACATTAATTAAACGCACCCAAGATGGCATGCGTTCATTGCTTTTTCTGGAATTATACAGCCGTAGATAAACGTGCGCTTATTCCCGACCTACTTTGGACGAAAGCAATTATGGGGTGTAATTCCACCTCGACACCTGAATAGATTGCTTATTGCGACCAGTCTATCAATTTGAACAGGCAGAAGCGAAGCAGTCCATGGCGTACCGACATTTTAATGTCGGTATTGTTGGTAGTGCTGGTGCATTTAGGAAATTGGCTAATTTTTCGGTAGTGTTAATTGTTGAGATTTTTTACGAATATAAAAACAAGATGCTTATAACTTGGTTGAAGCCAAACTATCTAGTACTACAGTCATGTTAGGTGAAAACCTACTCACCTTCGCACCACAGTTTTAGTACAGAAAATCTAATCCATAATAGTTATCAAAGGATTTCAGATTTCTGCATGATACGTTATTACAAACAGCAGAATATTTGCCAGTGTCATGTTATCATATTACAGGTTTCCAGGTAGCAGCAATACCTTATTTCCAGAATTCAAAAGTCTCCGCTACCCAACTCCCCCATATCTTGTGCAGCCCATCTTAATGTTGCCTCATGTAATAAGTTCAGTTGCATTGACTGCTAGTAACAAAACCAGTGTTCACCAGCAAAACCTGGGTACGGGACACTAGCGCAAATGTCAGAAAGAGAAGCACAGGGTTCCTCGTGCAGCAGCGCCCCAAAGCAGTGTGGTCGGAAGTGGTGTCACAAGTAATTTCACCAAAAATTCTCACCTTTGAAACACTAAAACTTCATTTTTGAAAAGTACAAACTAATGTGGCAGCCTTATGGCCTATTATCTGAACTGAAGAGTAAATCCGAACTACGTGTCCCGATAACCACGAAGATTACTTACTGATGAGGCGAAAGATCTAGTAATCCACTAACATTATATACATATATGTATATAGTTTGACTACAGTTAATAAAACCTCGGCACCATGCCAGAAAAATATATAAACGCAAAATACAACATAAGGAATAACGCTTTTAGTTCTGATTGTGTCCGAGTAGTGGTTAGCTAATAGATGATGCATCAAAACAACATTAGTGCCACTGATATGTGTTGCGCGCCAAGACGTCCAAACTTGTTAATCTCTGGGTGTCATTGCCGTATGGTTCCCAGCCTGGAAGTCAGGCCAGTCCGGCGGATGCTAAGTTTGAGGTGGATTTCTTCATCTTTTTTCTCTACCTCATTGGTTTCCCACCTCAGCAGGTTTGCCCATTGCTTCCGGGGAGCGCAACTAACGCTCAACTTGTAAGTCGGTATGCTGAATGCATAGTACTTGGCCGAGCCAACGCAAGCGATGTAAGAAAATAATGTTTTGATGGCATTAACTCTCTGTTCCGTGCATTTGATTCCTGACTTCCATGTTGCTTACGTAATGTTGCCCACTCAAATGAACAAAGCTTCACGGACAGCGGTTGTTGAACCTTCCAGTCGTTTCATGTCTTCTGAGCGCATAGGCCATGTCTCCCAGCCGTACAACGAGACCGCACTGAAAGAGGCAATGTACACATTGTCACTGAGCTTAAGACTGACATGGTGATGACGCCATAAGTGTCTTACTTTAAGGAATACAAAATAAGCCTTTTCTATCCGTCGTGAGACCTCTTCTGCAACCCCAATGCCAAGTGTAACGTAACTCTCCAGATAAGGGAAGCTGAGGACCTTCACCAATAGGTCACCAGCAATGATGAGAGCAGACACTGACACCTGACAATCCTGGGGTAGTGTTTTTCATTTGATTAGTGTGAAATACAGGCCATACCTTGAAGCCTTCATCGTTAAGCACTTCAAGCATTTTAAACGGATTGCGGATCGCTCCCTCCAGCAAGAGATAACATCGGCCTTCTCCAGGCCGGGAACTTTGTCGCCAGTGAGAACTTAAATACCGCAGCTCTGGACATCTTCCAATGCTCGCTGGATGTGATCCCTGGCGGTCAAATTGAAGAGCGAAGGGGAAATAGCACAATCAGCGCGTAGCGTAACTGGTGACCCCAGACAAAGTGGAAAGCCGTCCGTAAGTCATGACTTTGCTTGACACGTGACTGAAATTTGTTTCACGATCGTTACGTTCTTGTCGGACACTCCTTTCTTTAGTAGACAGTTCCAGAACATAGATCTCTCTACGGAATCAAATGCAGAGGTTTGACGCCATTTGCTGGCGACCATGCCTTCTTTCCTTAGCAGCGAGCCGAGGGAATGCGCACCAGTGACGAACTCCAACAAGGTAAAACGATTGTATGATGCTTTTTCGTATGGGGGTTAGACTAATCTTACTAGGGAACGGCAGGGATAAACCAGTAAGGTTTCAACAAAGAATCCGTCTAATCAGTAACACTACGGTCATTGACTGCCGGTGGTACTTACATTGCTCAAGAAGTTGACAGTGTGAAGAGATGAGCAACACAATCTCGGCTTGTTCCTCCCATGTAAAGCGCTTTCTAGTCGCGTAAATCCTGCGAATATGTCCAGACAAAAAGGTATTGGACGCAACAATCAACAATATTCCACGGGTATTGACGCAATTTTCACCCAAGCCTATCTTGTGGATCTGGAAAATGAACCTACTCATAAGCTTAGAACCTTCTCGTCAGTCCAAACCCTAGTGAACAGCAATAGGAGTACGCTCACCGGTACATTCTAGCCATATGTGAATAGAGCTGGCGGCTTTATGACTTTTTAAAGATTGAATTGCGCTTCGGATCTCCGTTTCAGTGGGAACATGCCGAGAACCACATAAGGAGAAAATTGTCACGGGTGGCTTTACTGGGCAGTTAACGTGATGAGCAAAGTGCTTGGCCCAGCGAACAATGCCCCTGTGTGCGTTGGTGCTGTACTTACCGTCTGAATCACACACTCACTGACTAATAGCATTGTTGCGGACACCTCAAAAATTCCCACAAAAATGCGCCACAATATCATGCGCGTGGGCCGCATGAAGCAGAGTTCAATTCCTGCCCACAACCTAGCAGGATCTAGCCACTTGGAGTCGGAGCGCAACTGGGCTAAAGTTGAAAATGTTCTTTCCTAAATTAACAGCCCTACGTGGTGATTTATGCACCCACAAAATGAAGCATTGTTCCAATTGTGATTCTGGCTTTTTGGGGCATAAAAGCGCTCCGAGAGTCCGCTTCGTCATCCTTGTGTCCTCAATCGGTGCTTGGGAATCGCATGGTCGTGTGATCGGGTGCGCCGCGGTTGCAGTTTTGACAGGCAACTTCCCGCATAGTGCTAATAAGTTACCTAGTTAAAAACTCAAAATCACGTGCTGTGCATTCAAGCTCACATAGACACCAATTCATTCTCTCCCTAAGGGGTTACATGCAGACATTATCAGTGACTCTCCCATTGGTCATGGGACATAAGCTAGTGCTACCCCCTGGATGTAAGCAGAGGGCTAGATGTATGCGTCTATGGGGACAGGTATGCTCCCGAGCAGGTTGGCCCATTGGTGTTAACGGAAGGCAGACAGGGATGAGAGTGTCAGTGCTAGAGATCGCCGACAGTATGTCTGACTGTAGCTGGCCAACCTAAAATGTGGTGTTTGAACATTCGCTTGCAGCACCCTTTTAACAGATCCTTTGTCGGGAATAGTTACCATTGGTTCGTATTCTGACCCGGCCGCTAGCCGATGTCCCTATGCCAAATTTCCAGCGCTTGCCGGAATAGTCCATAACGTATCGGGCACACAATGTGTGATCGGTCCAAGGGGCACAGTATCAGTGGCACATTTATGCTCCAGGTTATTATTACCGCTGGTCGAAACAATATACCGCCTTAAGATAGTAATAATAATAGGTATGTTTCTCATCAAGTGGAAAGCCGTGACAATATTTGGCACTAGGCATACACGCAAGATGATATCATGCTCTTGCAAAAGCAACAGAACTTTTTCATAAATTTGTCTGCATCTCTGGCAAGGTATTTGCCCCATACATTTGTCTTATGTGATGGTAGGTAAATTTGCAGTTTGAACATGTTGTAGACACTGAGGACTAATGGCATTGCGTGACTTGGTGATATTGCACGCATAAGACGTTGAGTGGGATTTCATTGTTTGGATGTTCAAATGATCTTCCCCACGAAAAAAGCGACATACTGGTATCCAGGCAGAGGTAGCTTCTCCACTTACTGCGAAAGGATTGCACAGTATCGCGGGATCATATGGTGAATGGCAAACGATTCCACAGAGAAACATATATGTTGAGACGAAATTTAGACTGCAAATTTGTCTTGTATCATGTTATACTCAGGATAAGGTATTGGTTACTTTGGTCTCACGTGTAATTGTGCTTCAGTGTTAAGGTGAATCGATTGCAATAAGTATTGCCATGTATCAGATTGTGCAGCTGTCTCCAGTTATTTTTTAGTCTTCGCAGCCAAAGCGGATCGAGATGGAGTTGCTGACATCGCTCCCGAGAGTTTTTGATAGAACGTTTTCCTAACACGTACTTACTAAATAACGGTTGAAGTCTTTCTATCGCTGTTCTGTTTGATTTCCTCATATTGCCTCATATTATGCTGCGATACTCCAGGACAAGATGACTAAGGATTTTAAGTAGTTCAAGTGTAGCTGTGATTGTATGCATGTTATGAGAGATGTTAGCGAAGGAGTGTCTAGCTAGTGCTATCTGATAATCTATTCTAAGAACATAAAGATACAAGAATATCTGATTTCAAGGTCACTGGTAGACCGTTGTACACAGCTGCATTCGCTGTTACGTGTGATAGATGCTTCGGGTGTCAAGCGACCGCGACATATGATACTTGAGTGTTGTGCTTAAAAACTCATCAACCACTTGTCGCACCAAGTCTCAAGAAAATATATGCTTGAATACGTGGTAGTAAATTCAGAAGCTGTATTCCTCGGTACTTGTTGACAAATGTTCTATCATCAAAAATAAATAATGCACGCCATGTTTGTTAACCGAACTGCTATCACTGACACAAGGAATGGAAATTAGAATACCGAGCACATATGCTCGGTGACTATTTTAGCGGGACCTTTCATGTATGATGCAAGCCAACCCATTAATGGGTTCCGGACTTCAAAGCAATTTTGCTGATTCGGTAACCGTTTATGAGGCAGCCGACTAAAATTTTCTGTACGTGCAAGCATAGAATTAACATAGCATTTTTTGTGTCAATGGAGTCCGGTATGTACTTCAGGCAGTGCAGCTATCCGAATGCATATGATAGTTAGTCAAAGTAAACATGTCCAGACCTGTCTATTAGCTCCTGTGAGTTGAGGAACTTCCTTGCGCTTTTCTTTTACCAATTTCACAAATATTCCGGATAATACAAGTGTGTTTTGGATTGGTTTGCTATTCTCAATCGCCTGTTTGGCACAGCCCTTATGGTGAGGGCCTATAAATGAAGTTTTCCGTTGATCTGCAAACTACTTAGATCCCAGTGAAACGGCAAACATATACAAAGGACTAGTAACATATCAGGCCCTCCAAGTTTCATGACGGATAGGGGGATGCCATCAGATTCCAGTATTGAGCACGGTTGAATAAGCTTTGTTGCTTGGCGCATTTTGCAGAAAGCAATAATATTTTAAAATGGAGCCTAAGTGTAAGTATAGCGTTAGAGTCATGCGTTATGCAGGTGGAGAAGGAAGAGCTAAATAGGCCTAGATGACATCCACCAGTTAGTGAGAAAGTAAAGCGTTTCTGAAAATTGGAAGGATAAATATCACCAGCATTTTGCCTTATATGTAACACGTGGGGTTGATTGAGTTTCACAGGTTCTCTCCATTATTTGCAAGTGCATGGATTCAGCGATGAATCGGTGCATCTTGGAAATCCTTGCAAAAATTAAGTTATTTAAAGCGAGATTGCTTTGCTGTATTTACTAAAATGCAAACGTACGACTGCATCTAAGTAAACGTCACTGATTCGTTTCCCTATGTAGCAAAGAGGGATATCGCTTAACAAAACTGATGATAAATGTGCTCTACTGCTGGGCATGCATTGTTGGGGCGAAAAAAGACATCCCAATCACAGGACCGGAGTATCTGACGGAAGGGTACCCAGTTAATACTGCGGCTGGTGTAGTAGGAAGGAGGTACTAATTTGGTGGCCATTTTAACGGTGAAGGTTTCGAGTGTCATGTTGCCGTCGTTACCAGGGATGTTCTCTGTAACGTCTCCCTGTATGTTGGCCATACCCAATGTAAGCATCACTTGTAATGTGTTCGTCAACCTAGTTGGTATAGTAACTCACTGTGTCCAACCTAATCTGAATGAATAAATGAAGGCTCTGTTTATAAGCAAGAAGGTCAGAGAAGACTACTGTATCTTCAGTATGTTGAAATCACCTACAATTATCCTTTGTTTGTGCGTCAATTCCTATGCAAAATCGAAAGCTGAGGTGAGAGGGACAACCTTTATGCTTGATGACGTTGGCGAGTTGCGGATAGATGCAAGTAAACCTAGGCTCCTGAGACTGAGAACTAGTGAGAATCATAGACATATGCCAGCGGTGGATGTTAAAACAGTTCAGCTGCACACATGTGATGGAGTTACATGAGGCATCTTCCAAATTTCCTTTTAAAGCGATCTTTACGAAAACGGTGTTAAAGATGGAACGATTAGATTATAGTCCAATATATCAGCGAAGTACCACGATTCAGCAAAGGGGATTGCTTGCAGCTCGTTTAAACGTGCAAGCATGCTTAGGAAATACTGTTGGTTGATAATCCCTCTAGCGTTAAGCAAAAAAAAGAAAACATACCGTAACTGGTAGAGTCAGTGTTCGTGTCACTGTTGGTGAGTCAGTGCAATCGCAGATTAGGTGAGCGGTAAGTATGTGTGGGATCATTGGGAACGAGTCCATTGCTAGTAACCTTGTGGGCAAGGGTAGTATACCGTCCGCGATCCCCGATATAGCTTGTGCAAGGATGGAGTTGATGTATTAAGGTTACATTGCGGTGGACTTTGTGCTGAGGTTATCTGGTCATGTGAAGAAATTGTAGAAATAACGGGTGCATATAGCTGGCATCTGCCGCGCATGTAGGGAATTTGAATGGCCGCGGTTTCATTCAGATATATATATATATATACACATTACAAAAGTTTTGTTGCATTACCTCCTGGCAAAGCGCAATGATGTCAGCCACACGAGCGCGTTCCAGCACCTTGCGTCGTAATTTCACTGGATCGGTTTACTTCAAGTATGAAACCGAAGACATGGAAAATGTGCTCCAATGAACCTGCTGATCCTATTCCCCACGTGCCTGCTCATTTTCGTTGCATTCCGGATAAGATGAAGCAAAGAAGAAGAAAAGTGACTTCTTACGCTCATACAGTTGTCCCATGCTCCTTCGGTTCATGGATGCTGTGACTGTGGCAAATTATTTAAAAGTCGTGACTTATTGCAAAAATGCTCTTTTCCAAGCACTGCGCGTCGTGATAAACCAAACAGCTGCCCAGAAGGGAGTCTGGCGGAGCCGAGCCTAGTTGTCCCCTAATGGAATACAAAAAATGGTGTATGAATTGGACAAAGGTACTCCAAGCCGATGATCCACACCAGTCTGCAAGGCACAAGCGGCACACAAAATGGGACTATTTAAATGATTATAAATGCAAATGGAACCTCTATATTACATCCAGTGACTGAACTGCTATCCTCAAGGCCTGGTCAATCGCAGCACTCGAGAAGGAAACACATCACTTTGCTAAAAAAAACTGCCGAGTCGCTAAACGCAGTATCATTGCCGAAGCCAGCAAGGCAGGGCCAATAAATAATGGCAGCGCACAAAGTTCACTCTGGAAATTTAGGTAAACACGGAAACCAGCCAAACATGGTTCTCTCATTTATCGACATCCCTACAGCTTGTTGTGAAAAATTTAATGCAAGATCCGCGCACACTAACCCTGATATAGACAAATATTACATGCAGCTAAGCAAGTGTCCATTTTTGTACGCAGTGACGTAAATTGCTGCGACATGCAACCTGCACCTAGAAAAGCACCCAAACGGGAACGCGAAAACCGGGAACGAACGAGTGCCTGACCTCTCTAAGGAGAAAGTGTTCATAACCATGCTACCTCAAAGAGACGAAAATGAGAGTAGATTCAGTCATCGCCTCCGCCCATCCAGAAAATAGTTAGTACGCTTCTGAGCATGTGGTTTGTCACTAAGTTCCGAAGTTGCTGTTTAAATCCACCCTGGACATGCCAAACACTTGCGCTGCACCATGGGCGTTGCCTGTGTACTATGCTATTGCAAGCACTATAAATGCGTTGTACGTATGCGTTGTAGAGCCAGTGTCATCGTCCAACGAAGCTGCAAGACCTCGCGGCTTCCTGATGAAAATATGCATCGGCATAGCTTGCCCCTCAGCAGCAATTTACGTCACTGCGTACAAAAATGGACACTTGCTTAGCTGCATGTAATATTTGTCTATATCAGGGTTAGTGTGCGCGGATCTTGCATTAAATTTTTCACAACAAGCTGTAGGGATGTCGATAAATGAGAGAACCATGTTTGGCTGGTTTCCGTGTTTACCTAAATTTCCAGAGTGAACTTTGTGCGCTGTCATTATTTATTGGCCCTGCCTTGCTGGCTTCAGCAATGATATTGCGTTTAGCGACACGGCAGTTCTTTTTAGCAAAGTGATGTGTTTCCTTCTCGAGTGCTGCGATTGACCAGGCCTTGAGGATAGCAGTTCAGTCACTGGATGTAATGTAGAGGTTCCATTTGCATTTATAATCATTTAAATAGTCCCATTTTGTGTGCCGCTTGTGCCTTGCAGACTGGTGTGGATCATCGGCTTGGAGTACCTTTGTCCAATTCATACACCATTTTTTGTATTCCATTAGGGGACAACTAGGCTCGGCTCCGCCAGACTCCCTTCTGGGCAGCTGTTTGGTTTATCACGACGCGCAGTGCTTGGAAAAGAGCATTTTTGCAATAAGTCACGACTTTTAAATAATTTGCCACAGTCACAGCATCCATGAACCGAAGGAGCATGGGACAACTGTATGAGCGTAAGAAGTCACTTTTCTTCTTCTTTGCTTCATCTTATCCGGAATGCAACGAAAATGAGCAGGCACGTGGGGAATAGGATCAGCAGGCTTATTGGAGCACATTTTCCATGTCTTCGGTTTCATACTTGAAGTAAACCGATCCAGTGAAATTACGACGCAAGGTGCTGGAACGCGCTCGTGTGGCTGACATCATTGCGCTTTGCCAGGAGGTAATGCAACAAAACTTTTGTAATGTGTATATATATATATATATCTGAATGAAACCGCGGCCATTCAAATTCCCTACATGCGCGGCAGTTGCCAGCTATATGCACCCGTTATTTCTAAAATTTCTTCACATGACCAGATAACCTCAGCACCAAGTCCACCGCAATGTAACCTTAATACATCAACTCCATCCTTGCACAAGCTATATCGGGGATCGCGGACGGTATACTACCCTTGCCCACAAGGTTACTAGCAATGGACTCGTTCCCAATGCTCCCACACATACTTACCGCTCACCTAATCTGCGATTGCACTGACTCACCAACAGTGACACGAACACTGACTCTACCAGTTATGGTATGTTTTCTTTTTGTTTGCTTAACGCTAGAGGGATTATCAACCAACAGTATTTCCTAAGCATGCTTGCACATGTAATGGGATGTCTTCTTTTGCCCCAACAGTGCATGCACAGCCGTAGAGCGCTTCTATCTTTAGTTTCAGCAAGCGACAACGCAAGTTGCTGCACTAGAAAAAGGAATGTTTTTAGTCTGTAATATCGGAAGTTTCTAGCAAGTATTATGATAGAATAACTCTTGGGAGGATTAGCTCTTGGTACATGTTTTTCTCTCCGTTTTTATTGACTCATCATCATCATCATACATGTCAGCTAGAGATGGTAAAACACCTCCGCTATTGTACCGCAATACATAAAGGAAATACATACATACATACATACAATACATAAAGGAAAAATAAATACGACAGTTGAATGCCAGCTGAGCTACCAGCAACGGATAGGCATCGTTCCGGTAAGCTACTAGCCGGCTACTAGGCAAAAACAAAAATTTAATTACGTTTTACCCTATGAGATAAGATCGTAGATGGAGGGGGAGGCTAAAGGGATGGGGAGGGACAAAGAAACTCACAGCAGGAACGCCACTGAGGTCGGCTCCTTGCCATATCAGCAAGTGTATCCAGCCAAACGTGTTCACCGTCTTTTGGACCCCAACCAGGGCGCCGTGAAGCTCCAACTGAGGCCAGCTCCGAAGTGAGGGCCTTCATTCCTCTGGACCAAGTCATCGCTTGGCCATCTCTCCTCTTCTTCCACCCACATCCCCGGTGAGCAAACAACGCACGTCGAGGGAGTCGGTGGGCTGGCATGCGCAACACGTGGCCCAGCCATCGGAGCCTGGTGAGTGAAATGACGTTGCTGAGCGGTTCATTCCCTTTTCCTAGGCCATAAACAAGGCGTCGAACACGCTCGTTACTCACGCGGTGTTCCCACCAGATGTGAGCCCAACTGCGAAGGCACCGATGGTCGAACGTAAGTAGCCTCTTCATGTCCGCCGATCTTAGGGGCCAGGTTTCGCAATCGTACAGTAAGGTCGAACGTACCGCTGCATTGTACACTCTACCCTTCAGGGCGAGAGTAATGTCGCGCCGTCGCCATAGGTGGCGAAGGTTAGCAAAAGCACTTCGAGCTTTCGCTATACGGTTCGTGATCTCGTCTTCGATCCCAAGGGCGCTGATACAACTTCCCAGGTAATTGAATTCCTGAACGACTTCTAGCTGATCCCCACCAAGGGTCAGCACAGGGGGCGAACCCTGCCAATCCTGGAGGAACGCTTTGCACTTCGGTGGTGCAAAGCAAAGCCCGAAGCGACTGACAGCCAGTGCTAATCTGTCCAGCGCAGCTTGGCACGTCTGGGAGCTGTCACAGATGAGGGCAATGTCGTCTGCATACTCCAAGTCAATAAGTCGTTCTGATAGGAGTAGCTCCACACCTTCCAAGTCATGTCCTGTAAATGCAATCTCCATGACTTCGTCAATCGCGAAGTTGAATAGGAAAGGTGACAGCGGGCATCCTTGTCTCACACCGCTGGAGATATTGAAGGGTGGCGACAGCCTGCTGTAAGCCCTTACTCTGCCCGTGCTACGCGCATATAATGCTTGGATAATATTTACATATATCTCGGGCACACCTTTCCTGAGTAGACCATTCCAAAGGGCACATCGATCAACCGAATCGAAGGCACCTTTGATGTCGAGGAAGACGACTATGGTGAGCCGCCAATATGTGTGACGGTGCTCCGACAACTGACGCAAGGTGAAGATGTGGTCGATGCAGCCACGACCCCGACGAAACCCGGCTTGCTCCTCACGAATCTGGCTTTCACGAGTGCCAGTCAGTCTGTGGAGAATTATGGAGGCGAGTAATTTGGAGGCGATGGAGATCAGACTGATTCCTCTATGGTTGCCGCATTCCGAGCGCGAGCCGCCTTTTTATTGACTACCACGTGGTGTATACGACGCCACGATTTTTTGCAGTTTTTGTATATCTAGCAAGATACGACATTTTTAGGATCAGCTCGCAACCGCTGCGAATACCGCCCCGAAGTAAAGCTTTGCTTACTTGAAGCGGCGCTGACGACTGTAGATTTTTTACCAGTGCTAGAGGGTTTCCACGGACTAGGTCTAACTTCCAGCACTGAGCGTGCATCCGCTTCGCCTTGCCCTTCTTTTTCGTGATTGCTGAGGACTAGGTGCCGGTACCGAATTCTATGCCCAGCGCTCTCACCGAACACGACATTTGGCTTGCGGTGTCAATGTGGTGCATCGATTACTCGCCAAGCTTGACGGCACCAAACAGTTGTCCTGGACGGGATGCGCCCAATGATTCTCAAGCGCCTATCGGCGATCCTCTCACCTGCTGTGGCTGACTTGTCCAACATGTCACTGTCCGAAGGATAATTGTCAAGGCACTGGAAATGCTTATTATTAAAGTTGCTTCTGAAAAGCGGTGACCTCAGCAAATTGACAATTGCAGGCAGACTTGTCTTGCATCTATTTTGGTCAAGGCTGCCAAGAAGCTCGTGAAGTAAGGTCCATTAGAGCTGACGCCCCAAAACACGGTTTTATGTTACTCCGAGCATGAATTACCAACTGGACGGTGACAGGGCATGAATGATTGCAGGCAGGGAATCAGGAAAATCCTATTGATGTCCTTTACTTCGATTTCAATAAAGCGTTCCACAAAGTAAACCATGGAGTCCTTCTCCACAAGCTGAGAATGTGCAATGTTGTTGGGTCACTGCACCAGTGAGTCCAGCCCTTTCTGCTTGGGTGAAAGTGGAGAGTACGGGTCGACGACTATGCAACGGACTGGTATTCCGCTACAACTGGTGTAGCTTAAGACATGGTACCTGGGCCATATCTGCTCCTAATTCATCTCGAGTGCCTACCTCCGCTGCTTTGGTCGCCGTGTGTCCAAGTTGTGGAAGACCTGAAGATCTCGTGGATGATAAGCGCCTCCACGACTACGGCGTACCTCAGCGAGATCTCAACCGCCTCTCCATATTGTAGGTAGATGTCCTCCTTTTAATCAACCTAAGCAAGTCTGTATTCATGGGCCTAAGGAGGGTACTGACGGCCGAATCCACACTTTTACCGGCCAAACCTTACCTTCCACACTTTCCGTGAGGCACTTGAGTGTTCTGTCTGTCTTCGATTTGAAGTCCGTTGGCAACACCAACAGTCCATATCGCATCGGGATGGGCATGCTTTGCGCACTTAAACACAGCTTCTGTACTTGGTCTGAAGAGGTCCCCACTCGCCCTTTCTCTTGCATCGTAAGATCAGTACCGAAATACGACTCGCCTGCCTACCGTTCAGTCACTTGGGAAGAAGCACAGAAGATCGAACGGGTCCTGCACATCTCTCTACGAGGCTTATTCCGTGTTTACAAGTTGTACCGTGCGAAGACCGGTGAGATAAACTAGCATTCTACTCATTGTCCTGTTAGCGGGTGCGAGTCAATCTTATCAAGACACACAACATGTGATATCCTGAGGAATTCCTATGTGGAGGCCGCTGCTTCACTTTCAAACACCATGTACCACACAAGGACACCGGTACAAGCTTGTGGTGCCGGTTATAAGGTGAGTCCTGCACTCCTGTGTTCCGGATGGAGAGTGGTAAATGCTTTTAACAGTCTGTCAGAACAAATCTGTGCAGGAGTTCAAAACTTTGTTGGATTTACATTCCGCCATCATTCAGTTCAGAGAACGGTTGCAAAATAGCGATAACATCTTACATTAATGAGCCAAGTGAAATTATATGTCCGATATCATTATGCGCTACATAAGAACTTGAAGAAGACTTAAGTTGTTACAGGTGACAGATAGCTTTTTTATAACATTGTTGATTATATTCCGATTGAGTTGTATAGATTTAACTTTCTACTTGCTCACACAATACAGTATTCTGTATACAGGAGCAGAGAAACAATACTTCCTTCTATCACATCCAGGTAATTTGTCAAGGGATTAGGATTATAGGCTGTAGCTGACCTCCCAAAGCGCCGGGCCCGAGCTTCACTCCTGCTATTTCTGACTGATCAGCGCAAATACGTATGAGACCCGTCTAGCAGCGCAGTCGTGAATGGGTAGCATTATATATCCATATGCTTCAGACGCGGTTCCATAGGCGAAATCAATCAAGTTTTATTTCAACCTAAATCTAAGTCCAGCTTGAAAGTGCATGCGCAGTCCGTTCACTAACTACTGTTTCAGAATAATCCCTACTTGACCTAGTTACTTACTTACGCATGAATTAGGAGCTGAAGCAGCTTGCATCATGAGACGAGGTAAAATGTACTAACCCCTGACACCGCATACCTACGAAGGAAATCTCGCTGGACGTTTCACTATTCGCCTGACCAAGGGTACGAGAATCACCTGCTTTTTAATCCTAGCTAATGGACTTATGTGGCCACCATACATTTTATAGGGAGCATGCCTGAAAGCGATGCGCATATAACTGACAGCCGGATCACTGTATGGACTGATTGTGTTCTTATCGGTTGCACAGCTCTCGTAACACGGATTCAGAGAAGGCGTGGACCAAGATGACAAATAAGGGCGAGAATTGAAGCCGTTATATTCTTTGTTATCCGATATAGGCATGTTTCGCCTAAGCTATATTAGGCAGTTTGTGTTGCTAAATATGGCACATGACATTCGCACAGTGATGATTTACCCTGAACGTTCCTGTTTTTGCTGCTAAGTGGTGTCTGCTTTAGAGAAATTGCGTGAAATAATTGACTGAGAGATTGGGTCAGGCTGGTGCCGTTTTAGTAGAGGAAAGCTAGCGATGGTTCACATCAACTTTTGGAGAATCTATCGGACATGGCGCAGTCACGCATCCAATGGCATATTTGCATTGAATATTTTTGCATTTAATTGTTAACATTCATTTTTATCCTATTTAGTTGAACGCACTTATTTCTTGATTCCACTTAGGCGTTCTATTTGCATTCAAACTAATTTCATCACCGGTGTTATTCATCGTTAATCTGGAGAAGTGAGCTGTACCAGCTAAGCCCACCGCACTTAAAGGCCCCTATCATAGATTTTAGCTGAGGAACTGTCTCCGGGAACAGCATTTATCCTTACACTTCTTGTTCAGCAGCTATGGGAGTTCATAGATCCCGTGAAAAGATTGAAGTAGTAGTTGAATGTGTACAAGTGATTAATCATCTTTGGGAATATTAACAAGCCTGCAAAAGGAATCCATTTTTCATGCAGGTCAAACAACTTTGAATAGTTGCTTACTGTTCGGGTCGTGGGGGGGATAGACAAAACCAAGTGGATCGCCATGGTGTAGGGGGAAATTCAAAAACGAAAGAATCGGCTTTAAAAGTGCAGTCAATTTAGAGAGCGTTATGCCCATGTAGTACTGACTGCAATTTTTATGGAGGAAGAAAAATGAATTTATGTAACATCTGGGACAACGCAAGGAAAGTATGTACGAGTTAAAGTAATCGATTAAATTTATTTGAAACTGCCTCCACCGCTGTTTTATTGGTTGTAACAGATTGCAAGCGCCTCCGTTCGCAACATGTTCTGTGCAGCATTGGCTTCTAATTGGTACAAAAACCTAGCTCTGAGTTTAAATTTTCTGTAGCCAGAATACTAGATAAAATTCTGAGATAAGCTGGATCGTATCTAATCATGAGTTATAAATATTGAGGCCGAACTCGGGGGATCATATGGATATGATGTTCGCTCAGACAACGGGGAGTGACTGCTTAATCTGCTCATTCAGGCGAACGCATCGTTATGAGCAACCGCTAGTGTTGGGGTGGTTAACTCTGGATCGTTACTCTTATTTTCGGCCAGACTACCCTGTCATGGATTGGAGATTGCTGCCTAGCATCGAGTATATATATATATATATATAGTGTAGGCTGGCCGAAAATAAGTGTACCCATCCAGAGCTAGCCACTCCGACACTAGCGACTGCTCATAGCAATGCGTTCGCCAAGCATTTTTTACCAGCATCACTCGCTACATGGAACACTGTTAAAGGGCCGACAACATACGCGTCGGTTTTTGCTGTTCCTCTAACAGCGACGTCTCCTATCGTAACGCCGCCAGCTGCCAAACGAATTAATACTACCAACTCTACCACGTGACTCACGATTCCATCAACTGTCCGACCGAAAAAAGCAGCCACTGGTCTCTCCAAATAGGAGAATATGTAACAGTACCATAATTCTCTGACTGTTATATGCTCTAATGTGACTGAATCCGGGGCGAACTCCATAAAGGTTAAGATACTAGACGAAAAAACAGTGGGACTCCCTATGTCAACTAATAGGGGTTCAAGCTAAACCAGCCAATATGACGCGCATCGTCCATCACCCAAACTCTGTACACTGTGGTGAACCGCCGTTACCCTAGTTAATAGTTCCGTCAGGTAGTGATGCAGAGGCAGCTCTCTTCTCAACCACTCGCCTCCTTACCACCACATGTACTGTACGAATTTTTCCAGGTCTTCCCTGCAGCGAACGACAGAAAGGTAAAGAAACTCTGAATGACTTCCGTAAACAGCAAGATGCAAAATCTATCCTTGTTCGCGGTGCCCGCGAGCTCTAGACCTCAAACGAGCTAGAGAACAAAGCGCATGACTGGGATGAATGGCGTTTTATTCGAGAAGTGATCTCACTTGAAAAGGTTATCGCTAATTCGACATCAAGTTTACCGCTATCTCCTAACTACAAAAGATGTGGTCCCCGAGTAATGAAGATATCATTGCGCTCCGAACTCATGGTAGAATATGTGAGCAAAATGTGGCACAAAAACTGTAATATGTTGCCATCCGAAATGCGTATAAAGGCGATAGGCACCGGACAACAAATAGATAACACTTTGCAGGTAATTTACCAATACAGTTCCGTCATCGTGTACCTCCGAACGGAGACAATACCAAAATACCCCAGCAGCTGAAGGAGGACAGGATAGCCACCATCTTGCTGGCACTGACAGCTCTATACAACAAACTGAACTGGCTCTAGGACCTGCGTCAAAGGTCTTAAAAAATAAAGCGCCCCACAGCCGATCCAGCATGGGTTGGCATAGACCCTCACCGGAAATCAGCATCCACAAAGACGCTTCCGAACAACGATTACCTCATCTGTTTGTATACCAATACATAAGGTCTTCTCAGCAAGCTACCCGAACTTCATATTCATTAGGTCTCCACGCACTGGGACCCAGTTATCATCACCGAAACATTGCTGAACACGGAGATCACGGATGCTGAGACAGCATTACACGGCATGGCTTCCATTTGAAAAAATCGACCTAGCAGAGGAAGGGGAGTGCTCCTGTATTCTCGATCCGACCTGCATGTTGATATCACTGAGGACCAAGAAACAAAAATCAGCGATTCTTTTTGATATCATATGCACCTAAGGCGTAGTGAAATGTGTTTTCTAGCATTTGTTTACCTCGCTCCAATTTCCGCCTTGGAAATGGATCAATGCCTAGCTTCTACCATGAAACGGTCCTGGCATGATCATACAGTCATGTCCTTCAACCTGCATGCAATCGAAGTTCCAGCATCGCACGGCGAACAATTCAAGACGGATTTGTCAGAGGTGATCGCCGATGTACCTCTGTACAACCATGTCATCTCTCCCACGCGATTCCGAACGGGTGACACACCCTCTGTTTTGGAGTTTGTGCTCTCCAACGAGGAACTAATGGTCGACACCGTGACGATAGACGCACCAGTTGGCCGTGGCGATCACGTGGTTGCTCTCTCGTTAATCTGTTACTCGGAGTACATCATTGAGAACAACGTGGAAACCTATGTCGTTACCAATTACCATATCCTGTCTAACTTCGTTAAAGAAACGGACTGGTCCTTCCCAACCGAGCAGCCACCCGATGTCGCTTGGATGGCGTTTAACACCCAATTCACTGGGCTAGAGTCAAATGTGTCGGGATGCAAGGTCTTCCACTAGAAGCATACGAATTCGTTCCTGAGGAGCCGCACTAGAAAATGCATGACCTTAAGGGATTCTGCCTGACGCGAGTACAAAGCCTGTCCAAGTAACCTGACCTGGGGTGCTTACACAAGTCAAGGAAACCACTGCGTCAAGTCGATCCGCGAAGACAAACTCCAGCACCAACAGAACTTAGCGCCGAAATTCAACGCAAATCCCTACTTGCTGCATAAACACGTTAAAAAGCTCCGTAGAATACATCGTGGGATCCCAGTTTTACGTGCAACAGATGGTCTAGCGCACAATGCACAAAATGTGGCCAACGCGTTGCTCCAACGTTTAGTCCACACTTTCCAGAGTGAATAATAATTTCACCCCCTTTTAGCACAGCTCCCATCGCCACCAGGATTAAACCACGTATCGTGTATAGCAGCCAAGGTAATGAAAGGCTAATGTAATTGAGCGTGCACAGCTCACCTGACGTGGAGGACCTCAAACCATAGGCATTGAAGACAGCTGCCATGAACCTTGCCGAACCATTAACTCGGTTCTTTCAGCGTTGTCTCGACGAAATGCAGGTTCTTACGATGTGGAAACATGGACGAGGCACTCATATTTACAAAAGTGGTACTCGTGCGGAGCCTTCGAACTGCCGTCCAATCACTCTCCTCCCAATTTTATCCAAAGTATTGGAAGGTATGACCGCAGAAACTCTCGTGGGATACGTTGAGAACAACAGCATACTAGTGTCAGCACAGCATGGATTTCGCCGAACTTGGTCTTGCACTACAAACTTTCTTCTAGGCCGAGCAAGTTGGACAGAGTCAGCTGATGCCATAGTGGGGGTCGAAGTCGTCTACCTGGACTTCTCGAAAGCGTTTCATTGTTTGAACTAACGCATTCTCCTTCACAAGCTTCGAATCTATGGAATCGGCGACTCTGGGCTCATTTGGATCGACAAGTTTCCCACTCGGCTAACGCTGAGTGGGGGCGTCCGCAGCTCAATTTCCGATCCAAATGACGTCCATAGCTGCGTGCCCCAAGGATTGGTACTAGGGCCAAGTTTATTCCAAGTATTCAATAACGACCATGCTAGTGTAATGCAGTCGAATTTCTTGTTATTTGTGGATGATGTCAACATTTGTCATTACATTAGGACAGCGGATTACCACACGTCATCGCAGTGCGATCTCGACAGGGCTTATGCTCCAGTTCAACGTAGTGAAGTGCAAAGTCGAGAACATACGCCATCAGCTTATCTACGAATATGGATTTGAGGAAAGCGGTTGCAGCATGCTTCCCAGAAAAAAGACTACGGGGTAATCGTGCAATTTGATCATGGCTGCTCGAGATAGGCCAAAAAGCATCAAAAATAGCCACTCAACATCTATGGAACAATGGTTCAATGGAACAATGGTTTATTACGGGTAAAAAAGCTTTGCTTAACAAGTCCCGTAGGATGGAAATTATTGTGAAAATCAATTGCATGATAAAGTGAAAAGCGTTGTGGTGGACTCACCATAGACTTATGCGGAATAGCGGAGAAGTTCGCGTATGAAACATATAAATCTATAAATCCATTGTTTAGGCGTTTAGCAAGACATTGATTGATTGCGTTTTGTAGCCCCTGGCTAACAAGTCATAAAATGAAATGTAAGTGAGACAATGCATCGTCAAGACGTTTTTTAAATATCGCCAGATTGGGAGCAGAGACGACATAATTAGCGAGGGCGTTCCAAGGCTGGCACAGACGGAGAGAAAAGAAATTTTTGCGGCATTCAAGCCGGCTATACTGAATTTTCCGTTTCAGAGGGTGACCTCTTAGTTTAGTGTTGTGGTTCAATTCCAGCAGCGGACGGCAAATGTGGTTTGGGTTCTTCAGAATCTGGTAAACCATTATGAGATCCCCCACAAAAGCCGATATCGACTGCTGTACATTCTTAGAGATTTCAGTCTAAGCTGATAGGGCAGATGAAAGAGGCCCCTGACATTCTTGGTTGCCCGTCGTTGAGGAGTCTCGAGAGCAATGTTTCTGCCACGGCTGCCACGCCTGAATAGCATATTCCACATGCGCGCGCACGTAGGCGTTAAGCATTTGGGGAACTATTGAAGGTTCAAACCGACCGAAGGCTCTGCGAAGAAGGCCGAAGTGTTGATTTCCGGTTCTCGTCGCCTTCTCTGCTTGTTTTGAACACCCGAGATCTTCCTGCACCAATACACCCAGGTCACGCTCCTGAGAAACCTTCGCCAAGATGTGGTCTCCAATCTTGTAAGCGCTCACCGGCTGGTAACGCAGATGCATCACTTTGCATTTAGCCATGTTCAATTGAAGCTTGGACTCTTACGGCGAGGTTTTGGAAATTTTGAGCCATCAATTTTTCCTTAAATGCTGAACGCCTACATGAGACTGACGTAGAAAATGATATCCAGGTCTGACGCCCCTGGCGTTAGCGCGACATCAATGCACTTGAATCTCCACAACCTAGAGCAACCAAACTCGTTAGAGGATTGTTTCATCTGTCCTACCAGCTCATACTGCAGCTCCTGAAGTTGTACAGTTGTGAATATCGACTTCAGCAAGACATCATGGTTTAGTTAACACTGACTAACCTTAATTCACCGATGCAGCAATCTGTTGCAGCTGAGCCAAAATACCTATTTGAGATTCCATCAGTTTAAAGTAGATGCGCACTACGGTCGACTTGACTGTCGGTGAAACGTTTTCTCCCTCCGAGCGTCCTGTGCGTGGAACGCCCTTTCGGCTCACGTTACTTTTGCTCCTACATTAATGCTTTTCAAAAAGTGCCTTGATGACAATCTATCCAACTTGCATTATTGGATATAGTGCGTTTCATTCTAAAGGCGAAATAACTCGAATCGAACTATGTGCCTAACATCCTCTCCGCAATATGGTGCTCAGGATAAATGCATAAGTGTCCCTGTGAGTAGCACGGATGTATCGAAACCAGCTTAATATAACGCATCTGTCAAAGGAAGCAACACACCAGTGAGCGTTGTCGTTTCATTTTTATTTTCACACACTGAGCTATAACAGCTCTCTATATTATTTTGTGGGTGCACATCCCATTCCCATTTCAAACTATGGTGATGCAGTAGTGTATTTAACTCGGTAGACGATTAAAATGACAATTTCCTTCTTCGTTGATCCTTTTACTTTAATTTTCACTCCAACCGTCATACGGGACTTGTCGAGCACGTGCTCATTTACCCGTGATAAATCATGGTTCATTAGACACTCCTAGGTTCGACTTACTTGCGGTACACGACGAACAGTTTAAATAGGCCACAGTGCAACCGTTTTATTGGCGTAGACGCAAGGTTTTAGAAACTGAAAGGATTAAAAAAATTGTCTACAGAATGTCAGTTCAACTGTGTGCATCTTGATACTATCAACATTTTGTTTGAAGCGATGGGGTCCCTATCCATAGGAAACTTTCCGGTTTGCATACAAAACACCACCTAGTGGAGCATTTTCAGTTCACTTACAAATAGTATGGCCCCGTAAAATCTCTGAAACACGGATATTAATAGTTAGAAATGCACTAGTTTGCTCAATTATATCTTCAACAGATATGTGGGGCGCAACCTGCAGTTCAGCAGCAATAACATGACCTTTCGTGTTCACTCACGGTTTATTCATCTGTTCGAGACAGTCTGAGGCTGCACCTAGAACTAGTAAACAGCACGTTGGCCTGTCGGGAAGATTTTCTAGTGTTGATACATCTAGCTTCTCCAAGACGTACCATTAATACGCCCGTCATCAGGTTAAACATGTTATCCAAGTTTGGTAAACTTGATAGAACCTTGTCCTCATGGTAGTTAAGTCCCTTCAGTGCTAACCACAAGCTGCTGTACAAGCATGTTAATAGCCTGCGAAAGGTGAGGCAAGGATTTCCTCCACTCAAGACGGCTGATGACCCAACAAGAACGTCTATGGAAGCTGCAAACGCGCTGCAGATACAATACGCCCCCACGTTTCAGAGAGTCTTGCCACCAAGCGATCTACCAAGCTTTGTCATCTGCTCGCCAGGACTAACCCACATCAAGTTTACCGCAGAGGCTGTATTGCAAAAGCTGACTTCTCTACGCAAACACAGCTCGCCGGGTGTCGACGCCATTCGTCCAGAGGCGTTGGGAGCAGCAGCAAACCAACTGGCAGGAACTTTAGCTCAGTTTCTCCAGCACTGCTTAGACCAGAACCAAGTTCCCGCCATGTGGAAGCTTGGAATAATAAGCCTGATTCACAAAAGTGGAAGCAGAACTGACCCCTCCAACTACCACCCAGTAACCCTTTTGCCTATACTCTCCAAGGTCATGGAATCCATAGTTGCCGATGCACTGGTGTGCTATCTGGAAAACTGCAACCTCATCACTCCTGAGCAGCACGGTTTCCGTCGACAGCGGTCATGTATAACGAATTTACTAATTGCACGCAGTAGTTGGACCGAGGCAGCCGACGCTGGAGAAGGTGTTGATGTGATCTATCTGGATTTTTCCAAGGCTTTCGATCGTCTAGACCATCGGATACTACTATCCAAGCTGCAGCATTACGGGATCGGCGACCCTCTTTTAAGCTGGATCGCCAACTTTCTATTTCAACGGCAATTAGTGGTCAGAGTTCGGAGCTCTTTATCGGACCACATACAAGTGGAGTATGGTGTGCCGCAAGGCTCGGTTCTAGGTCCACGTTTGTTTTTGGTGTTTATTAATGACCTTGCACAGGGAATCACTTCAAACTTCCTAATGTTTGCCGACGATATCATGATCTGGCACAGGATCCAGGCGAACGCCGACCAACATGTGCTCCAAAGTGACTTAGATACAGTGTATCAATGGTCAATCCAAAACTTATTGCATTTCAACGTCAGTAAATGCAAGGTGCTTTCCATCCGACATCAAAGCAGCTACTCATACCGACTCGGAACGAATATGCTACATCAAGCAACTCTCGAACGTGACTTGGGTGTCCTGGTTCAAGATGACTTGGGTTGCTCCAGGCAATCCGAAAAGGCCTCGAAGACCGGGAACAAACACATCGGGCTGTTGAAGCGGGCGTTTGGACAAATAAACAGCTCCATATTTCGACAAATGCTCAGTGCGTATGTTCGCCCCCATGTCGAATATGCAATTCAAGCCTGGCATCCATGACTGAAACACGACCTTAATGCACTGGAGCAGCCACAACGCCGGGCATCTAAGAACGTAATTGGAATGCGCAATCTGTCCTACCAGGAGAGGCTGCGACGACTGGGATTGTTCAGTGGAAGCTATCGCAGACTACGAGACGATCTGATTATGACAAACTTGATTCTGCGAGACCCACATCATGTGCGCTGCCCTTTACTGCAGCTCAGCAGCAATACAAACCTGAGGGGCCACTCATTAAAACTCGCAGAACAATACAGTCGTCTGGAGTGCCGCAGAAATTTCGTTTCCATCCGTGTCTGTCACCCGTGGAATGCTCTCCCAGAATCGGTCATCTCTGCACCGACACTAACAATATTTAAAAGACGGTTGAACGATGCACTCAACCACTTACACTTTGTTACTTAACACTATGTCTCCATCCTACACCTGGAGTTTACCCTGGAATTATTTGTTGTTAACTGTGGGTGTTGTGAATTTAAGTGGATCGCATGACTGCAGCGAAGCAAACGATAAGTCCTTATTTTCGTATTTAAAGTATTAACTATTTTACTATCCTTTTCATCATAATTATTATGTTGATATCCCCACCAACTATCCAACGGGACTCGTAAAGCAACGCTTCTTAACCCGTATAAATTCATTGTTCATTGTTCATAGAGAAGAGGGAACAACAACTTAACGCATTGGGAGCTTTCTGAGCACAAACGACTTCCACTTGGTGATATCATGCTGATGTGTCAACTCTTGCATGTCCTTACATCATATTACCACCAATTATTGAGACCCAGCCGTATCTACAATCTCCGCGGTAAGTAGCCGAAACTAGGTGAACATTGCAGTGTCATTGAGTGTCAGCGCAATTGTTATGTAACTCATGCCCGCAAATACTGGAAAGGTCACACATCTTGTTTGCCTTTTAAGAAAAAACAGACACACTTCTTAGGTACCTGCAATATATCATGCAAACATGGATACCTTGAGAATTTCAACTGCGGGAATAATATACTGCACGCATACATGAAATGCGTTGTACTTAAGTAGTTTAGCTTTATCGCCAATAATAGTAATGGCAACGACTTCATAGGCTGTTTTGTATTTAAGTCGTATTCCTTCTTTCCTTATATCTTGGTACATTTAAGACACCTCCTTTTTTGGTCTCTGCCTACTATCGTCCTTCTCTTAGATTTGCTGATGCCCAACTTCATGACTCCCGTACCCTTGATTTCGCAATTTTCACTCTGACCGTCCTGGAGAAATTGTTAGGCACTCACTGTCTAACGCGGATAAATTATTGCTCATTGTGGTTAGACACTCAGCATACTTCTTAACATAAAAAGAGGACTTTGTTAGTTGTAGGCGAGTTTAATTACGAGAAGGCTATGCTGCTTTTTTCAGACCGAAGCTGTGCTTACAATGTGCTTAGCATTTTGCACAATATAGCTCCTAGTTCTTCCGCTTTACCAAAACATTTTACTGGTGGTTTTCATCCATACACTTATGCAATAGAGTTCATTTAGCAACAATCGCCCGGATGCTGCTTAAGTCCTTTGAGTGGAATGGAGTCGTGGACTAAGCAGTCAGACACATACTACCGGGACCGTCGATAAGTAGTATACTTCCATTCGGCACATACAGATTACCCGGTCTGTCCCAGGCACAGTTTGCTGACATAAAGCTATCGATCAGTTAAAAATATTTGTACATTCAACGACCGCATTAAATGTCAATCCAGTGTGACGAAAATTGCCGTAGTACGAAAGTTTTAGACATTTTGCTAGACGTCATGCTAAGTCATTCCTACAATTCCACTCCTAACATTTAGGCGAACGAACGTAATTGTGAATTTACAGTTTCTGTCACATGTGCAATAATTAACAAAATCTCGTACGTGCCACCACAACTTGCTTTACCAACAGACTTGGAGAACCAATTCGTCTGCAGCGACATCTCCGTCAGATTGTCTATCTGGTGTATGAGATTTTCGGTTATGCCTAATCATCGGAAAGGTCACCGGTGCCTAGTTGTGAATACGAAGCATATGAAACATAGGTCTTGAATTCCAGGCACACAATGCCGGAGAAACGACCATGTAGCACTCAATCTGTAGGCTTTAAGAAACTCAGTTTTAGGACTACGAAACGACAAACATGGGGTATGTGGGTGTAAGATGTGGCGTTACATTTTGTTGCTTAATGTATTCAATGATGCTTAAATAGATTTCGCTTCTCCTTTATTCAATAAATCACGCTGGAAACGTGCTCTATGGCACATTAGACACCATATCAAACTCCTAAGAGAAAATGATAAATAACCAAGTGCAAATGTATTTCCTGCATCTCTAAATGGTTTCAACCTGTGGACTGTAGCGAACGAGATAAAATTTACTCGTTGTGGTAACCTGGATAGTGTGGCGATTTGTGGTGCTTTTCCTGAACGCAGTCGAAGCATGCCAGTTAGTTTTTCAGTGCTACCCACATAAACTAGACGGTGTAAAATAAGCGTGGAAACTGTCCATTACTGAAACTAATGTTTCACACGGATCGCATGTTCTGAATCCCCAACATTCTTAGGCAACTACACGCCACACACATAGCGGTCCTTTATGGGGGTTGACGCGCTAGGCTGAACCAGTCGTCATTCGATCCAAACGATTTGGCTACGTACATTCACTGGGGTATGAAGTGCTTGCCTAAGTGGAAAAGTATGTCGAGTACCGTGCGATGGGTTAAGTTTACGTAGCACCAAATTTTAGGGCTATGTATGGTTATATTTCATGCATTTACACAGGTCGAAAATGCGCAGATTTGTTATCAGCAGTCGCAGTTCATGTGCCAATGCATTTTCTGAACCACAGATAAAGAGTGGCAAGTGATTCTCCACTATGCTTCAGATATGGATTTGTGAACACAATCCAGAATATACATGGTATCAAAGTGCAAAGAATCAATAAGAAGTACATACAAGGCGTCCGTCACAACGAGACTAGACCTTAACGTGATGCGACGGTTTGGGTACCTCCTTGACCCATTGAGCTATATTGGGTGGTGCCCCCCGGGGCAGCTTGAGAGCTACTCCTACCAGGTTGGTCAATGGTGAGAGGTCAGACAAACTCAGTCACCTGGTCCTCCAGGTTTGAGGTTTGAAATCGGATAGCGTTCATTTCTGTAAAACTAAATCATTGTCATCTCCCAGATGCCTTGTGGACAGGCTTTTGAGCCAAAGGCTTTGCATGACGATCCTAATCGTCCTCCTGTCTAGATTTGGGCGACCTGGCAGTATGTTAGCCCACATACAACCATGACACTTTCTTCAAACATAAACTTCATCGTGCATCGGCCATCGCGCAGATTATCAAGGGTCGCTTTATCTGCTGCATACATCAGGGCGGAGAAGCGAAAACATGCTACTGCTGGCGCCTCCCATCTTTCTTTTCCACCTGTTCCTCTTACTCCCATGCCGACCCCCATTACTAACCTTACTTCTATAATTCCCAGCTTAATTGACAGCAACCAAAGTGTCACTGGGGTAGAATCACCTGCAGCCAGTTCTCGCGACAAGCAACGGAAGCATATCAGCAACAATCCCTTATAAGGCCAATCTGTCCCGTTTCCATTGCGACATTCAACGTTCGCACTCCAAGACAAACAGGTCAGCAGGCTGCACTCGCACTCACCTTGGACACACTGGGTGTTGACGTGTGTTGTGTGTCCGAAACTAGGATCAATGACCCTAACGGGGTTATTGAATTAACTGCACCCGGCTTATCCTCTCGTTATTGGTTGCACTCATCCGGAGACGCCGATGCAACACTCATGGGTCAAGCTGGTGTAGGTATCATTCTCAGCTCCAAGGCTGAGCCATCGTTGGTTGATCTGATTCTGCTGAACAGCCAGTTATGTGCAGCATATTTGACGACATCAGCTAAGGTTGATAAACGAAGTAGTAAAAAAGGCTGTGTGTTTGTGATTTCCGCATATGCTCCCACCGACTGCAGTTCAAAATTTGTCAAAGACACATTCTATCACGAACTGAACTCGCTACTACGCAGTGCTACTAGTTCAGATATTATGGTAGTTGCAGGGGATATGAATGCACAAGTAGGGTATTTGAGCTCTTCAGAAGCTCAGCTGGGTGGTACTTGTGGGATTACCACCGAAAGGATTGACAACGGCGAGCGTCGGCCGCAGCTGTGTGCGGAGCACCAGTTGTTTCTTAGTAGCACTGCTTTTAGACACAGTGGGCGCCGAAGTGCCACTTGGCGCCTTTCTGTAGTTGGTTAGCTATGGACCCAAATTGACCACATAGCCATAAGTTACAGGTGGCGTGGTTCCATCTCGGGTTGCCGCTCGTACTGGAGTACCTGCGTCGACTCTGATCATGCCTTAGTACGCTGTCGTTTCTACATGAACATTACCGGGAGGCGCAGCAACCGTATGCTCAGACTGGCAGCTGAGAAATTTGAAAAGCACAATTAGAAGACGAAGCTCGGCAGATGTATGACTTTCGTATCGTCTCATCAGTGCAGATAACGATAACCGGTAATTTTATATAACAGTTGGTGAGTACAGACATACATACAAACAAAGGAGAGAAAAAAGGGGTTGCCTTTGTTCTACAACCATGTCAGCCTGAGGCTGACCGATAATTGTTTTTGAACAGAAACCCTTGGCTTAATCCGATTAATGGCAATAGCCTCGGCAAACCGGAGGGGCCGGGGATTAGCATGGCGAAGCAAGATTCGAAACGTCTTGTTGACCTCAATTCGGTAACCTGATATCAATAAGTGCCTGCCGATCAAAGATGCTGACGGGCTGCGTGCACACGTAGTCTGATTTGAGTTTGCTTGCTGAATAAGACTGCATTGAACCCATTTTGGTACATCTTCCTTTATTGGGGAACTCAGTGTTCTATTGATCCTGCCGATGTAACTATCCCCGCAGTTACATACGAATTGATATACGCAGTGGGAGTTGGCGCCAATAGGCTGAGTTTCCTTTAGTGGAGGCAACTGTAGATTATGGGTTCGGTCGATGATTACAACTTCGGCAGCACAGAAAGTGCTCTTTGTGGCAGAAATCAGACGTCATCTGGTTCTCAAAGAAGCAATGTCACCCTTAAAAGGCCGCTCCAGGAATATCATTTTCTTGGGCCTAGTAGGTACGGCAACTTTCATTTCACGAATTTCACTGTACTTCCGTATAAACTTTCGAGGGTATTCATTAGCAAATAACGTGTTGGTAATTAATTCTAGTTCATCGGCTAGACAATCGGTCGAACATATTCGTCTGGCGCGACTACACAGGGTCCTCACAAGCGTTCGCTTGTGCCGCATTGGTGTAAAGCTGCTAAAATGCAGATACTGTCCCGACCATGTTGTTTTTCGAAAGACAGACCGTTTTACCAGTCCGTCCTCCCTGCGGCTGATAAAAACATCCAAATATGGAAGACAGTTCTGTTGGTCGACTTCACAGGAAACCCTCAAATTGGCATGCGCAGAGTTAAAACGCGCCACTAGCTGTGCGATTTGCATTTCTGTCGAACTGAACACCAAGATATCGTCCACGTAAGGTTTGTAATATGGCAACTGCGTTATTTCTTCGGATAGGCTTCGTTCTATCATTAGTATAAAGAAATCCGCTAGTATGAGGCCCAGTGGGCTGCCCATTGCTACCCCATCAATTTGGCGATACGGTAGGCTTCGGAAGTGGAAATCGACTTTCTCTGTGTATAGAAGTAATGATTCTCTTAAGAATTCAACTGGAATCGGCAACGGACATTCGGAGCCTTCTTCTAATTCGTAGATGTAGTCAACGGTCTGGTGTAGCGGCACGTTAGTAAACAAAGATTCCACATCTAAGGAACACATCACGTTGTCGGACAAGTTCATTTTATCGAGGTCTTAGACAAGCTCGAAGGAATCTTTGAGGCCATATAGACTAAACTGAGCTTTTAGCGGAGAAAGCACATTAACCAACCAGCGAGCTAATTTATTTTGGGGTGCGTTTGTCATCGAGAGGATCGGTCTGAGCGGCACTCCGTTCTGGTGCGTTTTTGGAAGCCCATATAACTGTAGCGTAGTTGATCCACTCGGCTTTAAACGGTTATAAGTAGCGCTGTCGATTACGTGATACTGATAAAGCATTTCTAAGTGGCGAACGATTCGGGATTCGAATGCAGTCGCATCCCCTGCGTTCTCCAGTCGTTTAAATTTGTTAGTGTCACTGAGTATGATACTCATCTTCTCGATGTATTCAACTTTGTTCATGACTGCAACGCCTGATCCCTTATCCGGCTTCATTACAACTACACCCTTATCCCGTAATTCGCGTAATGCTCGTAGGTATCTGTTCGTAAGCGCGCCAATGTAACATCCGAATCCTGCTCAATTTTGTTCAGTATTCTTGTTCGAATGTCGGCGTCTTTGGATGTTTGTAGGCCACAAACGTATATGAGACATTTAAACTGATCACTGGTCATCTTGTGTAGTTGTGGACGATCGTACTCTCGATCCACATGGCTGGAATAGTCTACCCAGTCTTCGTCTTCATTTTTGTTATTGTCAGACACTTGTACCGGATGTTGAACAAAGATGTCTGCTCTCCGAAAACCTGCGACAGGACTGCAACCACTTCGTCGAAGGACAAATCAGTACTCATTTTAGGTAAGATAATATTGGTGAACTTATCGTGTTCGGCACCACCCAGCTTCCGCAACATTAGTCGAATCTTCTTTTCCGTTGGAATTTTGGCAAAGGCAACCCGGAATGTTTTCATACTTGTGGAATCAAGAAACGAATGTTATACCGGCATCAGCATCGTAATGGAACTCACTGATCTGCTGAATCAGGGTTTCTGGGGAGAGAGCACTTTCACTTGTCCCTAACCCTGGGCTTGACTGCACTGTCAGCTTCTGAGTTAGCATCTCGATCAGCTTGGCCTGGAATGCTTCAAACTGCGCCTGTTGTTGCTACAAAAGCATCTGCAATTGTTCAAAACTGATGGCCATTTCTGGGTTCGGTTGTACTCGCGTCGCCACTGTTATAATGCTGTGTTCCCAATCGACCGGTTGATTTACGAATGTTGGTAAATCTGCGCCCTTACGCCTGCTCTGTTTGACGCCTTGCCAAACCCGACAGGAAAGGAAGACAGAAGAAGACTCAGCAGACCAGAGTTTTAAGACAGAGAACGCTCATATTTATATGTCGATCTCACCCAACCTCCAATCATCACCAGGCGGATCTGGCGGTAAGCCTACGCTCCACACATGCTTGTCCGCTCCGTTTGTCCAGTTCACCGTCTTGCTCGGGCACTCCAGTCCTCGTCCGTCTACCCGGGGCATGGCAACGCACGTGATATCTGACACTCGATTGCCTCAGCTTCTGGTTAGGTCTTGTCAACACTCCTGCTGTCTGATGCGCGATTTCATCAGCTTCCTGTTAGGCCTTGGCACACGCCTGCTGTCTGATGCTTTATTTCATCAGCTTTCGGCTGGGCCCTGACAACAAGCTCGCAGGGTCTTTCCCAAGCATGATTTGTGGCAAACAGTCGCGCGTTGGCAATCAGCTTTCTCGCCCAGCTGTCATCAAAATGTCCGCTAAGTATACTGCTAAGAATTACTGCTTCAATTCCTTAGCACAATGAATGTGTGATAATGGTATGAGCTTACAAAATGCAGTATGTCGTCAAGATGACCACTTTCATCTTCTGACCGCTTCTCTAACTTGACTATTTTATTCTGTACTTTATGCAAGTTTAACAAGTAAACCTTAAGGACTCACATCTCTAAATGTTGACCACTTTGGCTCAGTCCATTGAGTGGTCAACTCACGGGAGTTTTACAGTAGTTCAATACTAAAACAACACAAACTATTTAGATACATGCTAATTGTAAACGCCGAAGAGACTGCTCTCCATTCCTACGTCGGATGGCATTATTTGAGAAACACAAGTGTGTACTTGTTGACCTGTCCCTGTGTAGGTAAACTCTTTCTCACTGCGGATAGATAAAATAATCAACTAATGTTTCATTTGCTAAAATTAATCCAAATTATTGCAGCTTTGTTACGACCGAGTGGTGGATAAAAATGTTGCCTCGCTTGTTTCTAAGCTTCTAACCGTGGGAGAGAAGACGCAGACGTCAAAGCAGGCAACGGTTACCGATCCGCTACACTTGAATAATTCTAGGGTAGAACCAGTTTGATCCCAAATGGAAAGTCAGCCTTTTATGTTATCATATTAACCATGAGGACACTGTATTCATATACTTAAATTCTAAATGGAGCCACACAGCTTTCTGTGCTAAATTGATGCATGAGATTTGGAAAATACACTATACGGATCAACTGCCACAACTAGTTCAACAACGAAATATTTAAGTAACAAGTAATCGCTGGGTAAGGCTCACTCTCCGTACCCCTGAAACAGCCATGTCCACGTTTAAGGCGTTTATACAGTCATAACCGCGCTGGATCTGAAACTATAATACCAAGCCGTAAATAACCGAAAATTAAACGAGAAGGTAAGGAGATTTTTTTTGTTACGGGTTGAAACCGTTCACTCGTTGACTGGGCTTGTGTATTTAGACTTCCGGCGCAATTTCGATGTTTCGCAATGAAATAAGCCTTTGTCATCACGAACTCTTGGGTCATATTCAATGTATGGGTACTTACATAACCAGAGTAACCTCAGGTTGCTAAAACTGATACTGTGTCTTAAATCTTTCACTAGCCTATACGAAATAATGCGCCAAATGACCGGCAGGTGACGCCAATTGTGTAGTGATTTTGAGAAACTTCATGAATTATGCTATGTTAACTCCTTAAATTAGGACAAGGTAGCTTTCTAAGTTGGTCTTGGCAATACTTCTGACACAACGCACTTGTACCGATCACGATATATAAAAACCCATCTGCCACCGACTGCTGATGATCCCAAATACAGTAAAAACCTCTGTTTGACGCCTCCATATCATGACCACTTCTTAAACTTGACAGACTTTTTCATCATTGTTTGAACGTTCATTATGTAAATTTTATGAAATCAGATCTCTGTCGTTTGACCACTTAACTGTGTTGACGACATTGGCCCAATCCCTTGAATGATCAACCTCCAGATATTTGGCCGTATTTTTATCCCCATTCTTGGCTGGCAGCCGTTAACGTCACTCATCTAAGGACCTTGCGCACCGAAACTTTTCAGTGTTTTATCCAAGTGTGACCGCAATAATTAGACTGAACTTCTGGCCTCAGTACTTTAGGTTTTCCACTTTTATTCACTAATCAATATTTAAGCGTACGGATGGGGTTATACAGTCATGCAGCTGAGAAAATGTACCAGAAAATTAATCATACGGGTACATTAGGGCTTCTGGATATGCGGGAAATACCTCTGATTGTTAATGTAAGCCTTATCATGAGCAGCAGCTTTGGTTGAATTGGATGAGTCCTACCATTATCATTACTAATTTTGTCATTCACTTGCAGAAGTAAGTAAAAGACACGAGTAAACCGTGAATTGAAGATTTTGTGCGGTATAAGTTTAAATATTAAGACAGGTCATGATCTCTAAAGACGCAAATGTGCTACCTGCAAACCTATGGTCACTCTTGCTGACAGGTAACCAAACTTATTTGGAATTTAGGGAAACCATGGTAGTGATTGGTTCTTAGCAAGATTGATGTTCACGAAGACAAACCGCACAAATGATGTCTCTTCAAGCTTATATGGTTTCGGATTAATTTCGTTATTTCCCAAGGGGCTACCACCAAAGCAGGTTCAGGTAAGTATGCAGTTACAGGCTCCTTTTCGCTAAAAATCTTAAACCGAAGGTTTGTCGTTGTTGTAGCATTTTGCAAATAAAACAATCATCTTTAATTCTTCAAATTGAATTACGTGAGTTCTGACGAAACGGTGATGATGTCAGTCGTAAACATACAGTTTAGACTGGTGATGCCAGTTTAATGGGGTGAAGGATGCTTTTGACTAATTGCTCGGTTCTGTTTACAGGACTGATTAAGGTTGAGTTTACAGAGATTCTAGGGCAGACTAGTGTATCTACATAACTGCAGTATAAACAACAAGGTTGTGTTCACACACGCTGATTATTGCTTTGGAGCTTACTTTTCAGAAAAATCCAGGATACTTCCTAGAGAATCACGTATGCGTTGTATAGTGTGGTGCATTCCCTCTGGCATCTCGATAGTTTCCTCTTCAGGTTTTCCCACATGCACAATAAGTTGACTCTTGATGCGGCCTAATATCTCAAACAGCGGTTTCAAGGCTTTCACGTATTCCCTTTCAGTTTCCACAAGTTCTGTTACCGCATATCTGTGCAAAAAATAAACGAAACTTCAGAACCCAGCAGCCCACACATTTGGCCATTAACTATTTGAACTACCGGTAAACAATGTTGCATTAAGTCAAATGGACGTTCTCATTCAGATAGCATGACAAGATGGTACATTGTAGTTGGCACGTATGGGTGCCAAAATAGGCAACATGAAGGGCGTTCACTCTAAAAAAGTCAAATATGTAATTTAAAGCAACGAGGCAGTACAATTTTGCTGACCAATGCTGTTTAGCATAGTGTTGCAACCTGGTTAGGATTAGAATTAGTGTATCACCCAGAGTACTAACCACTGTACAATAGACAATCTGTTCTTTCGTCCCAGGTTTCATAAGCTGGACATTGTTCCACTGTGCTCCAAACATAGTACTTTCTGCCATTGTGGTCCATCTTTCTGTGCTATGCCGAGATTCCCGCATCCTATTCAATCAAAACAAAGTAACAAATTGAGACTGCCCTCGCAACTATGCGGCTAAAATCGACCTCTTGGTTTGGGTAAAATTCACTGTCATTCTGTGGTGGCAACAGAATTTCCTGAGTGGATCTATGAATGTGAACGTGAAGCTGGAGGATGGATGGCTTGAGTGCTCTTCCGTATGCAACTTTAGCAGGCCATCTGGTTAAGAATGAAATGTAGGTTGCAATATAGAAGCAAATATTATTTGCGCAGGATGTTCAGTTAGTAATCTGATAGTTCCCGGAGTTCGGCAGTTTGGTTGAAAATGTTTCCTCTCCACTCTAGGTGACACGATTAGTGCACGTGTGGGTTGCGGAGATGCACTGTGCGAAAGCTAGCGTGATACGTTTGCATCCAAACTGCCAAGCTCAGCGAACAATCAGAGCACCAAGGAAACGTAGAGTTTCACCTTACTCGATCCAGGAACAGTCTATAATTATGCGGCTGGATGGCAAACTTGACAGCCATCACCACCGATGATTAAGAGATCGCACCTGACTGCGCCTGCGTAGAGTGGGAACTCCATGCTCTAATTCCATAGGGTAAAGCAATATGTTACCGTTTTGGAAATAGGAAGTTAAACAGTCTTTAATAGTATCAGCCTTTTGAACCTCGTGTTTGCCAATTTGCTCGCTATTTTTCCTAAAGTCAGCTTGACATAAACGTAATGTTCAAGGTATCGAAGTGCATTACATACTAGACGTAGCTCCCACTTTAGTAGCTCTATTGCCGTAGATCCAGTGGCAAGTTTGAATTGGTGGCCAAATGGCTAACTAGGGTAGCAATTGTGCCCTAGGCAGAAATTTAGGGCTAGTTTAAAAATAGCTCGCTAAATTTCCCTCCCCTTTGCAGAACAGCACAAGCCGGTATGACACGTTTACTTGGCTTCCTCAAAAACAATTCTTCAAGACATCGACGCACATGTCGATACTTAATGTGGGTGGGATGGGTTTGCGCAAATTGATGGTGGATAGATCGGCAGCGACAGTAAATGCATTCTTTCGTACTTTTTGTGTACCATATTTGTAGTTTATATTGGCCGTCGCCTTCGAGGTCAATGGCACCCAACGAAAGACTCTGAATCACAGGACAGCCCACGCACCACATGGTCGTGCTGTTCCTTTGCAATGGAATCACCAGGCTCTCCTTCTATATCATATAAATTGGACGGAATGGGCCAGGGATGCTATTGTAAAAAACTGTGCTTTGTTTTGTCGCGGGCTGGCAACATAGCTTCTATGAGTTACTTATTCCCTGATCTGACCAAACAAATGAGAAAATTTCTGCCGTTTCGAACTTTTGGCTTAGTAGCTGCTACCTTGTCACATTGAGAACGAGGCATAAACGTCGGTTGTGGATTGTGCTGAATAGAATCCAGAAAGTAGCAAGTTTGAACAAGCTAGCTTTCCATCGCTTCAGGCGGTAAGTGTGAACACAAAGCTAAGCATCACCGTGAAGTGAATGATCCCTTAACCACGGTTACAAAAGTCCCCCGTAAAGGCTGGTAACCTAATAGGTGTGCTATGAAGTAAGAGGATTACTAAAAGTCGTCAGTTTGAGTCCTAACGTGTTGCGTTGTGTCAAGCTGGCGAGCAAAACTAATGACGAATGCAAAGCCGGAGATATCAAATTTTATCTACATCCCCTGTAACTGACTGTCTGATGGAATCGCCTAAAGCTGGTTCTAACCCAGTCACCTCTGATAGTTGTTCAGCTTGCTGCTAGTGAATTTCGTCGGATTCCCCTTTTAGTTACCACGCTGCAAATGTACGGGAATTGCGATTGTGATTTGCGCAGTTGGTGTAGGAAAATACATAGGACCATGAGCCAATTGCAAGTATTAATACATGCCAACTCAATCTGTGTTCAGTGCTGTGTTCGGATTCAGTTAGCAGATTCCAGTCACTCGCCATTCCTTGTGAACTTCTCAGCCAGTGCGTCTGCATAGACCATCACACGGAGTGCGCGACCATGCCGAACGCTCGCCTGACCGATGTGCACCGCTCTCAAAGCTGGAAAAGTACAGAACGCTAATCAACCCACTGGGTCAGGTAACGACACCAACTTGAATGGCAGAAAGGCGAAACCGAAAAGACTCCAAGCGAAAGGCATTTGCGAGTTAGAAGAATGTCATCGAGTAGTAAAAATCTGTCTGGCTTGCTCGCACTGTTTGGAATGGTATCATACGAAATGTGCAATGGTGTCCCAACAACAGTTACGGGAGCGAAATAGCACCCAAGACGCACTTTGATATTGTACTACGTGCTCCACCATCTCCCTCGTTATGTGCTTGCTTATCCTAGCTATGAAGTGCGACCGGTTAATCGCAAAAGCAGAGCAGAGGATAAACAATAAGATTACTTCAATGGAAGCGAGTATGCACCACAGAAGCGTGGCGGCTTCTAAGCAACGGAATGCTGCACAATCCGCTTCACCTGAACCGCACTCAGCCACCTCTCCATCTCCGTTGTCTTCTCCGACTTGGGTAGAACCTCGAGCGAAAAGAGACCGTACATACAAGAGTCGAACAGTACTCACGGCAACGAAATTCAGGCACCACTCGGAACTTCTGGTTAAGCAACTTCTACTAGACCTGAAATCTAGCATTAATTATGATGAGGTAATTGAGAAATAATTCCCGGGGATGACATCAGAAACGGAAAGTAGCGAACAAGCTTGTTCGCTACTCTCTGTTTATGGTGAAGCAGCCAAACACCAACCCTTGGTACCTGTAGCTCAAATGTCTCCACAAGAGACAAAGTCCCAGGAACTTCAGTTACTTATGCAGAGATTGATGCAAAGGTCCACCGGAAGGCCGCCGTTGTCGTCTCTTCTGTTGTAAACACCGTTAACTCGAATAGAGGGACAAACAGTAAATAATCAGCACTTGACAGCAGATACGGACAAACGAGTACCCCACTTTGTAGCTCAACGAAAAAGTGATGCAACCTTAGTGCCCGGAATGTTGTATGTTCAAGTGTCCCTGAATCTACCGCCATCACACTGCGGGATAAGTTATCGGACAACCAAGACCAATGGAACTCGTGAGCGTCAAAGCCCAGCCCATAAACTTATTCCGAATTACTCGTCATTCGAACTCGCCAAACTATGAAGAACCCAGACATATTCGAGTAACACTAGAATCCTCCACTAAGGTAGAAAATGTCTTGCTGTCTGCAAGTGCACTGAAACACCTATCCGATGGAATACGCAATTATCCTGATTTCAACTGGAGCGTGCGACAAGTAAAAAGAAAGACCGAAGAGGGACAGAGCAAGCAAAACCTCTTAACCACAATTTTCATACATGGCGTGCCCAAACATCCTTCTAACGATGTTCAAGAGAACGGAACGTACGATTTAAAACACTGGAGGTGCATATGTAAAACATTTATTTGGATAATATTGTGGCGCTATCGCTTACCAGGTTACCTCACTCTAACCAAATAAATAATACAGAATGTGGCTTTAGAATCCCAAAAAACGTGTGATTCAGTCAGAGCAACAAGCAACCGATGTTTTGGATCGAGGGCGGAGAAATTGGAAAAGTCTTCCCTCTGAACTTCGGTTAAAGGTCGCAGAAGCTTTACACAACCCAAATATCAAAGCACTTGAAACAGAAAGAGCACCGTCGAATGTACAGAAGCGTAACTGGACTGCTGCTTTATTGACTCTGACGTAAGTCAAAACTTAGATTGAGATGCATCTTGGCCGAATCAATTTGTAAATGGGGTATCATTATCCCATCATAAAATGAGGAACTGCCAACCTCCTTTCGGGTGGAATTCTCCCACACTTGACCACTTAACCTCTCCGTAGGCTCCTAGAGACCGAGAAACTGGCCTGCTTGTATACGAATGCCCAAGGTCTTTTTAATTAACTGGCCATACTGAAAGATCACCAAGCTTCCGGGACGTATAATGACATTGGTATCACCGAGACATGGTTGCACAGGGTAATGACAGAACCTGAACCTCTGCTGCTGGGAGTGTCGCTTATCCAGAACGATAGGCTCACAAATGGAGGGGGGGGTAATCCTGTATTACCGAAACGACTTACAGTGCGAAGCCGTTGATGATTCAGATTCGCAGTTCCCCGACTCTCTTTGGTGCCGGTTGCAGTTAAAAGGCAGGGACGCTTGCATTATGTTCTTGATGTACCGTCCCCCAACTCTAATCCGGAAACCGACTACCACCTATCGGCTGCTTTAGGATGAGGTTTACGGCGAAACTACATTTGAATACTTATCATGGGTGGTTTCTACATACATTAACTAGAAATGCCTGCCACGCTCGGAGAACAATTCAAAACCGATCCGCAAGATCCCGTAACCACTGTCCCTATTTACAATCACACCACTTTGCCCACTCGGTTCAGAACAGGTAACAAGCCATCTGTACTAAATCTTGACCTTGCAACCACCACGCTCGCCTGACCGATGTGCACCGCTCTCAAAGCTGGAAAAGTACAGAACGCTAATCAACCCACTGGGTCAGGTAACGACACCAACTTGAATGGCAGAAAGGCAAAACCAAAAAGACTCCAAGCGAAAGGCATTTGCGGGTTAGAAGAATGTCATCAAGTAGTAAAAATCTGTCTGGCTTGTTCGCACTGTTTGGAATGGTATCATACGAAATGTGCAATGGTGTCCCAACAACAGTTACGGGGGCGAAATAGCTCCCAAGATGCATTTTGGTTCTGTACTAAGTGTTCCACCATCTCCCTCGTTATGTGCTTGCTTATCCTAGCTATGAAGTGCGACCGGTTAATCGCAAAAGCAGAGCAGAGGATAAACAATAAGATTACTTCAATGGAAGCGAGTATGCACCACAGAAGCGTGGCGGCTTCTAAGCAACGGAATGCTGCACAATCCGCTTCACCTGAACCGCACTCAGCCACCTCTCCATCTCCGTTGTCTTCTCCGACTTGGGTAGAACCTCGAGCGAAAAGAGACCGTACATACAAGAGTCGAACAGTACTCACGGCAAAGAAAATCAGACACCATTCAAAACGTTCGGTTAAACAACTTCCACTAGACCTGAAATCTAGCATTAACTATGATGAAGCAGCCAAACACCAACCCTTGGTACCTGTAGCTCAAATAACTTGTCGAGACTAAGGCTCCCAGAACATCGTTTACATATGCAAAGATTGCTACAAGGGACCACCGAGATGGCGCCGTTGCGTCCTCTTCCATTGTAAATACCGTTAACGCGAATAGAGAGAAAAACAGCAAACAATTACCTGTCAACAAGTCAGGACAAATGAGTACCATGCCTGGTAGATCGACGGAAAAGGGACCCAACAACAGCGCCCCGACTGTTATATTCTAAAATATCCCTGAATCTACGGTCATCACATTGCTAGATAGGTTAGAAGAAGACCAAGACGAATGGAACTCATTGTGTACGCAAATGAGTATCATAGCCAAGCCCATAAATTTGTTACGAATTACTCGTCATCCGAACTCGCCACACTATGGCGAACCAAGACTTTTTCGAGTAACTCTAGAATCCTCCACCGACGTTGAAAACATGTTGCTCTCCGCAAGTGCGCTACAACCTGTATTCTGTGAGATAGGTGTCTATCCTGATGTCCCTTGGAGGGCGCGACAACCAGATCGAAACACCGAAGAGGGGCACAGCAAGCAAGACCGCCTAAACACAATCTTCATACATGGCGTGCCAGAACATCCTTCTAACGATAATCACGATACCGGAAAGCACGATTTAGAACAGTGCTGGTTCATTCGTGAAATCCTTTCTTTGGATAATTTTGTGGCACTATCGCTCACAAGGATACCTCTCTCACCAAATTATAGAGGATGCGACCCTAGAATCCTAAAACGTGTGATTCAGTCAGAGCAACAAGCAAAGGATGTTTTGGGTCGATGGCGGAGAAATCGGAAACATCTTCCTTCCGCGATTCGGTTAAAGGTCGCAAACACTTTGCACAGCTCAAATATTAAAGCAACTGAAGCAGCAAGCATACCGACTAATGTACAAAAGCGTAACTTGACTTCTGCCTTAGCTGGCTCCGACGTAGGTCCAAACGATGTTTGGGACGCACCTTGGTCGAATCAAGTTTCAACCGAGGTATCATTGACACCTCAAAAAAACTAGTAACTGCCGACCTCCCATCGGTCGGCATTCTCCCGCACGTAATCGCTTTACCCCTCTGTGGGCTTCTGAAGACCGAGAAACTGGACTGCTTGGGTACGAATGCTCAGGGTCTTTCTAACAAACTGGCTGAACAGAAAGATCGCCAAGCTGCCGGGACGTATGATGTCATTGGTATCACCGAGACATGGTTGCACACGGGAATGACGGGTGCTGAATTTTCGCTACCCGGCATATCGATGATCCGGAACGACAGGCTCACAAAAGGAGGAGGGGTAATCCTGTACTACCGAAACGACTTACAATGCGAAGCCGTGGAGGATTCAGATTCGCAGTTCCCCGACTCTCTTTGGTGCCGGTTGCAGTTAAAAGGCATGGACGCTTGCCTTATTACCTTGGTGTACCGCGCCCCTAACTCAACACCCGAAACCGACTACCACCTAATGGCTGCTTCAAGGTGCAGGTTACGACAAAAGTACACTCAAATTCTTATCATGGGTGATTTCAACGTACAATGTTTAGAAGCCCCTGCCGCGATCGGAGAACAATTCAAACCCGATCTACATGATCTAGTAACTACTATTCCTCTTTACAAGCACAACACTGCCCACTCGGTTCAGAACTGGTAACAGGCCATCTGTGCTGGATCTTGTGCTTACCGACGAGGAGCATATGATTGATGCGTTGGTTTTAGGCTGCCCGTTGGGTCGCAGTGATCACGCCGTGACCAGTTTCAACTTCGTCTGCTATGCAGAATATCTGAATGATAACGATGATGCTGTGCGTACCATCACAAGGTACGACCGATTTGCCCAGCTCGTCAGCGCCACAACTTGGTTGTTCCTTGCCGAAGAAACCCCGGAAGTCGCCTGGCTCCCGTTCATCAAAAAATTCAGTCAGCTGATTGCAGAGGCTTCAGCGATAAGAGTTTGCAATAGGACAAAATCAGTCCCTTTCGTTAGAAGCAGAACTCGAAAATGGATGACAGTACGCAATGCAGAACGGCGAGTGTACAGAGAAGCTCCAGCACCAGAGACATGGGACAACTACGTAGCCCAACGTAACCACTGCACTCAACTGTTAAGAGAAGACAAAGCCGCTTATCAGCAGAACATCGAAAAAAGCTTCAGTACTAATCGCAAACTGCTGAAGAAACACGTAAATAGCCTGCGAAAGGTGAAGCAAGGATTTCCTACTTTCAGGATGGCTAATGGCCCAAAGACGATGGTTGCGGAAGCAGCAAAAGCGCTTCGGATGCAATATGCCCCTACGTTTTCGAGGGTCTTGCTACCAAGCGATCGTCCAACCTTTCTCTTCACTAGGACTAACCCACATCACTTTTACCTCGGGGGATGTACTGCAAAACCTGATGTCTCTACGCAAACACACCTCGCCGGGTGTAGACACCATTCGTCCAGAGACGCTGGAAGCAGCAGCAAGCCAATTGGCAGGACCTTAGCTCAGTTTCTCCAGCGCGGCGTAGCCCAGAATCAAGTTCCCACTACATGGAAGCTTGCAATAACAACCCCATATCACAAAGATGCAAGCAGAACTGATCCCTCCGACTACCGCCCAGTACCCATTTTTCCTATAATCCAAGGTCGTGGAATCCAAAGCGGTCGACGCACTGGTGTATTTGCTGGAAAACTGTAACATCTTCACGCCTGTGCAACACGGTTTCCGTCGACAGCCATCATGTATAACGAATGTACTAATCGCACACTGTAGTTAGACCAAGGCAGCTGACGCTGGAGAAGGTGATGATGTGATCTACCTGGATTTTCCAAGGATTTCGATCGTCTCGACCATCGGATACTACTATCCAGGGTCAAACCTTAAGAGATCGGTGAGTTTCATTTAAGATGGATCGCCACCTTTCTAATTAGTGGTTAGAGTTCGGAGCTGTTTATGGGACACCATACAAGTCGAGAGTGGTATGCCGCAAAGCTCAGTTCTAGGTCCACGTTGGTTTTTGGTAATTATTAATTACCTTGCACAGTGAATTGCATCAAACTTCCCAATGTCTGCCGAAAATATTAAGATCTGGCACAGGATCAAGGCGAACACTCACCAGCATCTACTGCAGAGCGACCTAGATACGGTCTATCAATGGTCGATCTAAAACTTACTGCAATTCAACATCTGTAAAAGCGATATATTTTCCTTCTGACATCGGAGCAACTACTCATACCGGTCCAGAACGAATATACTACAACGATCAACCCTCGAACTTAACTTGGTTGTCCGGGTTCAAGATGACTTCGGTTGCTCCAGGTAATCAGATAAGGCCTCGAAGACTGGAAACCAACCCGTCGGGCTATGCGACGGACGTTTAGACAAATAAACAGGTCAATCTTTCGACAACTGCTCAGTGTGTATGTTCGCCTCTATCTCGAATACGCAATTCAAGCCTGGCATTCATGACTGAAACACGACCTTAACGCACTGTAGCAGCGACAACGTCGAGCATGGTAGAACGTAATTGGAATGCGCAAACTTGCATTCCAGGAGAGGCTGCAACCATTGGGTATTCAGTGGAAGCGACCGCAGACTAAGTGACGACCTGATCATGGCATACTTGATTCTGCGAGACCCACATCATGTGTGCCGCTCTTTACCGCGACGTAGCACCAATACAACCCTGAGGGGCCACTCAATGAAGCTCGCGGAACAGTATCACCGTCTGTATGTTGCAGAAAATTCTTTTCCATTCGCGTATGTTACTAGTGGAATCTTCTACCGGAATAGGTCGTCTCTGCACCGACACTAACAGTATTTAAGAGACGGTTGGATGATCCACTTAGACTTTGGCACAGCACAACGTCTCCATCCTACACCTGGAGTTTACCATGGAATTATTTGATGGTAACTGCGGGAGTTGTGAATCTAAGCGGATTGCAGAACTACGGCGGGGCAAGCGATAAGGGCTTAATTTCATATTTTAAGTACAAGTAGTTTTACTATCGTAATTATCATTTTTCTATTTCGATATACTCACCAACTATCCAACGGGAATTTTTGGAGCAAAGCATCTTAACCCGTATAAATTCATTATTCATTGTTCAACTTCGTAGGATGGAATGTTTACAAAAAGATGTTAACTGCACTGGATTCATGTATGCCGATCGAGAGTTCCGTCTTTGGTACCTTGTATTAAAGCACCTATACCAAATGCCAAGTTGCCTCTTTTAGCATTAAGTGCTTAATTGATTGGTTTGCAATTTCACACCCGCAGGAATCTTTTAAGCGGTTTTTGGAAAGATAATGTGTGAAAAATCACTTGAAATCGTCTTTGGAAGCGATTAGTGGGAATGACTTGAAAACTATACACCCACATCCCTATTATATCGGCCAGAAGATATGTAATTGGATGGCAAATTCAATACCAATCTATAATACATTTTCATGAGGGACAAATCGGTAGAGGTCGATTAATGTGTGCCACTTCATCGAGGTGGTTGAAGCAGAACCCAAGTGAATATTCACAAAACAGTTTTTTTCTGTTTGACTTTTAGCGGTTTTTGTAAATGAAATGCCAATGACCTCTTGATATGCGGCTATTTAATTGTCGCTAACAGAGTCCTCTCTTGTTAACCGTGTTTGACGTCAGGTTTGAAAGCCTAATTGTCATTCTGTCTTCGGTACATAGACACGGGCAGAGGGCATAAATTCACCTCCCGTCTTAGTTTCAGACGCTTTAATTAGTTATATTTGTCAGTTGATTCCTTCTTTCCAGAACACTTATTGATTTATTCACAGCCACATTTCCAGTGTACGAAACTGGTCGCTATCGTCCTGCTGCTCTATTGGAATATTTCAAGCAACTGATGACATTCTTTCTACGAAGAGCCCGGCACACAGCTTTACAATACTTCAAATGACCTCAGGGAAAATATGGCCAAAAGTTTAGATGAATGCATAAAACCCATTGATTATTGTCTGGTTAGCATACGGCAATTCAACCCTGTCGGAAACTAGCATATATATTATATATATAAAATATATAGATATAACACATACTCTGTGGTACAGATATGGTGCCATCGGAATCATGACTGAATAGAAAAACAATATGAATAATGGAAAGGAGCAACAGCAATAACAGAAGCATTGTTCTTCTTGTTTAACGCTCAGATTTTGAACTTTTTCAGTTGGTTTTTCTAGGGGGAGGAAGAAGGGACACCGCAACACACCGCCACACACGTCCGCCATTGACATCGATTTTGGATCATGACTTCCAAGGTCTTCAACCAGCAAGTATCCGCATCCCTCGGACCCCAACCAGGTCATGGAATTCGTGTGTTGAACTCTCCATCTCTTTTAGCTCGGCCCCCATACCCACACACGCACTGAAGTGGATACCGTTCTCTAAACTTAGCCAACTACAATTCGAAATATTGTACGACTTGATGATAAGCTTAAACCTACTTGAGTACTTCTTTTTGTACACAATTATGACGCAGATAAACTGCGTGTTTTAAGGAAAATATATTTGTACGCGTGCTATTGAACCAGCAAAGTGATAAGCTCAAACTTGTGCTTTACCAAGTATTCCCATGTTAGCAAATTCTTCTGGGTGTTTGAGAAAAAATTGGGTTGCTTAGAAGCATCTATAGACATTAATCTCATCCAGCTTGGTGCTTTAATTGCTTATCAGTTTACGTTGGTTGTCTTGTGTATCATTCTTAACAATTATCTAACGGAAAACATTTCAAAATAATTCCGTGAAATAGTATTATCTTCGACGGTGTGGCTTAGGACGCAATGTGGGTCGATGGTTATCACAATTCCTAAAGTTTGAATCTTGTGTGCCATCTGGTTTAGACACAAACTGATGATGATTAGCAATCCAAACCTCTCTATAATTACTTTTATTCTAATATGGATTTGAAGTACTCACAGTGTAGTTGGATTTTGACACGCAATCTCTACGGAGATCTCAGTTGACTTTGAAGAAGACCTCGGTCATTTCTTTCATAAGGACCGTATGCGAAATGAAGGCGTTTCGTTGTTGCTGTTGCCAACACTGAGACCACATGACCGGTTTCATCCTGGTCTGGACTCATCAGCTGGAGACAATCTGAGCTGGGGTGGAACTCGGGGTATAGTGGTCCACGACTGACGCTTTGTTCACTATGCCACAAAGGTCCATGAGCAACGCTTGACACAGCCGTAAGAAATTCAGTTGTTCACGGATCTTAGTGCCATAGGATCAAGGTGTCAGTCGTAAACCCCTAGGCTCCGAGTTCCACCCCAGTTCAAGATATCTCCATATGAAGAGTACAAACTAGGACAAAAGCGGTCACGGGATGTCAGTGTTGGCAGGCGCAACCACGAAACACCTCCATTCCTTGTAGTAAACATTTTATCTATAACTCGGTCAACAGTGTTTATGACATTATTTTTCTTGTATGCCTTTTAAGGTTTTACCATGTTTTTAGTCAAGCCAGTAAATGGTACGATCCTTGACACGGTGTTTGTAGTGTACACGGAAAATGAGGCACTGCCCCCAAAACTCATTCAATCCGTCACTTAACCACCTAGTCGAAGGGATCACGAGACCACAATCCCGTTTCCCGGACCTGCACGGGCTACTGCTGGAATGTGTTTCACCAGTGCATCCAATTTGCGGCTGACATTATACAGTTTCAAAAACACGAGACAGTCACAAAATCCTTTAGACTACTGGTTTGTATTTCTCTTACCTTCTGTCCCACGGACCGATTGGGCTTGAAGTTTTGCTCTCGAATCAGACCACATATTCATCCATCTGGGTTTTGGGTCTGGTTAGGTCCCTCATCTCTTTCCTGCCGCGTTACTTCTGTTTCGCTAGTAGAATCCTCATCTTGTTTACGGAACTAAAATCTCCCCTGAAAGCGTCGGCAACGAAATTTAATTTTGTTATTATGTGTATCGGCCAAAACTACTTTTGACCCAGTTTTATTGAGGACGTTGAATATGGCTTAAGCTTCCGTCTAGAGTCCATTTATGGTAGCAATGATACGCATTACCGAACAAACGTATACGATTGCAACGTCGCTGCATGTATATTTGATGACCATGGGCCTTTCTTCTGGTAGAAAGTAGTCACCAACCTTTTCAATTTTTGATTAATCTATCATCAGATCGAGCGACTAGGTAAGAGGGAAAATGTTCCTCGGTGGCTGCCTTGGTATTCCGGTAGAGAAGTTATAGGTAATTGGTATGTCAGCTGGGGAAGCTGAATGTAACGTGTTGTTTGGTCTTGTGACTGACTGTCCGGAAATATAGCTGCCAATTTGGCGAATGCTGCTAGATTGTTTGTAAGTAGATTGGCTTAAACTTTCCGCGATCTAAAAGTTGTGAGAATTGCTAGTGAAGTAGATTAAAACCAATAAGAAAGAACTGATTCATATTGCTCGTATGCAGGATAGCTTGATGATCGCAAATCTTCAGGACCAGCTGGCTACCAGCACCTGAACTAATGGTAGGTTCCAGCATTGAACTTCATAATCAGCTGCTTCCTCGTACTATTGTTTAATATAGGGATTATCCCATCTATGTGCAGAACTACGGGTGTTGTATTTGTGATAGACAAATTAACCCTAGATCACTAAGGTTTTAGTTCAAATGAAACAGTGTAGTCTGTTTTTTATGAGTTACGCAAGTCGACAAAATTCCACTTGTCCACTGGCTACACACCTTAGATAGAAACTGAATGGTATCATCTTTCAATCATTGAGCAATGGAGATATTACTGAAAATAATTTGCATTCTTAAGCGACTAAGGACGTATTGACAGAGATGGTTTCTTAACCAGTTTCCAAAGGGCTTAAATATTAAGTAAAACATCTTAAGTAGTTTGTCTTAAATCAGATGACCTCAGCCATCTTATGTTTGCCTTAGGTAAGACATTCAGGCAGTCAGTATGGCCTGAGAAAATCACGATGTGACAACTTCGTGATTATACAAAAAGTGGGGGATATCCACGCATCAACAATCGGTGCACTATAACTTTTGTACGTCTTTTCAAACATTGGTTTCCTCCAGTTACTACTCCGACAGTCTGTGGTGGCCGAAATTGAAAGAGTACGCCGAACAACTGGAGAGGAAGGAGCACACGTATTCTCCACAGCCAAACCACAAGTGACCTTACACGCACACGTAAATAATTTCCGGAGAATGCAATTTAGTTATATTTCTGATACAACAAAGTTTGTATATTCGAAATTCCCCAACACCATATCAGGACCATGGATGTTTCAAAAAAGCAAGAAGAAACAGCATTTTAACAGAATACTCTGAGATCAAGTATTTTGAACCTTCTGGTCGACTGTTCGATTTTACTTCGTGAAATAAACGCATTATGTACTAATAAAACAATGTGCAATATCAAGTGGTTTAAAAAAGAGACCAGTAATTTCGCTACGGCAAGGCGTGGGTGGCTGTGAACTTAACTTCATTAAACAAATTGTGTAATCGCATCTACGCTCAGCCGCGCATGCTTCTTACGCCCGGAAAAACACCAGACCGCCATGTCGTCCTTTCGGGAATCGTCGGAACTGTGCATTCCATCTAATCATATCAGGCTAGAACCCGAAACATGACTGTTAAAGTATGTTGTTATAACTATTGAGGTACAAGGAACGGTAACGACTGAGATGACTAAGTTGCTAGAGATGAAATAACGCAGTTCATTATCCACTGGTTTACCTGGTACGGCTATGCAGAAGGCAGAGTCACTCACTCTCGGGTGACGAGTTTGTCAAATTAAACCATCAATTAACTTCTGGCATCTAAAGCATGGTTCCCGGTGTACTGAGTATATCACTCGCCCCTTACTACGCTCTTGTCGAATGTGCTCTGAACCCCCTTATTTCAAAAAATTACTTTTCACAGAATGGTAAAATCCTATATAAAGTAATGGACGAATATTGCAAGTGTGAATAGTCATCAGTCATACGCTGTTCCGCGTCATCTAAAGCTGTGCTAAAGAGAGCTCCTCGAGAAACACAACTGCAACAAACGATGACGGTTATCGGTTCACAAGTTATACATGGCGCATCATATCAGTCACTGCACTACAAACATAGAGCTCAGTAGACAGGTTGTGCTAGGATTAACTTGACAAGAGTTATCTGAGTTTTACGATTACAATTGAACTGGAATTGTAAAATATTTTGTATGCGCATTTGCTAAGCCACATTTATCTAACTGACATGCCTGGTGCTCAAGGATCTAGTTGCTGCGGCCTAAGTTTAACTTGACTGCCCCACTGTGATTTCATGTCCCATAACTCCTTTTAGTTTGGAAGCAATCGACGCAATTTTGATTGACAAACCGTTGCACTTTTAGCCAATACATTACTACAACTCATTTCCCATACAACAGGAATAAAATACCACAGTAGAAAGCGGTCCAGCTCAATCTGTGAAAGCCTCGTCTCCGATCAGAGTATATATACAATTCAGGCCAGATAAAATCCAGCACCTGCTTGCCAAGATCAACCCGTTCACACACTGTGACGACCTTTTGCAAATAACAATAATTCTGGCGGTCCAGATGTTTGTTTGTACTTCGGAACTTATTTACCTGGTCAATGCCTTAGTGCAATGTTCCAACCCAGTGAAAAATTGCGAACAGCAAACTGAGGACCAAATGTGAATATTACCTCAGTAACAACTAACTAGGGATTGGTAGCATAATATATTGAGTTATTACAGCAGCGACGCAAAGTTATCTCATTCAAATAACATTACTTATCGTTTGCAAAGTGACATCCTGATCGCTTGCTTATCGTGTGAGTTTGAACAATTTACTTATGCTGCATCTGCAGTTTCTTCAGCAAATTTCATTATAATCATCCTTTTGTACCTACAGAAGACGCTTGACTGCGTGTCTCCTCATGTGCTGTTCCCTAAACCGGTTATTTTCCATCACAGACAAGTTGCCTTTATGGTCCTCTTAGTATTCTTCAGATCGAAGACAAGCTGTGTATTTTAGGGATTGCATTTTCCCCCCTAATCTATTGCTAGCTGTGTCACGCAGGGTAATATCCTGGACTGACTACCATTATAGTTAGGTCTTAGCCGTGTATACAATGCGTTTATACAAATTCGTGATTCTCTGGTTGCAGACGGTACCACAGTGGTCTACGCATTCCACTTAAATGCGATTCAGTTGGCGCTGAATAAAAAGCCTGAAAATCAAGACAGGTTGGCCTCTTGGGGCTGTATGCGGCAAAAGATACCTTCAAAGCACAACCGCGTGTATTGACATGCATCAACGCAACACACTTTCTGAGTAGTCCTGCAATGAACTCTGTTTTGCTTTCAAATGTAAACTTTTGTATGTAGAGACTTTAACATTATGTGATGTAACACAAGTTTGCAGAGCATGTTGAATGCTGATGGACGAAATCTGGAAAAGTAATCTCATGTACAGGCAGGTCATTCGGATGACTAAAGTTAAATTATAACTCGACGATGTGGTCACCATCATTTTGAGTACCACCACTTTGTTATAGCAATTTCATAAATCGGATGAATTGGTACTTAAAATATCCAAATGCATTTTTACGGAATATCTGTTAAGGGGATCATCGATTTTTGTCTACAGGGAATTTTGACACCAACTGCGTATGCAGTCCTTAAAGATCCGAGGTTTCAACTCAAATGTAACGTTCGTCCAAAAGCTACGGCAAAAGTTGACCTTTTCTGAGAGCGACATGTAGAATTTTAAATCTTGCCTGTGGTACCATATCAGGGATTAAACGGACGCAATTTGGATCAATAGAATCAGAACTGGTATTCCTTCGAAATTCAATCTTGTCAAATGCTCGACGATAGGGACCGTTATCAATATCGATTTTAGACTAACCAGCCTGCGACATTAAGTTAGAACAGATGTAAACCGTCACTTAGTAATGGGCAACGTACTGGTAGGATAAAATGCATCTTCGGGGTTGTCAAGATGCACGGAAACGGCCCATTGAACACACAGAGAAAAAATGAACATCGATTCTATGCATAATAAGTAAAACTTTCATCTCTCGACTTTGCGAGAGATTGTTCACGAATGGGAAGAGATTAACATATCAAGAAACACAACACGGCTACCGTCAATGTGACAATTTCTAGCAAAATACCCCTAGTGCCATCGCTAGGATGCGGTTGCATCGCCTTAGGAATAGTGCGCCCCACCCAATTGTCTTGTGATAGTATTATAAACTAAGGCAACTTTTATTGCAGTAAAGCACATAGACAAGCCGATGGCAGTGGTCATGTTCTGTTGAACGTTTCAACTACCTTCGATTCGGTGGATCGACGTCCCCTTTGGGATTGTCTGTTAAAAAAGGTGTGCACGATAAAGAGGTAAACATTTTTAAAAAGCTGTACGCGCATCGTTCAGGCAGATTGAGGGATTACGGCAAACTGTCTCCGCCTCACAATATCTCTAGTAGTGTACGACAAGGTTGCTCGCTGTAAACTTTCCTTTTTAATTCGCCATTGACGAATTCATGGTGGTAGCGTTCACTGGACACGACCTTCAAGGTGTGGAGGTACTTCCTAGTGAGCGGCGTTTTGACTTGCATCATGCGAACGGGATTGCCCTCATCTGTGACAGCTCCAACACTTGCCAAGTAGTACTGGCCAAACTAGCTCTGGCTGTCAATAGTTTTGGGTTATGTTTCACATTCTCGAATTGCAAAGTCCATCTCCTAGATTGGCAGGGGCTCATCCTTGCGCTGACCCTTGTTGGTGATTAGTAAGAAGTCGTGTAGGAATTCAGATCCTTTGGCAGCTATATTGGCGATCGTGGGATGGATTATGAGGTTACAAACCGGATGGTAAAAGCTCGGAGTAGTTTTGCCAATCTCCGCAATCTGTGGCGCCGACTCGACATCACTCTCGCCCTGAAGGGTAGAGTTTATAAAGCTGCCGTCCGTTCAACCCTCTTGAAACCTAGCCCATCAGGTCGATAGACATAAATTGGCTAACTACGTTTGACAATCGCTGCTTCACAGCTTAGCTCATGTCGGGTAGGAACACCGCGAGCAATGAATGTGCGCGCCATCGCGTGTTTGGTGCAGGGAGAACAAGTGAACCACTCGTCAACATTATATCACGCACCAGGCTCCGTTGACTCGGCCACGTATTGTGCGTGCCAGCCCGCCAACTTCCTCGACGTGCATTGTTTGCACGCCAGGAGTGTTGATGGAAGAAGATGAAGGGAAGCCAAACAGTGACCTAGTCAAGAGGAATGAAGGCCCACACTTCGACGTTGGTCTCGGCTGGTGCGTCCCAGCTGTCGGGCGATTGTGGTGTGAGTTTCTTTGTCCATCCACTCCTTTAGATTTCCCCCCAAGCGCGGGCACGTATCTGGTACGTGATATAACATTTGAAATTATATTATTCTCATTTTTACTCTTTTTGTACTGTGGATTTTGTATTGCGGCAGATTAGCTAAGGTGTGTTTCTCACTCTCGGGTAACGAGAATTGATGCTGATGATGATGCAGTAACATTTCCAAGCAAATCATTTATGGTAACGCTGGTTGAAATGAATGTCAACTTTTCTTACACATTGCGTCAACGTCTGTAGAACTGAGATAAATAAATACGATACGCCAGGTCCGCTTTGGTTCTGTCCGAAGTGCACGATGGTTCCACTAGTAAAATGTGTACTAACGTTAACACCAAAGTAGAACAGTCTAGTGGCCGAAGCTGAACGACGTATGAACGCAAAACTTGCTCCCCACGAGGCGATAATGGCATAACTTCACCTCACCCGTCTACCCCATTGCTGCCTCGAAACCAAGGAAAAGGCGCAGGCGACCACATGGCCCCGCAGTACTAGAAACATTGGAAATCACAAACCAAGTCGTCCTCGGGACCGATAGAAGCATACCTAGTTCCACCGCTCACATCCACTTATCCAATGTATCGACTGATGCAACATAGGTAACACCCGGCCTTCCGATTGACCAACAAAATCCGGAGCACGCTAAAGACCGATCCACCTATGCAACCGTTGTTGCTAGGTAGAATCGAAGTGCGACCTCAGTAGCCTCCCCATTACTGCCACAACAAGGGTAAAGGACCCGGTATAAGTTACAGAGATATCACTAAAGCCCTCAATAACCGCACTTCCCACACCACCGAAGATCTGGCGGAACTACGGGGCCTCGACACTTATATGTACCAACGTTACTAAGTCAAAGGCAAAATTCTTAAGGGGTAAACTGATAGACGAGTTAAAGCAATGGAATTTTCTTTGTGATAAAAGCAGAATAAAAACTAGTCTGACTGATATAATGCGCATCACTAGACATCCAAACTCGAATCATTATGGGGAGTCCCGACAAATTCGAGTAAACTTGGGATCAATAGATTACGTCTAGACGGAGCTTTTGTTGGCATACCGCGTGCGGATTGAAAACAGTGGAATACGCATATTTCCGGATGATCCTTGGAGTGAACGGCAGCAGGACAAAAATAATTCAAACGACCACCACACGGAGAGTAGCAAAAGAATTAGTTTCGTTCATGGCGTGTCCGAGCTACCGACAGCCAGCAACGAAGAAGCCCACGCTCGTGACCTGGAAGAATGGCGTTACATCCGTGAAGCTCTCTGTGCGGGCGACGCTATACTTCAGTCGATTACACGGTTACCCGTGTCGCCAAACTACAGAGGTAGTGGCTCAAGGATACTGAAATTAATCGTGAAATCATAAATGCTGGCCGTGAACTTAATCCGCAGCTGGCTGTTACTACGCAACATACTTCCTTCGGAACTACGATTGAAGACAGTAGTTAGAGAGCCGCAGCTACTCGCTGTTCTCGCGGAAACGACACGACCCGCGACTCAATATAACCACAACAGCGAATCAGAAACCTTTGCTCTAAGACCCGTAGCTATCGAGAAGGCTGCGATATACTACATACCTCAGGTACATGTGAGACGAAAAACAGATTGCATTCCTATCATGATTTGGCAATTCGCCTAAAAAAGGATTAGGTGCCTGCCTCTCTTCGGTCGGCACAAATCCACATCATGCATGTGCTCCTAGTCAACAGCTTTTGACATCCGAGAACTTTTCCTGTATGTACACCAATGCTCAAGGCTTACTGAGTAAACTTTTCGATATGCGGCTGCGTCAAGGATCAAAATCCTGCGATCTCATCGCTAAAGCGAGGACATGGTTACGCCCTGACATAAGTGACATGGAGATCGCACTAACAGATATATCCACTGTTCGGCACGACCGCCTCCGCAAAGGTGGAGGGGTAGCTCAGTATTTCCTCAACGACCTTCTATGTGAGCTCATAGAGGATCCAGTCAGCACAGTACAAGATTCCCTTTGGTGCCGTCTACGTTTACCAGTCGACGACATTTGCTTAGTGGCACTTATAACCATCCTCCTTTCTCCACGCCCGAGATGGACTTCCATGTAGTATCCGCAATAAGCAGGTTGATAGAAACAACTTACATTCCCATTGTTATTACTGGCGACTCCAACTTCCACCCTTTGAAATCACATGCAGCTCCCGGACAACAGTTCAAGACCGATCTGCTAGAGTTTGTCTCCAGTTACCCACCGTATGGCCACATCAACATTCCCACCCGAGTCCGAGAAAACGACAAGCCTTGGATACTGGATAGGAGATTCACCAACGAAGAACTAAAGATCGAGAGCGGGATCGTCGCCGTCCCCTTTGGGCCGCAGCGATCATGTAGTCTTACTCTTCGAATACATTTGATTTGCAAAATATCCCGCGGAAATTGTCTACGAAACAAAAATGATTGCACACTACGACATATTGGCCAGACTAGTCAAGACAGCCAACTGGACCGCTCTGGCAGACGAGGCGTCAGCTAGTGTACGGGAACATTTCATCAGACGGTTAAATTCTCTGGTTGCCGAAGCATCAGCAACTAAAACCTTCCGCCCGAGAAAGGTGATGCCGTTTTTGCAAAGCAGGACATGCACGTGTATAGCGGTGCGAAACGCTGCATGGCATGTCTACAAACTCTCTCCGAGCACCGAGAACTGGATGGCCTGTGCGACCAGACGTAACTACTGTACTCAGCTTGTTCGCGTGCATACAATGGCGTACTAGCAGAAGTTGGCAGTGCGTATGGTCTCAAGTTACAAGCTTCTGTATCAAACCGTAAGCAGTTTAAGTTAGGTGAATCGGGGAATTCTTCTTCTTCAAACAGCGGATGGAATCACACTGACACTGAAGGAGGCGGCAAGTACCCTGCATCGACAAAATGCTGCAATATTTCAATGCGATTACTGGCCACCTAACCTTATGACGATGGTTGTTTCACCCCCAGAACTCAGGCACATATTCTTCACAGCAAAAGCTGTACTAAAAAGCTGTTGGGTATGCTCAAGCACAGCTCTCTTAGAGTTGATAATATACGAAATAGACAGCGACGGTAAGAGAAAGTTTAGCTGAGCTTTTGGCTCGATTCTTCCAACGCTGTTTTGAAGCAATCTACATGCCTGATATGTGGAAACACAGGATGATTACTCCTATTCACAAGGGAAGTAGTCGTTCCAATCCAGCCAACTATCGTCCCATAATCTGACTACCGGTTTTGCAAAGGTCATAGGACCTATTATTTCTGATGCGCTAATGGCGTACTTGGAAGATTTTCACTACCTCGAACCGGAACAGCATGGACTTGGTGATAGCGATCGTGCATTTCAAATCCACTACCAGCATAATCCAGCTGAGTTGAAGCAATACGCCCTGGCAAAGCAGTTAATGTAGGCTTTCTCAGCTGCTCAAAGGCGTACGACCGGTTAGACCATAACATTCTGCTCTTCAAACTCCAGACCTTTGGTATAAGTGATCCTCTCCTAGGGTGAATCAGATGCTTCTTTCAGCACCGGCACCTGGAAGTACGTTTGCATGAATCGCTGTCAGATCCCATGCGAATTAAGTGCGGAGTACCACAGCGATCGATACTTGGACCGCGCTTATTTTTGACGCATATTAACGATATCACACGCATCATAAGCTCGAACGGCCTTTTGTACTCCGATAACATCAAGGTGTGGAGGGCAATCAATACACCAGATAATATCACGGTAATTCAATCTGAGGTGGATTGGGTATACGCTTGGTCAATCCAGAATCAACTTTGATTCAATGTGGACAAATATAGAGTGTTTCACCTGCAACACTCTTTGGTGCACTCCTACAAAATTGGCGACGGGGAACTTCAAACTACTTCTGGCGATAAGGATCTGGAAGTTTTGGTCCAGGTCGACCTTGAATGTTCGAATCAGACTGGAACGTCCTCTAGGCGGGACATCCAACATGTGGACCTCCTAAAGCATAGATTCGGAAAATTCGACGCTTCAATTTTTCCACAACTTCTCGGCTCATACATATGGCCACATGTGGAATACGCAATACAGTCCTGGCAGCCATGGCTTAGGTGGGATCACACCGCACTGGAGATACCCCAACGCCCGGCAACCAAAAATATCTAGGGTCTGTATACTTCGCCTTATGCACGACGGCTACAAATACCCGGGGTCGTCAGCGGACAGTATCGGCAATTGCGCGGGGACCTTCTTTTGGCTTACCAGATTTGGTGAGATCCCAACCACACCCACTGCAAATTGCTAAAGCTCAGTCACAACAGCAATCTCAGAGGTCACCAACTCAAACTGGCAGACAAGCACAGTCACTTGGAATGTCGTCGGAATTTATTTTCCGTGCTTATTTGCAGAATGTGCAATACCCTACCGGAATCTGTCATATGTGCTCCTACGCTGGCAGAGTTCAAAGCCGAGTTGACCGTGCACTTATTTCGCTGCGCCGTCTTACATCGCCCATTATCCATAGCTAAACACGTGTCTGTGAGATATTTCACTAGCGGTCCCAGGTTGCGTTCTACCTGTTTCCCCCTGTATGTGTACACCAGAAGATCCGATTTTTACCAACATCCCATTCGTCGTCCTTCGTTATGGGTTTATCATGGGTTAATAGTCTATACTACGTATAATTCAGTGAGTTCCCCGGTGTAAACCCAACTTTGTTAACACGTTTTTATACATTTTGAAATTTCACCAGAACCATCCTATGGGACCTGTTAAACATCAGCTTTTTTACCCATATAAAACCATTGTACCATTGTTTCATTTCCAGCTATTTATTTGAATTTTAACTGTAGAAATTCTTCCATCTAGCTACAATGTACTCAACCCACCTACCTAGGTCACATAAGAGCCACATTCTTTCCTAAACTACTGTTCTATCTGTTCACACCTACCGTTAATTCATAGTGTCCTCCATCCTCACCTTCGTGTTGAAGCAGACTTTTCAAGTGACTGTCAGTATAACTTTCATACAAGCAACCAATGATGGCATATCATGAAACGGATATTAGAACTGAAAGTAATATGCACCATGCTATTACGCGCTGATTCCCTCATTACAATTTGAGGCGCTTCAATCTACTGGATAGGATACACGTTGAAAATACGATGCGCACACTATAACTGTAGATACGCAAAGCAAATTTCAGGTTAATTTGCATGTGCTTTAGCAAGACTTTCACTTGTGCAGTGTTTGTTCTGCCTATAAACACGCAAAATCTCTATTGCGTGTCGACCCACTTATGCGGTCTGAGATAATCGGACATTTTCACGAAGAGATAACTAAAAATGTAAGTTGTAATGACAAGACATGCGTGTATTTGAGCAATTATATTTCTAAATCGTGCCCATGATGAGGCTGAAGGTACATTCTTGATGCTTCTTCACTGCAGTTGGGCTAAACCAACTTACACTCAAACTAGGTCTTTTTAAGTTGGAGAAATTTCATTTCCTTAAATTTGGTTTATTCTGCCTACCTGAATAATTTTCTATTAACTGGCCACGTTGCTTACATTAATTGCGCTTATCCTCGCTAACTTTGTTGCGTTTGTAACATTTTTAGGTGACTTGTGGACGTTTTTACTTATCGCGGATTCTTTGCTAACCAAGTTACTCCATATGCTAATTTAGCGAAGAGTTATGCCACCGTATCTGCATGCGTTATTGGATTTATTTTATTTCATTTTGTCGTTTCAATTGATTGGCTGTTGCTTGATGTCCCCGGTGTGGCTGCGCTCGATGTGCATGTTGACAAGGTGCCTACCTGTCTATTACGCACTACCTCGTCCATACTGGCTCCACGAGACAGTTGGTCGTTGCTGGAGTGGACGGGGTGCACGGTCCTTATGGCCGTGCTAAGCTCGAAGAGTGGTTCCATGCACTCAGTGTGGAGCGGACTACGGTCCAGCCACCGACTTGTATGCGCTTGACCCCCCAAACACAACGTGTTTGTGTTTGATGTGAAGGTGTGAGCCGGCTCTGTTGATGAAACGTGGCTCCCATCCACACGGCTCCCGGTCTTATTTCTTCGGGTTTACACTGGATTTGGGGTGAATGGTTGGTGCTGTGGATGGTACAGCGCATGCCAACCACGGTCCCTCTGTAAGCGCAGGCGTCCTGTGACTGGCCTCAGCGTCAGGAAAATTCGAAACTGGATGCCACCAACCATATTTCTTTATCTGATTCTGATCAATTTGACATAATACTACAATTGTTGCGAGTTCGTTCGCCTCATCTATCGCACTAGTGACCTCTATTTTAAGTGCATCGGTTTTGGTGACTATTTTTGCTTTCAATCTCATCTAGATGTTATATGTTATTTTGCTTTTTGTCGCTCCTCTACCAAAGTCGTATCACTGCAGGGGACTTTATCAGTGGCGAACTGTTAGATCTATTGAACAGAAGTCTGTGCTAAGAACCTCTTGAAACCGTGTAGGAAAGCGATCGATAATCCGCCATTGGAGGACGATTGGCCACATTGGATGAAAATGTCAGCCTTATTTCATGCACCATCATTCACAGAAGATCAAATTTAGATCATAGACACAGTGAAATATTTAAAATACTTATCAGCATTTTTAACAAACTGATGGTGTAGCTGTTACCTTTATGCTTAAATCCCTCTGCACAGGTGGTGTCACCACATGCTCTGTTGTGGTCAGCTTAATTATTGCGGGATCTAATTATCGAGGTTAGGAAGCATATCATTATTATTATTATTGCCATTCTAAGAAGTTTGGTGTCCTTGGTTTAACGATGTTTTGGGAGTATATTGACTTATTACGCCTCCCATATTTCAGGAGATTTATGCATCTCTATGACTGCGCTGTGAATCATTTAATATATTATGCGAACTTAAGCGCAATCATGGTAGATCTTTCTATAATGTGGGCTTGTGACTGGCTTTTGAAGAAAAGCGTGCTCTGCTACCAACTACTCGCTCGACCGGAAATGGTCTCATTGGGCAGTTGATAATAGGCATATGGGCAGCAAGCTGTGGTTGCGAATATCGCTGCTGTTGCACAGCTTGAAACAGGCAGCAATCAGCCGTGCGGTATTATAACCACACTAATAGCGTCTGATTACCATAAGTAGTTGTAACGCATTTGAATCCATGTATTGGACGCCAAACGCATCAGAATCACTTAAGTCCTTACAACAACTACTTGGGATTGGTGACATCGGTTTCCACGTCGTTAGTTTACTTAAGCGGTGAGCCCCATACAGCTTGCCCACGTTTCACTCAACTTCTAAAGTAGCGTTCTGCATCCTGTAGATGTTTGTGACACTGTTCGGCCAGAGAGTACATGTAGGCGTAGTTGACACATTTTCCATAGATTCAATGGACTATACATTAAAGCCTCAGCTGAAGTGGGCGTATCCGACCATAGCACGAACATATTGAACCAAGACTTAGCATTTCAGGTATTTTCTTGTTAGTATACCAACCTAAAATCAGTGAATCTAAGCTTGGAGTCCCAGTTAAACTTTTCTTATTAGAAATTGTTATGTTTAGGCTATTACATCTAACACCCACAAAATGTACCAATGTCTAACTGAATCTGTCACTAGATTGACATCAGTGAGTACCTGTTTGCAACGCAGTAGCAGTTCCCCCTATCCATATGAAAAAACGTCCCAGAAAGCAGCTTATGTCGGGATACGGCGCGCTTCTACAGTGCCGGGATTATGAATACATCCCAAGAAAATGTGCTGAATTTCTCGTTAATCATGCTGCTAGTTGAACTAGGAGACTTGCTATGCCACTCTACCTTCGTTGTGAATTAGTATCCTCCGCGTTGACACATATTGTACCATTTTACCCTAGATGACATCATCTAAGTCAAATGCTTAACTACATACAGCTAAGCTTAACATAATAACTGAAAATGCTTAAGGAAAGGTTTTTTTACTCCCGGTTACCTTCTTACTAGAACATTAGCTGACGCCGTGCTGTGATCGTTTAGCACTACTGGTAAATGATTGTCAATTTCGTTTCACTATCAAATCGGTAGTGATTTTTGAAGCGAGCGCTAGTTTAGCTATCTAGCTATCTAGTTCCATATGTCAACATAACTCCTGGTTTTACTTGGTGCTAATAGGGAGGCTGAGGTTCCACTAAGTCTCCCTAAGTACCTTAAACCCTACAGCTGGTGTTTTTATTCTCGGGCACTAATAATTGTTATGCGACGAACCACGGCCAGAAGTACATTGGCTTGAAACTGTCCTTTCTCCTTTCTACTCCGTAAATCGTTTACGTGTATGTCTACAGGGATTTCTGAAATACACAGGAAAATATGCGTGGCTGAGGAACTGGATGCTACGCATCTTTCTCCAACGCTGACATAGTCAATCCTTGGTTCATTGATCAGCAGATTACATGCATCGGATTTACAGCAAAGATACTACTAATGATGGGCTATCCGGAGCTCTGGGTAGAAAGAGAACGAATGTTTAACACGGAGATTGATTATTTCCGTGGAATAAGTAACGCGATGTTAATGTTGACAGAAGTCACTGTAAGCAAAGCCTAACCAGTAAAAATACTTAGGACCGCAGCTCACCTGATATCAACACAACCCGATGTAGCCATATGTGAGATTAAGTCGACACAACGTTGAATGCATAATAGTATTTATGGGTGGTTTTACATTACAGTTGACTCTAGCATATCCATCTGCTCAACTGCAGTTGTTTTTGACCCAGGGCTTCCTAACCCAAATTTATAAGAAACTGTGGGAAAATTATCCAAGATTTATGCCTTTATTGCTGTGGTAGTTTGGTCAAAACGCCTATGTTTTTATGGCGAAATTAGGCATTAGTCATGCTTACATGCTTCAAACTTGGATTTATCTGTACGGTATGGAAACGGTGATTGATCGGCCACACTGCTATGGGGCATATGTAATGCCTTCATACACCACTTCATTACAAACTTCTCCGGTGCTTGAACGTAGGGTTTCTCGTTATATAATGAACGTTAAAAATGTTTCCATCAAAACCAAGACACAAATTAAGACCGAACCTGCGTTTCATTTTGGCCTCCTGTTGTTTGTTGGAAATTGTTATCACTTCTTCACGGAATAGTTCTCTCGGATCCCGCTTTCTCCTTTGATTCCCCTTTGTAACGCGTGTGAGGCAAACTGCGTTAACCCGGCCAACTTTGGGCACGTCGATTGGCGCTGCTGGGTCTTTGAACGACTTAATCGATGGGCCAGAATTAGACGGTGATGGGTTGTGAATTTCCTCAGGCTGCACTGCATCAGGTAACGTTAAGCTTCGTTTGGAACGAAACTGTTTCAAACTTGCTGATCTAGTGAGAATAGGGTGAACTCGGACAACCCAAATATCTGGGTTATCCGCATCCAGACAATCGACACATTGCTCCTCGATAAGCTTCACTGTCGTAAAATATGCCAACGGCTGCTGAGCGTGGTTGACAGAAAACGCAGCAACATGGACTCCCTGTAGCGCCTCGACCTGCAAACGAATAAGGTCGCTTAGAACACATTCTTTGCGAAGAGAGAAAAAGCACAATAACATTTAGGAAAGTTTTATGGTTTTCTGTATTGTAGGTTAACTTTCGATCACATATATGTTTTGCCTTCAAAGAATTCACTTGAACGAGGTTTATGAGGTCAGTTACACTTCCAAGACTTATGGAACGTTTTTCATAGGTTGGACTGCAAGCGTCAATCATAATTTGGCTTCAGTATGCTGATTGATACAGTTAAACTATCTAGTGTATCCAATTTATGACTTAATTGGTAGCTGTTTCCATTATTTGATGGTCAGGAAAAATGTTTTGGTAGTGGAGTGGTGAGGTTTTCGTACTTGTAATAATTTGGCAGCACATGGTTTTAACTTGTGTTGGTGCAACGTATAATTCTAAAATGCGGACTTAGAATTAAACAGTACTATCGCATCAATTTCGGTCACTGAGGATTTAATCCCCAGCTAAAATCCAAACTGAAACCCGTGACCTGAAGGCAGTAAGAACAAAGGCTTAACCTTTCTGTCCACCTGTATCATCTGATATCGCAAATTACAGAGTCCGCTTCAGAGTTGAAAACAGCTTCCATACACGTTCATTTCCTACTTGATACATGAGTACGGGACTGTGAACTGAACCTTGTACTCTGGAGTAGTCCAGTGTCCATAGAATGAGTGAAGGTTGTGTAAGAATCTCGCCGACGCTGAAGCAATACAATGTTCTGGCACCCAATTGCAAGGCTTCCGCCAACAAGGGCCACGCACCACCAACCTGTGTTGGCGCGGTAGTTGGACAGAAGCAACCAATGGTAGAGGTGGAATCAACATCATTTACCTGGAATTTTCTTAAGATGTTGACCACCTGGATCTCTTGACATACTTCAAAGACTACAGAGCTATAGAATAGGGATCCTGTTCTTGATTGGAATGCAAACTTTCTCCAACAACGGAGGCATTGTGTGCGTGTTAAGGGATCGCTCTCCAACCCGAATGAGGTGAAATGTAGTGATTCCAAGGGGCTCGATGCTGGGACCACGTTTATTCCTTGTGTTTATAAGTAAATAAATAAAGGTACATTTTAAGGTTATTGCTAGATGCTGTGTCCGCAAAGGATTAGATCAAACTCTACAATCTGAGAGGATTTATCTCATCCAATTCCCTGCTTTTCGCACGTGCTGTTAAAATATGGCCAACACTTAATAGCAGGGGGGATCACGATTTCCTCCAATATGACCTGGAGTGCCTTCATGAATGGTTCTGGGAACTAAATCCAGTTCAGCTCATCTGACTAAAAAGTGCTCCACCTGCGTTATCAGCCGGCAAACGTTTACACACTTGAAGACCACACTTTAAAGAGAGTCTCTCAAAAATGTGATTTAGTGATGCTGGTACTGGACGATGTTAGCTGCTCAAAGCAAGCAGAGAAGCCGTCGAGCACCGGTAGTCAAACGTCGGCATTCCTCTCAGTGCGTTCGGTCAGTTTGCACCCTCAATCTTCTCACGAATATTTAACGCCTATGTGCCCCACACGTGGAACACGCCTTCAAGTCTTAGCACTCGTAGCAGAAGCAATGGAACAAAGGAACAATGGTTTATTACGGGTAAAAAAGCTTTGCTTAACAAGTCCCGTAGGATGGAAAATTATTGTGAAAACCAATTGCATGATAAAGGGAAAAGCGTTGTGGTGGACTCACCATAGACTTATGCGGAATAGCGGAGATGTTCGCGTATGAAACATATAAAACTATAAATCCATTGGTTAGGAGTTTGGCAAGACACCGTTTGACTGCGTTTTGTAGCCCCTGGCTAACAAGTCATAAAATGAAATGTAAGTGAGACAATGCATCGTCAACACGTTCTTTAAATATTGCCAGATTGGGAGCAGAGACGACATAATTAGGGATGGCGTTCCAAGGCTGGCACACGCGGAGAGAGAAGAAATTTCTACGGCATTCAAGCCGGCTATACTGAATTTTCCGTTTCAGTGGGTGACATCTTAGTTTAGTGTTGTGGTTCAATTCCAGCAGCGGACGAGAAATGTGGTTTGGGTTCTTCAGAATCTGGTAAACCATTATGAGATCCCCCCGCAAAAGCCGATATCGACTGCTGTAGATTCTTAGAGATTTCAGTCTAAGCTGATAGGGCAGATGGAAGAGGCCCCTGACGTTCTTGGTTGCCCTTCGTTGAGGAGTCTCGAGAGCAACGGGATCCTGTTTCTGCCACGGCTGCCACGCCTGAATAGCATATTCCACTTGAGGTCGCACATAGGCGTTAAGCATTTTGGGAAAGATTGAGGGTTCAAACAGACCGAAGGCTCTGCGAAGAAGGCCGAAGTGTTGATTTCCGGTTCTCGTCGCCTTCTGTGCTTGTTTTGAACACCCGAGATCTTACTGTACCAATACACCCAGGTCCCGCTCCTGAGAAACGTTCGCCAAGGTGTGGTCTCCAATCTTGTAAGCGCTCACCGGCTGGTGATGCAGATGCATCACTTTGCACTTAGCTATGTTCAATTGAAGCTTGTTCCTCATTGACCATTCATAAATGCAATCTAGGTCATGTTGGAGCAGATCCTGATCGGACTTGTTACCGATCGCCCGCCATATTTTGACATCATCGGCGAAAAGCAGGAAATTTGAGGAGATGATCCTCGCCAGGTCGTTGATAAACACCAGGAATAAGCGCGGTCCCAGCACTGAGCCTTGCGGCACACCACATTCCACCTCAATTGGGTTAGAAAGTGATCCCCTAACACGTACTTGAAGCTTTCTTTGGCAAAGGAAGTTGCCAATCCAACCAAGTACAGAATCACCGATTCCGCAACTCTGTAGTCATTGAAGTAGGATGCGGTGATCAAGGCGATCGAAAGCTTTGGAGAAGTCTAGATAGATGACGTCGACTCCGACCCCATCATCGGCCACTTCCGTCCAACTACCTCGTGCAATAAGTAGGTTTGTAGTGCATGACCGGTGTTGACGGAAGCCATGCTGTTCCACTACCAAAATGTTGCATTTTTCTAGGTAGTCCATTAAAGTGTCAGCGACGACTGCTTCCATCACCTTCGCGAGCACAGGGAGGAGAGCCACTGGACGATAGTTTGCAGGATCGGAACGGCTACCGCCTTTAAAAATAGGGGTGATAATGCCACACTTCCACATAGTGGGGACTTGTTGTTCATCAAAGCACCTTTGAAAGAACTGTGACAGTGGTTCAGCTAGCTTGGTGGCCACAGCCTTCAGTGCCTTCGGGCGGATGTTGTCTGCTCCTGGAGAACTATGCTCACGCAGCAGGATCCTGCTGCGCCCGAGACTGCTCAAGTAACAGTATCCAAGAAAGTTAGGGGTCCATTCCAACTGCCCTGCCAGCTTAGACTGATGTCCCTTGGAAGGTACAGCAGTCAATATCAATAGTGGAATGCCTATCTAACTTCCAAGTTAACGATATTAAAAATGCATGGACGAAGCATGGCCCCACTCGCATGTTAGTTTACAACTTGTTTTAGCCGGAGGCCTCACAATGCAAACAAATGGTATGTTCACACAATTCTAGGCAGATGGATTGCTACATATTATCACGTTAACATCCAGGCACTTATGTGTATATCTCAATCCGAATGACTTGGTGAGTCCACCAAAAAGTTTTTTATTTCATCATGTTTTGCAAGTCTTTGTATTCCACATGACTTGTAAAGCTTTACTTATTTCTGTCAATAATAGACAATCGCTCCATTAAAACAAGTCGAATAGGCCGCAGCCCTTAAGCCAAAGTTGTCAGGGGCAAAAGCGAAAGCGAGCTGATTACCCCACCTCTGGTGTGAAACCCGCTGTGCGCAGCAACACATGTTAGAGCGGCACTAATGTGTTCCAAATGCCTTGCATAATCTTCCCCAGGGGAAATAAGCTTGCTGTGTTTGAAAAAGAAGTACACTAATGAATTGCATTACACAGTCTTGAGAATACTGTAAAGAAGGTTTGCAAATAACTGCAAGTTTATTTTACCAAAATGTTGAATGTAATGATTTGTTTGTCAAAAGTATACATCTAGGTTACTGGTGTGGGTGCCTTTTATAGTGACGAGCGCCTAGCTGCATGACTGTGGCAGCATGCAAACAGCTACATTGGGGCCTGCTATGGTGTAAGCTAAAATAGGATACTTACCATGCTCCGTTATTACCATTTTGGTCCTAAAAGATGTAGTTTCCAAGTTGGGAGTTAAGACAATTCATTGTAGGGGAATTTTGTTCTTAAGAACAATGGCTGTTACGTCAAGCGTCTGTGTATCCCCGGTAGGGACTCAACAATGTATTCTATGATCCGCCACAGATTACCGTCTCAACAAATGAGACAAAATATTGGGTTGGAGATTTCCAGTTCTATTCTTTTCCAACACTGCTTCACAATCCGTTTCTATTTGATTTGGGCACTTCAGGTAGAGGTAGCCCTAATTGAGGATGTGATCCAACTCTTAGTGTTTGACCGATTACACATTGATCACTAGACTATTAAACTTCCCGAACAGTACTTTCCACAGCGTTTATAGATTCATTGTCAGGTCTTGGCGTACCCGTCGTGTGTCTGAAATGCGACATAGTCCTCATTTGAAGATTCCAGTTTAAGACGAAACCGGCCTGGTATACAGGGTAGGAGGACAGCAGCATCGCAGCACGCCAATTAGGATGCACTCCCAGTGCTTGAAATGATAGAGATTTGCTTCAATGCAAACCGTGGCCCATAACTGAGGTTGTGTGTCGCAATTCAAACAAGGCGCATTTCAGAGAACACAAGTAACAGCTATTAAAACTTAAGATGGCAGTAAGCAACCATTTATTTTACGACTGAATTACCTCCATTGAACGTTTACTTTGGATTAGACCAGGTGCTGAGACCCAAGCGGTAAGGTACGGTTGCTTATCCGTGGCTGCGTCGTCAGCATTATATCTAGTAAGTAGTATCTGTACACAGGAGCAGTTTCGTAGAAACTTCTGCATCATGCGGTTTTATCTTTAATTTTTGGATCATATGGTGTCTTTTCGACGTTCCGCTACAAAAATTCGATCTTATTATTTCATGTAACTTTTGCGCCATTTTTCCAAAATGCCGAAAAATCACCTTTTGGTTCCTGTTCGAAAATTGTCCGACACACGGTAAATGACTTTACGGGCTTTGATTGCTTTCTTTGCTTTTATATTCCCTGGCTTGGATTATCGGTCGATTTCTATCGTTTCCAGCGTTCCTTTCATCACCGTGTTCAATGCACTTTTGTGTAACAGTTGTTGCAGTCAAAGACCGTCTGAGAAACGTCTGATATTTGCCGATGCACGTGGGGCCAGCGATTGATATTGACTGTTGTCTGCTCCAAAAGATTGCACTTCATGATGCGTTTCGAAATGGGCTAATCTTATCAGGTAGAAATGGCAGGCACTTGGATCCGGAGTCATCGGGATTATACTTAAGAGCTCAAACCCCAACCCACCGGCTCACGACGGGCAATCCTTGAAACAGCGGTTACTAACTGATTGGATGGTTATTGTGAATTGCTCGTTGTGTGAATGGATTGCGACACGCAATCTCAAGGTGGACCACGATTCCCATTTCAGTGAACCTTGATCAAATCGATCAATTGGACCGTAACTGATGAAGCAAGTAGAAATTGGGTTCTGCCTGCCCCAAAACACTGCACTCCACGGCGCGTTTCCATCTTGGTTAATCATGGAATCGCGGGAATTGCGGGAGTTGTGCGTTATCATCTAGTTACACAAAAAGCACTTCAAAAGAACCATCCAATCTGGGCAAGGCTTTGGTACCTGTAAGCAGTTCTATGCATCTGGTCACGCATATTCTTGCAGATTCCATCCCTGGTTCAATCCAGCCTCCCGCTTCTTCCCCTAACAATTCATTTTATCAACCTAATTTTTGGAAATGCGAAACCAATTGAGAAAAATGGCGCAGTAACTATCTTCTACTGGCTCTAAAACCTAAGACGATGAATATCTGATGACTGAGGAAGCATGGGAAAATCAACGAGGAATGAAAACACTTGATGAAGAGAAACCCCCACTGATGATCAAAAACAAGCCAGGTCACTCAAGGTTCGAGGTTACCCTCTTCCCGCAGGAATCACTTCAACTGATAAAAGGTAACCAAGTCTGATGGCTTTTGTGCGTTCGAGTTCACCGATTTAAGTCTCATGCACGCTGGGATCACGACAACGAGTTTTATGGAGCCTGGTTGACTGGATCCGCGTCGTGGGCAAAGACGAATTAGAAGTAAAGCAAGTCATCCGCCGTTGTGAAATCACTGCTGAAAAGCACCGACCTATGTAGGTAAGTTTGCCGAGGAGGTCAGTCCGAAGCTAAACTAGTCTCGGATAAGTATGCTGAGGGGTGCAAGGGTGCATATTCATCTAGATTTGGATTCAACGGACTGAGAGCCTATCGAGTGTGTTATCATTGAGCTGAAGCAGCAAAACAAAAAGAAGACAAAGAACCCACGTACTACAAGGTCTCGGGTCGTTACAATGCGAACTCGAATTCGTATAAATCGGTTGCTCACACTTGATGTAGGAACTTTGATTCCTAGCTTGGCCTGCTTGTCGCCTTCACCAACGTCGAGAGTCATAAGAACAAACCTGATGAGCTATACCGCTTCGTTGTCTCTGAGCGTTCAGACGTCGGGGAACTCGCAAGGATTACATTGTATACTGAGATAATCACCCAGGAACGCGAGCTGGGTGGTTACTTGAACTTCAATATTAAAAGGCCAATTAATGCAAACGGTCGCGTCTTGCTCTACATCCGGTCTTCTCGTTAACACCTATCGAAGCAAAGATTGATGTCTCCCGACCATCGGGCTGGGGTCCCAAGGACAATGAATACGTTTGGTCGAATAAACTTGTTGACATGGCGTAGAACCGACCTGAATGGCGTTTGTTTCGTGAGTTTCGTTGTCCCCTCCCGATTAGTTTCCCCTCCAAATACGAGCTCGCACTGCAAGTATACTATGATACTGAGCATTAAATTTCTAACAGTTTAGTAACCTATAAGGTTTATTGTCTCGCATTTTTCATTTACTCTATCTTTTGTGTTGCGGCACAACAGCTGAAGTGTGTTTCTAAACTTCAACTAGCGTATATTGGTGATGATGACCTAAACGACAATGGCTTATGCGAGTAGCTGGGGTGCTCGATCCACCTCAGGCGCGGGAAGCTGCACGCAGGTGCCGTTTATTGCAGCCCACAAAGTCACGGTTTGGATTGGCTACCGCATCTCCGGGACCAGATGAGTTGTCCCATTTCCTATTCATAGGCGATTTCACTTGTACTCGAATCAGATATTATGAAGCCGAAGCAAAGTTCGCTGAGATGGTATTTGAATCTGTGAGAGCACAATACGTCGGCCAATCGAAGTGTATAACACCGCGCTTAACTCCATCCTGTTTGGACGTGATGTTAACGAGCTGTGAACAACATGTGTATAACATGTGGATTCTGGATCTTTTGGAAACAAACGACCACACAATTTTTATTGTCAAACTTTAGTTGCCCGTTGAAGCAATCCAGCTCGCTGCAGCTAGCTTACAATTATTGGAAAAGGGATTTCGACGGCCCGAATCGAGCTGCAAGTCAAGTGGATTGGTCTTTTCCGCAAGTTGTATTGGTCGAAACTTACTGGTTAGTTATAAAGAACTGAAGAAACTCCTTATTTAACCAATGCTTGATGTCTAAAGACCCGAACGTCGAGTTAGCCAAGCTAAATCGATTCGACAGTGGGTATGATGAACTTGCTGGGCGGTCGCGCGTACAGCGAGACAAATGTGTGCCCTCTGGCTCTGTCTACGACCATGAGGCGTATAAAACGCAGCGCAGTATTTGCAACAGTACCAAAACAGGTAAGCGCCGTATTTCAAACAGCTACTCACAACCGCAAGAAAGGCCACGTCGATGAGCATCTTTTCTTACTGAAGCATTTTGACGGCCATTTCAGTGATAGAGGGACCGGACGGACAGCCCATAACCTTCAGCACCGAGCGTGCGTCTACGCTAAACGCTCATTTTGCTTTCGTGCTTGCAAGTCACGTTAAACCCATGCAGGTTAAACGTTTGCATCCACTATCTAACTCGACAGCTTGTTTAACTGTATGGAAGAAGTGCGTTAACTACGCTCCAAGCTTGACGGCACCAAACCTGCCGGGCATGATGAGCAGAAACTACTGATTCGCAATTCCCATCGGCCGTCCTCTCATCCACTGTGACTGTCCACGGTAACAGGGCACTGCTGAAGGTTCATTGACGCGCGGTTGGGAATGCTCAGTGATAAAGCCAAGGACGAAAGGCGATGACCCCAACGGAATGGACAAGTGCAACTCATTTGACAACTATTTTGATTATGGTTGTCGATAACATTGTGAGGAAGGGTGTACTGTAACTGCTGCAATCAAAAGAGATATTAACACCCGTGCACCCCGGTTCTGAGACAAATCGTTCACGCGTTAGCGTTTTACTGGTAACAAAGTATGAATAGTTGTAGGATGTGAACCAGGGGAAGTCAATCAACGTGCTATACAACGATTTAAGTAAAGATTTGGACAACGTAGACCATGAGGTCTTTCTCCATAAGCTGAGGGTGTGCACCAGAGATTTTTAAAGATTTAGTTAGACGAAAGAGTAGTGTAAAAGTTGTCGGTCATTCTAATTTAGTGATATCCATATACCATTTGCCTACACCAATACAGGATGTCTGGACTCACTTTGTTCTTGATCTACATCGAAGATCTACTTCAGCCCCTTCGTTCGCCGTGTGCGCTGTTTTCGGAAGACCTAACGACTTGAAGTAACCCCGACGACTGCGGTCTAACTCTGCAAGACCCCAAGCGCCTGTTCATGTGGTCCGCATGATTTCGCCTTTCGGTCAACCCAAACAAGTCAGCATTCCTGAGGCCAAGGAACAGTAGTGACGGCCAACCGCTTCATCACATGCTTCCCATGAAGGACTTATGTGTAATATTACGCTGCGTTTTGAAGTCCGTGGACAGCACAATCAGGCTATATCATAGTGGACTGCGCATGCTCTAAGCGCATAGACGCAGCTTCTGTACTTAGTCTGAAGAGGCTGCTACGTGTCTCTTCCTCATGATAGCACCAGTTCTAGAATGCCACGGTGAGTGTGCACCCCCTTCTGTCCGACTACCCGAGGTGCTGCGCAGATCGAACAAGTCGAACAATTCGCTACGAAGCTTATCCCGAGTTTACTAGGATTGCCGTACGAAGACCAGTGCATGAAATAAGTAAACTACAACTTGTTCTATCGTTGGGTCCGAGTCGAATTGATCGTGACCTACTGGATATTACATTTCAATGACTTCCTTATGATGAGGCAGCTGCTCCACTTGCAAAATTCACGTAGTACACGCGAGTGACCACTGTGCGTACAGGCTGCCAGGGCATGTAGTAGACGAAAACTCAGTGTGGAGCCTCGAAAAATTGTTTGAAGTAGCTTCTCCAAAGTTAGATTCCGATAGCCGTTACTCACCGACGATGTCATCTCGAATTTGTGTCCCAGTTTACTATGAGTAAGTTGTTGTTTGCAATATCACATGGGAAGTTAAAAAATGATCAGATTGTTGGCAGCTTATGAAAAGTATTTTTTTTAACCTTGTTAATAGTATTTTGAAGTTGCGCATAGTTCAATTTCTACTTGCTCCCATAATACAGTCTTCAGCATCCAGTGTGCAGTAATACTACCGAAAGGAGGGTGTGCTATAGGTAACACACCAGATGGAGCATCACTGCATCTATTTGTATTTCGCTTTATTAGAGGCGTCGGCTGTATTCCACCTGCCGATCACTCAGAGAGCAAGTGATAATCTTCTGGTTGTATCACACTCTGTATCACCTCTGCATTATCCGTAAATGATTCATATTGTATACTAGCCGTAATGTTTGTTTAGTGCCACTGGAACCATTTCAACTGATCCATCGTCGTAGTGATTTGGCACAATACGTCCACGGATTGACCAGTAAATGATGTCATCTAACCACCTAATTCATAGTGCTCATTTTCTGTTTACCCAAGCACATGGTGCAATGGGGTCCAATAACTGACTTGTAAAGGTGGCATTAAACGTGACACACAAATTAGGCATCGGACGGTAGTGAAGGCTAAGTTTAGACCATGGTTATAACCTAAACATGTCAGTTGCTGATTGTAACTCACTTTGCGTTCCGAGACCAAAAATGTTTCATCAAGCGTTTCACAGGTTTCATCTAAACTTCTTTTAGAATGCAAAGAGAAACGCCTTATTCGGACAGTTGGGTCTACAAATAAGGCAGAGCAATGCCAAAGTTTTAGAAACCGCAAAGCTATAGCTGATTTTGTTAGGCAAAATGCGCACTGTAAACTCTAGTGAAATAAGAATAAACAGTCGAAGATTAACAAAACATGTGACTCGCATAGGAACTTAATGTGTTCAGTATGAGAGATGCAAACATTGCCATGCTTTCGTATACATATAGCAGCCTCGTTCTACTATCAAAAATCGTTACAGCATAGTATTGCATAATGACAGAATATTAGCCATCTCGGTGATAAGCAAACAGACTACCAGAGCAACAACGTATTAGTTATCCATTCGAGTTTCTAACCGCTAACAGGCGTGTTAAGTTTATATTTGAACTCCCCGAGTAGCACTTTGAAATGCTCACTGTGAATGGCGACAATATTACCCTTGATTTTACTTATGGATACGAGCAAATTGAGATAAACATTATTTCACCTGTCCATTGAGTTACAATCAGAACTTGCTGTATTTGCAGACACATCAAAGATTCTGTTTTTGTGTTATTCTATTAGTGATCTCTGTTACTACCTCCATTCAGTTTAGCTGTAGACGAAGTACAGCTTTTGCCAAGATTCCATCCGTAACTGATAACATAAAGCTATTTTAAAACAGACTATATCAACTCGATCGGTTGCAGTTCATTAAGGTCCTTTCAGTTAATAAACTAGTAGGAAGTGGCGAAAAAATGCTTTCCTTATACCAAATTATTTCCAAACATAGTCCTGAATAGGGCTATGATAAGGACGTCGCGAATGCAGAACAGATCGCTCAGTTTTGGTTAGGTAGTTCAAACTTCGTCAGGGTGGGTTTGTAAGCGCTTTGTGTAAAGTCATTCTTTAAGCGGAAGCCATTTTCCGTATAATCCGGTATCTATTTCCCTGAATGATTTAAGTAAGGAGACCGCAAAACCGCATGGTATAGAAAGCATGACGCATTTACTCACGGGTTAAGGAATAACTCAACCCATGAACTAGCACTTCTGTCAACACTTATTTTCATAATAGACCAACACACTACTCGCGCGGGGCGGAAAGATTGCAAAGTTGGCATTTATCATGTATACCTGATCACTTACCTGAAAATAAACCTACAACGTAACACGGGTACTACAAATTCTGTGGAAAATTACTTAATGTGCGAGAGCTTTCCAACAGAATGCTTCTTAATATTAACCTCATTTCCATGCATTGCATGATATCAGCATTTCAATCCCTGTAGTTGCCAAATATAAACTATGTTGGCTATCTTGCAATTTTTATGCAAACAGAGGTTTTTACCAACTATACAAAGGCAGAGCGATAAGTTTCCGGATACTCAATACACAGCTTAGGCGTATATGACTTGGAAAGAGAAATATGAAATGTAATCCATACAGTATATTGCACGATGAGTTCGACAGTGTTTTCCGCAGCCAAGCACAGCTCACAAATTACAAGGGTCGATATACCCTGGCTGAAAGTAAGGAACTTGCTCGGTCACTGGTGGGCGTTGCATTTCTATGACTACAAATGTGGTTTAAAACAGCAGCAGTGTGTTGGTCGACTGCTAGCCGTGTTTGGTGATCATGCGCCCCAAGAACCAACATGTTTGAGCAATTTACGGAATCCAAGCATTGCACGCGGTCTCTAGATGATGAGGCACGGTGTAGTCGATATGTGGAGGTCACCACCGCGGACAACATTGCCGCTTTGCAAGCCATGTTGGAGGAGGAGGACGCGCGAGTGACTGTGGTGCTGCTAGGGAAAGTCATCGGGATGGCATCGGGAGCAATCCGCACAATCCTACATGAGATCATCGGCCTCAGATAGGTTCGCGCACACTGGGTACCTCAGGAGCTCATTGAGGACCAGAAAACAGCTCTGGTGAACTGGTGCCGCACCATGCTTGCTAGGTTTTATGGTGGACATTCCGATGCTGTTTGGGAGATCCTCAGTGATGATGAGACTTAGGCGTACAGTTTCGACACAGATACCCACAATCGGCTCGGTGGACGGCCGTTGGTGGAGTGCCGCCTCAGAAATTCCGGCGTGAGCGCAGTGTAGCCAAGCAGACGGTTTCTGTGCTTTTGGCCAAGACCGGTCATGTGGCTAAGTTACCGCTCGTACGGCAACACACAGTTACCGCAGACTGGTTTACCACCCGCTGCAGCCTGATGTCGTCCAAGCACAAGAACACCAGGGACCTCTTTGTAACATAGCAATGTGGTTGCACAAAGGTCCCGCGTCGTCGCAGGCCTTCTGGATAGAGAAGACATACAGGAGGTTAAGCACCCACCCTAAAGTCCAGACATGGATCTGCGTGACAAATTTTGATCCCAGCTGCCAAGCGCATGATGAATGGAATTAGTTACGAGTCTCCAGAAGTTGCGGTAGAAGTATTTAATGAGCTGTTTTTAGGGTTACCCGCTTAGGCACGGTCTAACTGCTTCTCCAAATGTTTTGAGCGCATGCAACTGTGCAAGGACGCTGGTATAGAGTACTTCTAGAGAATTTAAGCCTTATTTTGTTGTAAAAAATAAGTTGTGTACATCCAGAAAGTTATTGCTCTACCCTCGTATAATGCTAGTATAAACACCAGAACATTTATCACAACAGTCCGCACTAACGTTCGACACGTATAATCGTTCCTCAGAACCAATCAGTCACTTTCTCGGTCTTCTAATTCTCACCCTCATTATCATAGTTGATTTGTCATACTGGTAAACGGGTACGCAAGAGGGTTCTGCTATAACTGCTGGGCTGAAAGACGTTGGTGTTGGAAAAGAACATTATGTTGGTTAAAGGCTAACTCGGCTGACTTTCGTCGCAACACAATGGTGTCTTTCGTTTTTCCTATGACTCGTTTGGAACTTTGTGGAACTCCGATCAGGAAATATGGATGCGATAGCCAGATTTCAGCCGAGTCGGTATTAGCGTCAAACGCAAATGAGCGGGTAGGGACCATAACTATAATTTGAATAGTGGGTCACATCCCATTAAACGATATGGCTTTGCAGGAACAAATTTACTAGAAGTATCTTGCGCAGGTAGTAAATCACACATATTTCGCATAATATATAAGTGTTGCATGTAGTACTGCGTCAAAAATGCTTTACATTCCAACACATGTAAGCTGTTCTCCGACCCAGTCTCTTGCACTTGAGATCTGCATTGTTTAATGTCGATAGTTAGCAGACAAATTGTCCCGACTGGACATGATGAAACCGCTCAGTTACTTTAATGATTACAATGCTGTGTTGTGTACTCGAAGGTGCTAAGTAACCCCAATGACTCAATGAAACACGACAGGATGGCGGCAATTAAGGTTAAAAGCAATTGCCAACATAGTGACAGCTTCTGTCCTCGTCAATCCAAACAGAAGCAATATCAGTTTGGAGTCATGATTTCCGAACGTATTAAGCGCCGATACCCATCGCAATAAGGCTGGACCTTACTGTGGTGCGATGGTTTTCTGGCTTCAGAGATTCACGGAGCTATGCTGAGTGGTGCTTTTCACCTTCAGGGCCACTCGTACCAGATTGGTCAGTGATTCGAGGCAGAAAAACTCAGCCTCCTCTTCCTCCAGTTTGCGGGTTGGAATGAGGGTGACCCTCTATTCCTTAAAACAGACTCCTTGTAGCCCAACGCCAAACCCGCTGCCTTGCAGTCAGGCTTTTGAACCAAAGGCTTTGGTTGAGAACACTTATGGTTCTCCTGTTTAGACCTGGGAAACCTGACAGTATGCTGCCCACGTCATACAACGAATTTCTCTTCAAATAGTTTCTTGATGCTCTGGTCACGCACAGAGGAAAATCAACGGTACCCATCTGCTGCATGGAACAGGGTGAATAGGGCTTTGGATGCTACTGCTCAAGCCTTCCTGTCTTCTTATTCCCCATCTTACGCTTTTTCACTCTTACCGACTCGTTCCAGCTTCAATTTTATCGACACTGTTTTCAACCCCCAATTCTTCGCCCTCTCCACCTTGCTTTGCTAGGCTTTACCTTTTAGTTTCAACTCACATGTGAACGCGGAGCTTCATTCCTACGCTGTCGACAAGCCCGTGTCCAAGCATCGGCCAAGCCCGTGTCCAAGCATCGGCCAAGCCCAGTTTATCGGCTTCCATTTTGAGCCCTCGATCGTCCTTCAGATTGACGTACCTCAATGTACACACATTGCTACAGATTTGCGGCACAGTAGCTGAGGTGTTTTCCACCTCTAGCTAACGTGTATGCTAATAGTGATGAAGCGCGGATACCACGTAGCCTTGATACGATAAGCTTTCGGCGCTAAACTTCCTACCATAGTGCCGATCCGGTTAACAGAGTGCGTTGTCACTTCATTGCTGTGAGCCTCAGTATTATGTGTGTCCCCTTACCTTTACGTAGACTGGAAGTTTATGCACAAACTCTTGTTTGGTAATACAGGGCATCTGATATTTTGTGCAGTTTGGCCTAATTGTCTGCGCCCTTGGCTGGTTGCTTAGGCATCCTTTCGCTTCAAAATAGGCGACAGCTTCGCCAAGTAATAAATTAAGTCATCAGTTGGGTGTCATTTCAATGTCATTCTACTTCGCCACATTCCAATGTCCGGAGACCTAAAGTATCGACTGTATGTAGCTGCCTCATTGGTACAAATCTTCCTGTCTCGTAGACAAATGGGTCGATAATGCTGTTTGTATAGAACAAATGTTCTGGTTTTTTAGAGGTACTCTGAACTACTACAATTCATCTCATGGTGTTGACGGACCATTATCCTTCAGAACTGCATTTGAAAAGGTCTAGCAGTTTGGTGCACCGTAATGGTTTATGAAAGGACGCAAGTTTGATTTGGTTAATTGAATTCTCAAAATATGTGTACTGTTGTAAGATCGTGTGCTAAGCATCACATTTAATTTTACGATTAAATATTCCCTTACTTTCGTCGAGTTGCCACATGCATCAGCGCTATAGCCTGTTTCAAGCAGAACCACATCACTTTGTGCTAACTATAAGTTCGTCTCTTTTGCCTAATCAAGGTTTCTTCACCGCTGTGTTTCACATAAGTGATGAAACCGTGGGACTGCAGCTACTGGCTAGTTTTAGACAATTTGAAGATAGTTGCAGATCAGCTTGCTGCATGTCTAAGGCGTTGGCAACTAAGCTAACAAATGTTGCGAAGTTATGACAGCTGCTAAGAACGTAACCGAACATTCTGACTTCTAGGTACCATACGAATACCCTTGCAAACGTTTGAATAAAAAATGCATTCTGCTTTAGATAAGATTTTTACGACAATCTTTTAATAATATACCATAACTGTTGGGAAAAACCCCAGAGTTTGGCATTTTGCAGTATGCATACCCAGCATTTCTCCCTGGGACCAGTGATGGCACCATTTTCTACTCGTCGTTTAGGACGATTTAGTGTTTAATCAGCTTGCAATTAAAACCAACATAACTTCCCAACAACCACTACATATGTTGATTTGAAATGTAAACAACTATGTGAGGATTGTTATTCTGTATTTGATCAGTAAGGTTAAAGCATGTCATAGAATGCAATGTTGTGGCGCGTAATGCCAAAGGTTTTTCCTGATTCACTTTTCGAAATGTCTGAAGCGGAATTCATATTGAATTACGGCCATCAAGAATGTTGCGTGTTGCTTTATGAGCAGTCAAAACCTACTTCAGTCCAAATGTCATTACGTGGAAAAAGACAGACTGCGTCGCATTTTTCATGCAGAACTTGGCTTCATTATCGCTAAATGTTCAATCGCGGTAAGTAAAACAAGAAGCAACCATTAAACTAATCGTTCGAAACTTGATCATATGGTGCATTGGTTATGTTTAAAAATCCTGTTTCACGACGCTGACGCAAATAATAATCACAAACGCGAAGATTAGACGAGCAGGTCAGTAGCGCATTAGTATAGAAAGCAGCGTCATTATCTCTACTTGAATGGTTCAGTAAACTGGCGTAATTCATCTTTACGAATAAGAGAAAAATGATATTCAGAAGTGAGCATACGCGTTCCGTTTACAGCGGTTGATAGCCTAGGAAGAAAGGTGTCAGACAGACAACACGAAACTACATTTCCCATTTTTCACCCAGGTGTTCTTCATCTCGGAATTCCAGACAAGGATGCAACCGGTGAACTGGTGTAGTACTGAGAACGAGAGGAGATAAATTTGGCTGTGCTTACTTACTAGTCCAGAATTAGTTTCTTTTGACGGATGGCTTCTGTCACAAAACAGTCGAGAAAGTTTATCAGTGCACCATGTATAAAAAGCGAACTGCGTTAGTTTGTCTGAGATATATAGAAGGGGTTACAAGCCATGCAAGTGCTTGAACAAATTAGTATAAACGTAGCTGTCAGATCTTTTGAACTTAGTTACAAACTAAGTACCGGGATTTTGTTGCACGGAATCAAGATGCTTTCGCGTCGCTGGCCGTGTGCTTGAAAAAGTTCAATCGACTTGATGCTAGTAGGCTAAATATGCGCAAATTTCAAATGGGCCCCTTAGTGCTTAGGCGGAGAGCCCTCCTTTGGCAGGTTTTGATTTCGCATGTTATACTACAGTGTTATACTAGAATATTATACTACATGTTATACTACATCACTATATAATCAGTATATTCGGAATAACGAATTAAATGTTACAACACAACTTAATGGTACTCCACATAGAAAAGTATCTATGAGGTATCCTTTCAGTCTATCTTTCGTCTAAACGTGAATGAACAGCGCCTCCGTCTGTCATCAAATTGCACATTGTGAACTGACCTGACAACAACACCAATGAGTCGGCCGCCCACAGCCGCGAAATAGTGGCTCGTTTACCTTAGCAACTGGTTCGGTTCCCTTATTGTTGTCTTAACGACAAACCGTCACTTAATGTTACTCACAAGAACGATATAAAAGTCGTAGTTGATTGTGAATTGGGATACATTTTGCTATTAAATTGGTGAGTTTGACTTTTGCTAGTGGGAAAATAAGTGTTTTCGGCATTTAGCCAGAAATGAAGAGTATAAAGTTTGAGTTTAACTGCCAAAGATGAAGCTAAAGATTTTCTAAAAGATTTTAACTTTTAGGTAAATAAAACATAAAGCGCACATCAGTAAACTTAATTAAGTATTTAATGTCCTGAACTAACTGCTTCAAGTAGGCTGCCAACTCTTCACATATTTTGACCAGTCGATGCGTAGCAGACTTATGTCCCAACACTTATGACCAACTTATGACCCAACTTATGATCAACGCAGAGTTCTCAGCTTTTGGAAGAGTTACCAATGTGCACTTGTTATAATCCTCGTAGATGTCGTTGATAGTAAAGATGATAGAAACGCTGCACTGCCATTCCGCTTATTTTGTCTCCTGTATCTTTTTGGGGGAAGAAAAACAGATAGAAAGGCTCAATGCCGTGAAGTTTTGCGCCAACTTAATGGTAACAAAACAGGGAGCCTCAAAGGTCTCACAAAGTGTACTCGATCGATTGTCGAACAAGCGGAAGCTGTAAGTCGCTTTTCTTCTCTTAGCAACATTAGTTTCAATGACTTAACACTGACTGCTCATCATCATACGATAAGAACCAGTCAGGGCTGACATGCGAAATTCAAATATGTTGAAAATGCTTATTTATCTGCAATCGGAAACCAAGCAAGCTTTTTAATGATCGTAGCGAACATAAACAAGTGTTTAATTTTGATAGCTTTAGAATACGCATCGACCTTGCATAATCTTTCATTATGGCTAGCTTCCTCCATTGGGAAAAGTATTTCCTCAGGCCTGTTGAACCAGTACATTCTTGGCCTGGCTTTTATAATGATTGTGGGAAATAACCCGAGTCAGTAGATAATTTAAGTCACAGTTCAATTAGTAAAGGGGTCGTAACAGTGCTAAGTCAAACTTGAAAACTTCTCAACAGATTCGCCTGACGGCCATTCTTATATTAGTAAAAAATATTCTTATTGTTAGGTCATGTTTACGTACACGTTGCGTCAGTGAGTTGTGACTCGCAGTCTCAAGGTGGAGGGCAGTTTATACTGAACTGAACCTTAGTCAATTCAATCAGTGCACTCATAACTGTTACAGAAAGTAGAACTCGGGTGTTGCAAGTCATTAAACACCGAACAATACGAAGCGTTTCGATTTTATTTGATCATATTAGGTAGAGCTAACAGGTGTCGAACCCAGAGAAATACGGCATTCAGCAAACATCCCAATGCACCTGGGTTAGGGGCTTGCTATCTACATCATTTTCAACAGTACCAGGTCAGCCATCTGGACTGCCGCTACGCGGCCTTACAAGCATGGTGGCTTAGTGATTGAAGATTAATAACAGGGAGAGAAAGGGGACCTAGCGCAGAACTTGAGCGCCTTAAACAAACATTCAGGATCAAGGCGCCTTCACCTTGTGTCAAAAACAACGTCATAAATGGTTGGCTATTGTCCAAAAATAAGGCGGCATTAAAGAGATAGCCTACTTGCAGCTTTCACCGCCCCGCGTCATAAGCGACTATTACCACGCGTATAACTCAGCAGCAAACAAGCTTTAAACAGGCAGTCCGAATAGGAGACAGCAGCGACGCGCCACTGGTGCCGATTGTGAGCCATGTCTAGTAACCTTCAGAGAAAGCACAAAGCGCTATACTTGGACTCCAGGCTGGAAGACGAGACGGACCGACAGCACCGAGTTTGGTCGTCCAAGACTTCATTGCTTTCCGCCAAGTTAACTGTACAGAGAAGTAGTAGGGAGAGTTGAATTGTATACGTAGAAAATCGTTACATCTAAACTCACTCAGACAGCCATCACACGCTCGGAAAAGCACTGTACGCGCGTTTCATCCTTTCGGGAATCGTCAGCAGGGCGCATTCCATCGGAACCTGGTGGGGCTCGAACCCGCAACTCGACTGTTGCCAGTCCGTGGTTGAAACAACTGAGCTACGAGGGACGACAACAACCATCGTGAATAGATTAGTAGATGTGATGTAGTCCTCCTCGGTAAACAGTGACCGGGAATACGTATTAAGTGCTCAAGCCAACGTAGCTTATTCAATGGTATCTGTTGTTCTAAAGGACTAACATTGTCGCTGTCTAGCACCCACCTACGCACATCATCGTTGCGGACATGCTGGTGCCACCCGGCACAATCAGCGCTCAGGAGACAACGATGACCAGAGACTTGAATGTACTGCATTCCCTGAGATAGAAGTGTCCAATTCTCATCCCCATACAGCAGGACCGTCTCTAATGTGGACTAGTAAACACGGTCTTTCAGACCGGGGGAAATCTTTTTCTAACTCCGCAAACGTCGCAAGTTCAAGAAGGCAGCTATAGCATTTGCAATATTTTAACTGACTTCGGTCGTTATTTACCCGTCGTTACTGATGCAACTGTCAAGTGAAGTGGTCAATGATCTAGAATTCCTTGCCATCAAGGGTCGAGGGATCGTCAGGTAGCTGGTGTTTCTGAAACATTATCTTGCGCTGTGAAGCTGCGAAACGTATGCAAGTTGATGGGACAACGCTATAGATGTCATTCAGGATTGACTGGACGGCCCCAATTTCACTGATTGGCGGAATGATATCGTTTGCGTAATCAAGAGCAACTAGTTTTCCATCAGGCAGCACCACAACGCTTGCATCATGAGGCTCCGTAAAGGACCACACCATAATGGACGATACAGCGAAGTTGAACTAAAATGCAGGAATTGAGCAACCCACGTGAAGGCTAGTTGTTGTCGAAAAGATATCCGACAGGTCACCGCAGTCACTGACGCGGCCTGTCGTGTTCGAGTACAAGGTAAGTAACATGTTCAGATATTTCGTAGGGATAACTTTCAGTGCAAGTATTGCAAACAGAACTGTTCGACTGAGTCGAGTGCGGTCTTGAAGTCGCGGAACAGACCTATTTTCATTCTGCGGTACTGATGGCGCTGCTCTAGCACCCGTCGCAGAGTGAATATGTGGTCCATACAGCCCCGCCTGCTATCTTCACTCGATGGGATCAAATGAGATCCAAACGCTTCTTGTTTTGTATTGCTTTCGAGCGGACAACTACCAGATTCTACTCGCTTCAACCAGTGTGCTTCTTGTTATTGATTCTGATGATGATTGTTTAACGTTAGATCTCCAACCTTGGTTCATACGCCGACACTGTTCATAGTGACAGGATTATTATATCACCCGAAGCGTTTGTTAGCTTCACTCGATCTATTCACTCCACTCAGATTGTGGCTCTGTGACTGGTGGTGGTCGCATGGCAGTGAAGCGCCGTTACGGTGTACAGCTGACACATTATTTTTTATTTTACTTTAACGGAATTTCCACCTTATCGCAGGCCATTTCGTGTCTAGACTCTAGCACTGCACTGCTACCGAAAAAGCATGTCATGAGTGATTTTATTTAGGCTCGTTTCGCGTTTAACGCGGAACGTGCACCTTGTGCTATACTATACTTGGTCGACGTCACCTTTTGAATAATCTCTAAAACTAATTACGCTGGTGTAAGTCGTCCACCCTTCTATCGAAATTGTGTCATTCCAATGCATCATTGTCAAACAGAGCGGTTGACCTCTTCGGAAAACCACTGTTGTCTTCGCCCTATTTGCATGCATCCAACAGCCTCAGAATCTTCTTCTTTTTAATGGATTCCCATAGTTCCAACCAACTCCATCTCATGTAGTGAAGGTGGGCTTAAGGCTCTCCACGACTGTCATCGCACTAGCTACCTCTGATAGCACTTAAATCTTTCACTGGCCCTTTCAGGGCAGTCCTGCTTTCCTGTCCTCTTTCATTTGGCACAATGCCAATTACATCCATAAAAATAACTGTAATGACTATGTACGTCGGTCAAACTGCAAGAGTGCTGTGCACAAAGATAACAGAGCATTACAGGTAAGTTGCGGTTTCTTCGTTAGACGGGCCTGGGTAAATGGACCTACTAAGAAATTCAGCGGTTGCAGTCCGCAAGCTAGTCTCTGGAAACGAAATCAACTGGGACAATGTTGACAGGATAAGGAGATGAGTACGAGCAGTAAACGAAGGATTAATTGCCGAGGCGGCGGAAATAGTCAAGGCTACTAACCACCTGGAGATAGTCGACGGGTGAAATTAGCAAACGCATGACGAGCGGACCAAATTTGAAGCATGAACCTGGGGTAATCGTTATTGGAATCAACACCTTAGGTGTGAATAACGAGTTGCGCGAATCAACCACGACTGTTTCATCCCCGTCACACTACTACAATGATCATTTGGCCTTGTGAATAGTACCATAATTATCCAGCTATCATTGTCATTGCTAGCAATTATCACCCTAATTCGCTGTGAAAACTGATGACGTTATGAACCGTTTCATCTGGTGTAAGGAAGCCATTGACTCAAGTACAGAACGTATCCATTAAAAACTATATACTACTGGTTGGCGTTCTAGACATCCCGCCAGTTTGAGTTCCCAGTGGGTTTAGAACTTATCCCGAAATATAGAAGAGGGAATGCTGTTGAGCTTGTGACTACAAGTAATAATGTACAGGCTGTGTTAAGCTTCTTACTATGTAGCGGCTACAAAACGAGCGTGCACTCAACGCTTCACCGAACTTGGGACAACGCATAATTGTGTCACAGTCACGAGATTTACTATATCAAAGGATACCAATTTGCTAGTGCTACACGGCATAGGGCATGTGTGGTAGTCAGCGAAGACGGAATCTGACAACACTTAAGGTCTGATGCAAAATTGGGCTCAAATGTATCTCATTGGGGGACCGTGCATTGTGATCTCCGTTGCGTCTGAGACATTGAAGAACAAGGACTTTTGAGCTAAAAATCACTCAAAACAAGTGCCCCTCTTTTTGGACTGACTCCCATTCCCGCTTGGTGTGTACTCCAGCTTCCCTAAACTAATGGATTACATTTGACTATTAACCAATGTCTATGGGAAACATGCCGTAACCATAATCGACGAACAACTATGCCAGAACCGCTTACGATATATCAGTCAAATATACACAATTGCTTTGTTAACGTTGAACAGCTTAGGAAGCTGTACATCTCTCATTGTTTATGATCCGCTACCAAATGAACTTGCCGAACTGCAATACATGATTACCATACGACCCCAGACATTGTGTCTTGAACCAGATTTAACTGTAGCAAATGCATAATGAGGCCGCATAACTTGTGGTTCCATAGTAACCGGTAGAACCGATCGAAACGTCCATGTGTGGCAGGACGAAGTATAGATGAAAGGCTCATAGTGAAATGCTAAATGATTCCCCAAGTCATGAATGGCATGTAAGGTCTATAATTGTTGCAAAAGTTCCATCTAGAAAATCATCGACGCAGCCAGGACTACAAGGCCAAGAGATATGAGAACAAATGCTCTTGAATGAAGCCAGAATTTACTACATACTGACCCAGATAATAATTTCGGCTACGGTTTTATCTTGCGTATGAAAATGTTAAAACACTATCCTTATTGAAATATTCTGGCTCATTCCGACAGCAGCGAATCGGTGTACCGAATATTTAAAAAGTTGCACAAGTTAGCTGCTTGCCTTAATGCGCTTTTTCTAGAGTGCTTTGTTACTGTTTTTTTTCTATCCATTTTATTGCAGATGAATACTGCTATGCAACTGCTTTTCCCGCACATATTTCTCCTCATATTTTCCGCGATGACAGTCAGTGCATCTCCATTCATGGACGGGTTATTTGACGTATTTAATCAAGTGAGTGACACTGGAGATGATGTGGCACATTTAAGCGTCGATCGTCCTTTCGATGGTGAGCAAAGGTCAAAGGCAAATATCGGATTTTCAGGTGGAATGAAAGAAAGGAACTTGAAGGATGTTAAGACAAATAATGGGAAGAAGTTAGGAGAACATCTTGGTGGGCGGGCTAAAAACCTTGAAGGCTATCACCTTACACCCCAAAGAAAAGATGACCGACTTCCTACAGTGACAGAGCAGCGGGACTCACCTCAGCACAGACATTACGGCGCTCAGTTCGACTCGCAGCGTAGCAAACATCCCTCCGCCAGTAATCCAGAGATAATGAGTAATGCTGGTCAAGCGCCAGTTTTGAGCTCGCAAGTGACGGAGCATGGAGGTCATTTAAAAAAACAGCAATCTCCGTTTAGAGGGTTCAACTGGTTAGACGGATTAATGTTTAATGACTTGAAGAAACTGGCAGATCGGGACTCTGGAGTCAAAGAACAAATGTCCGAGTGACTTGCTGACTCTGACATTGACTTATCTATGGTCAATTAACCCCAAAGACAAAGTATACCATTACATGTAATTCAAACGTGGCGTACAAAATACAGATATGCGCTAAGCGTAGTTGCAGTGTCTTATCTTGTGAAGCTTAGCCCTTGCGCTTGCGACGATTTCATTGAAGGAGTAATCTTTGATTCTCTGCGCTTTTTGGTTAGGAACCTAATTCGGTGGTCGAATTTGTCCAATAATCCATACCGGATATGGGAACGCTAATAAAACCGTAATAGTGAAAATAAGCTGCGCAGTCTTTCAGTGTGGTGCGTTGAAGCGTTAAGAACAGAGTCGTCATTTTCCGCATTGCACTAGACCGAAGATTTCGCACAAATCTGTCCACCTGGAAGAGCGCAAAATGCCCATTAGTACCAGGATTGGTAGCCCAAAATGGGAATGTTTGATTTCAAATTGGCCCATATCAGACGTCGGAAAGTATCTTGTTCCCGTCAAAGATTGTTATTCCAAGTTGTCCAAAGAACGACACCATCATACCATTTCTTTCAGTAATCATATACTATGACATCAGGTAAGCCACTGGTGTGTGAATCCCGTTGTGCTCTCAATCAACTGTGTGGAACACAGCCGTAGCATTATGGAATGGCTGCAATAAATTGTGGAGTCTACCGAGTGGACTGCAAGATTAAATCAGCAGTAAACAGCGCCATTCGCCAAGGCTACACCAGCGTGCTTAACATTTCACCCAAATTACTCCTGTGAGCAATTGTTCCATGGATATGTTGCTACTAATTCTGAAAGTCCCACAGAACACCGGGGCTCTTGGGTAGAGTGCACTTATGGTTTCACCAAGCTCCTGCCAATATGGATACGCCAGTACATTTTGTCTAACTTAAAGACGGATGTACAATCCATTGTGAACTTAGATATCTATACGCACTTTTACATCTAGGCTCCACGATGAAAATGGAAACTGAATGGGAGATTGACATATGGCTTCAAGGTACAGTTATATTCATTCTTCCAGTTTATAATTAACTGAAGCATTTCCCTAATCACTGGCATGGGCGTGTCACATGTAGTGTATCTTGTGGTGCGATTCCTTCTCTCTAATTCAGATGATGGATATGAATGATGAAGGAATATGAGTTGGCTGCGAGTAAATCGTGGCTGTAACTGCTTGGCATAGTAATACTGGTGTACTCTGCATACGAGGCTTGTAGATTAAGCTGGGGGTGGCACGCCACATGCCTTCTTTGATCCCTTTGTGTGTACAGAGTTCCTAATTTGATCGTAATCCCCGTGTTGGGTAAACTTGGGAATGGACTCCCCTCATCTTATCGACAAATGTTAGGAGAATTATCATAGCCTTTTTGGTAACTAACACCACAGTGAGTTCCTAAATTTCATCAAACATAACAATTTCGAATGCACTCTCCTGTATCCGATTTTGAAAAAGTATGAGTAGGCTTTGTCGCCGCCTCCAGAAACTTAGCCACTGAACGAAAATGAGGGGCCACCAGCAGAAGCTATTGATCTAATACTGGTGACCGAAATGCAGCCAGAATTTTCTCTCGGAATTAATTTGTGGTGATACGCTTCTCTAACTTTGGTCATTTCTTTGCCCAGTTCATTCTTTTTAAAGTATGACTGGATGCTGCGTCCAGTGACATGACTTTCATTTATCGAGTGGCGACAAAGCGCAAACAAACAGCTCACTTATCCGTCCCACGGTATTAGGATAGACGAACTTGTGTGTACTGTGGCTCATTGCTATTGAAAAGACCATCCTCGCGGAACTTGGCATCTTCTACTCAAAGTGTCAGCGAAAAACTACTGACTGATGACCCAAGCTTTGTCGATAAGGCTTGTACTGTTGCGCACGATTCCCACATTCATCAGTTGAAAAACATATATCCAATAACAGTCCCTTATTCTTAGTTCTGAGTTGCATTCTTGTGTTTCTGTGGTAACTTTCGTGGGCATCAACAAAACCGATTTACTTGTTGGGGTTCATAAACATGTGGATGGTGATGAACCGACCTCCTTGAAAATGAGGCGACAGATGAGTACCAATGCCTTACTTTTGTATCTGACAAGTTTATTGCCTCTGGATAGTTCCAAATGAAAAGTAGCATCTTATACAAATTATTCAAAATGTAACAATGCTGCGTTCTTAATATGGAGTACAAAAAGCCGAACAATTTCCATTGGCATAAGTTCGTTTACGCTAATGTACACGTAACACATTTGTCTCTAATTATCTCAACGAAGCTTTGGACTAAGGATGTCTTTTTACCCATTTCTAAATGAGTGCAGAACGAAGTTCCCTAAATACTTAGGAAATACCAGGAGATTGCTAGCTTTCATTCGCGGTGTTCTCAATTAACAGCCGTTTGTAAATTTTCCTGCGCATTATAGAGAGCGATACTGTCCACTCGTATCAGCACTGCGCCCGCGTAGTTGCAACAGTGGATAATCCTGAAATTGTTATTAATCTGGAGTTGATAGGTTTGGACAGCGAGTCGTTAGCATGACGAGCTAACTAATCTTATACACCTGTAACGACGTGATTTTGCTTGGCCTTATCTACCGCACGTTTACATCCTTCAAAACAGTCCGCAGCTAGCAACCAGGTAAACTAATGGGCTACTAAGCAGACGTCTCGAGAGTCTTTTGGTCAGGAGGTAAAAGGAATGTAATTGATATCGTGTTTTGCTAAGAAACGTTGTTAGGCTGTCAGTTCAGATTACTTTGACAATGCGTACCAATTTATTAAAATAGCCTCCTCTGTTTAGACGAATTAATTCGTCAGTCAGGCAGTTGGGGCTGACCAAGTGCAGATTTCAGCTTATGGAATTCTTTCTGATATTTGAAAACCGTTCTGACTTGTGTTATCTAGCCCCATAGTAGCTATATTCGACGTTTGTATTCATACGTAACTAAGTGAGTCAGTACTTTATTAGGAAGAAAGCACAGTGGTAACGGTGATAAAAACCAGCCTTTGTAAGGTTTTATTATTTGTTACAAGTGAGAAATAAACTGTTCGGGTTTCTGTAAATACAGTCCCCGCACTTTTTAACTAGGTGTTGTTTGTATTCTACGTTTAAGGAGTGTATCACTTTTAAATTTACCTTCCTACAGGAGCAGAAACAACGCTAAACAAGTCGCTTAATATTTAATAAGCGACTTCGTCAACCAATCGGTTGAGTAAACATTGCCTTGCTCGTCATGAATGTCAAGTTCCTTTATTTTTAAAGCTGCGCTTTTTAGATAAATTGGTAAAACAATTTACGCTGAATTAATCTAACGTAAGCGGACACAACAAGACAATTTCTGCGACAATGATTATGACTTAGAAATACAAATTTTCGGACGGAAAAAATAAACTGCATGAAATGCACTTGTGCGTGCAATATAGGAACTTACCTGTGCCTCGACCATTTTCCATAATATTCTCGCCTGAGAAATCCATTAGTTCCAACGGATAACAGGGATGTAAGCGGTGACTGATGTATAACAATCCATTAGGTTCGCGAAATATCTGCACTGGCAGGAAATTAGCCAAATCGGCAAAATGCTCTAGTTCTTCCAATACCAAGGAGTGCCATTGTTCAGCGGCGTCATACAATTGCGGCTTTCAGTGGAACAATAAAGGATAGTCAACTGAGAAAATATTCAACACATGGGTTCTCTAGAACATTACAGAATGCCCTAAATGTTGCAGCAAGCGCGGAAAGCCGTAACAAATTCATGATGAGTGCATCAATGCACGTGAACAGGCTGATTAATAAAACGGATGCTCTAGGCGTTTCTTACCTGTTGGTGCACATATTTTGTTCAGTAATAGTCGGTTAGAACAACCCAGCGTTCCCTCATTGGGTTGCAGTCTAACCAATCGGTGTTGCTGTGCCACACAAGGGATTTACGGGCAACTTTTCTCACCCGATTGATTGTTGTTAGTATGGTAGGTTGGATCACATGCCATTGAACTAGACCCGTCAAGCTTCGTGCTCATTTTAGACAGCATTTTCAATTCATTTTGTCAATCTCAATGAAAGAAAGTATGACGAAAACGGTGCAAGTGCAATCAGGCGTTAAAGCTGGCGGAACTGCAAATCTTCTGATGGCAATCACCGCTGGACTGGACCTTGTTTATAACGCAACTCATCTATTTACCATTCCTTAGTAGGGTTTATGCCGTGACAAGTGAAAGACCTCCCACTGGCTCAATGATAGACGTCAAGCTGACATTTGTGTATACTGTGTTGCACCTGGTAATGGGCAGCTGTGCATTCCAGCATATATTTGGCAACCTCCAAACGCCCGCCGTATCAACGGGAGAGGAGATGATTTCCTCTCCTGTGGCTGTTGACAATGCGAGTTAAGAAAGGAAACTTGATAGGGTCCACAAAATAAAATGGTAATATGAGGATGGAATCGCATGAGATTGGAATCAAGTGGAAAGTTGTTTGAAGTAAGCGCATGAGGAGACAATCACATTGATTGGTGGCTAAACTAAAATCTGCTACTTGGTAAAGTTCACTTGTCTGGCCAATAAATCAGGCACTGTCATACGGGCATATGTCATCTGTCTACAACCGGTGCGATCTATTTGTGGATCATATGCACTAGCACTGTGACTTTGGTTCTTCGATTTAACTATTCAATCTGTTAGTACTGGGAATATGGTTGGTTTCAAAGGCAAAAATCATTCGACTAAAGACGTTCATGTTAAAAGAATTTTAGCTTGTTCCACTAGAATGGAACTTTATCAGTAGTACGGGCTAATCAACACTCAAGTATCTCGGGTTTTCCAATCTGGATCTCTTGAAGTCTGAACAAAATAATAAGAAGATCAATGCAAGATAACACCGTGCTGTATTACCTGAGCACTTACACACTGACAAAATATACAGTTCATATAAACAAGAAAACGATCGTTTTGAACTTTTTCTGATAGGAGAGCCTAAACTCACGGACAACAGATGGTTGAGTTGAAGGAGAGGTCAGAATCACCTACGATGAAGAAGAATAACGGGCACAACCTAAACAAACTGCAGGATTCCGGCGTTTTCCTCTCGATAGACAACTGGTCCTCAGTAGGGGACTGAAGGAATGCCCACCATTGACGAGCTCCAATAGGGCGAAACGCATCTGAAGCTTTCCGGATTGGGATTTAGCTATGTAACTTCTTGACTACTAGGTAGAATACCTTAAAATTTTAAAACTAAAATGTTCTGGCAAGTTTTCATAACGATGGATGACGCTGGCAGTTTGCATGCTGCTCCCTGTCTCGCTGCTTTTTGCACCATCATCTTAGCAATCCGCTATAATCAAACGAAAATGTCAGGGCGCCAAATTTTGCCAAGGCTGTGACCCTTTCACGATCCCAATTTCTGTGTACACAAGTAACTGGCATTAGCCTTGTAGCTTCAGTGTAGTACATTACCTTCGGCTCATATCAACCATTTGTTGATCTGTCACCCCGCTCAATTTTCTGACAAAATATGTAACCATGGTTTTATTCGCTGACTTAATATACATGTATTTGCAAATTGCTTATAAATGAAAGAAAAGCTCTGGAAAACCTAATAAGTTCAATCGCTAGACCTTTACTTAGCACAGTACCCATCTTGAGCTATCAGGAGCGTTGACGGCAGCTTCAGTTTAAGCCTCGGTGGTCGTGATGACTGAAACATACTCTGTCGCTCATGTATAAGCTCACAAACCAAATGAAAGACTGTCATCTGTGTACTTTCGATCCCTAACGTAACCTCACCCGAAGGCTTCGCAACAAGATTTGTATACAAATTGCGCTAAATCAGGTCAGCTATCTAATCTAACTTCTTCAGACACGTCGGATTGCGGAAGGCATGGTAAACAGGAGCAGTGTTGGACTGTTCTGCCTACTGACGACATTGCACGAGTTTCGGGGAGTTTGACACGCACTGCAAACGAGTAGGTGCCGAACAATACAGCTGGCAGGTAGCTTAGGGCCGCTCATCGCTAGGTCTCGCGGAACATGCACCATAATCCTTGTAGATAAACTTCACTCAGTTCTACCGATGTACATGCTACCGCATGTACAATTAAATTGGTTAACGCAGGAGGTGTTGACTTGAAGGAGAGTTTCATCTGGGTTGGATTGGTGCAGCAATTTTCTGATTTGCTGCAGTAGCACTAGCTCAACTGCGTAATAACACCTCTTTATGGATTGCCGTAGTCGGTAGCGAAACCTCTTGTCAGCTTGTTCTACTTTGAAAGGTAGGATGACGAACACCTTGTTGGGAATATCGGGTTGTTTCATCTTTCGAGGATTTTCCTGCTTATATCTTGCTTGATAATTACTAGGATATACATCATCGCGTAACGTGGATACACTGCGCTGCAGTTCACTCGTGACTGACTCTTTGGAATAGATTCGGCGCGCTCTCGTGAAGCAGGTGGGAATAAAGGGTCGCTTATAGTTCATCGGGCAGTAAATGTTAACGTTTATGTATTGTCCTGTCCAGCTGGGCTTGTGGTAAATCGGCCTTATTAGCCATCCATCTGGTCTTCTATGTAAGGAAACATCCGAGAAGTGCAACATCTCCCCCGACTCTCTTTCCATGGTGAAACTGCTCTCCGGATGACATTTGTTTAATTCTGCTAACATGCTCTAAGCCCTCCGTGCAGAGTCCATGACCACGAAAGTGACATCTAGCTGGCGGGCATACAACTGCACCATTTTTATAGTTCATCATAGCTGGTGTTTCTCTAAACGGCCCATGAAGGTATTTGCTAGAACAGGTCCAAGCAGGCTGCTCATCGCTACGCCTTTCATTTGCCGGTAGAAGTTACCATCAAAGTTAAACCGAACTTTAGTGCGGGTACGGATTAGGGTTTTTAAAAGGTGTGCTGGAAAAGCCAGCTTTCTCGTATGTGTACCTATGATATTCAATGTCTCCTTCAGAGGAAATTTTGTGCACAGTGAACCTAAGTCGAAGGATACCATGAATTTGTCATTCACATTTAGCTTCTGAATTTTGTCAACGAATTCCAACGCGTTTTTCCAGCTATGTACAGCCAACTAGGATCTGAAAGGCTCAATATCTTTGGCCAACCATCATGCTAGCTTCTGGTGCGACGCACCAACTACTGAGATAATCAGATGCAACGGGACCCCTACTATGTTAATATTCAGTAACCCGTACATGCGTGAGAGTTTCGAGCCACGAGGACGTAATTGCTGCATGGTTTTTGTGTCAATTAACCCTCCTTTACGTAATCTTCGCAGTGCAAGGACTATGAATCTTTCAATTTTTCAGTTCTATCGCGCCCTGAAAGATCACGAAGGAAGGATGTTCCAAAGAAGAAAGCATACATCACCCTAATTTAAAAAGGCCAGCAAACAGATAAAACGTTCTGCCACCGACTACGGCAATCCATAAAGAGGTGTTATTACGCAGCTGAGCTAGTGCTACTGCAGCAAATCAGAAAATTGCTGCACCAATCCAACCCAGATAAAACTCTCCTTCAAGTCAACACCTCCTGCGTTAACCAATTTAATTGTACATGCGGTAGCATGTACATTGGTAGAACTGAGTGAAGTTTATCTACGAGGATTATGGCGCATGTTCCGCGAGACCTAGCGATGAGCGGCCCTAAGCTACCTGCCAGCTGTATCGTTCGACACCTACTCGTTTGCAGTGCATGTCAAACTCCCCGAAACTCGTTCAATGTCGTCGGTAGGCAGAACAGTCCAGCACTGCTCCGGTTTGCCGTGGCTTCCTGAATCCGGCGGCTGAAGCCCAACCTGTGCAAGCAATCTAACCTCGTGTCCAGTTTAGCCTTGTCATGGTAAGGCCTAGGATCAGCCACTGGATTTGATGACCTCGATCGCCTCATTTCCAAACAGGTTGCCTTATTGATTCCATATCATATGCACTCAATAAATCCTCCCACTGTACCTTTGTAAGCCACTGCTTGCGAATACACCAAATAAACTGAATTCGGTCTATCTCGCAAAATGCTGGTTGTTCTTTCTTTGTTAAACTTATCATCATTTGCCAATTTGCAGTGGGGGACATGTTTCGCAGACATTGTCGGCCTATTAGATTCCTTAACGCCGGCTTGACTTGCTGGAAGAAAAAGCGACAGTAAAAGACACACCATGCGTTTATTACCAGTCAAGTGACTTTATTTTCGTCGAATGATGCTTGGTCTTTCTTGCCCCCATCACGACACCAGGGATCGAATGGGTAATCGCGGGACTTCTGGAGGACGTAAATACCGTCGGGCGACGAGGTTCCGCCCGTAGGAACTTTGTAGCTCATAGTGTCGTTGATTCCATCGCGAGCTCCGCTGCAATTCAATGTCTAGCGAGCACTGCCACATCGCTAAATGACCTGAATCTGTTGGTTATTTTACTTGTTACACTTTCATAAATTCCTACGATCGGACTGGCTTGCTGAACTACCACATCGTGGTGTCATCTAGGTGGATCGGGTTTGCCACTTTCCAGCGGCAATTTTAGCGGCAATGTTCCAGGATGTGATGCTTTGTCGCCTGACAAGCGTTCTCTCTATAAAAAGCCACAATTGTCTGTTTAACAACACTGTGAAGTGGCGGACCTGACACGCCACTGAAATAAATTCACCGTCAGTTGTTTTGCTTCCGCATAGCATTGTAATTCCTCAGCTACAGTCTGAATCTCTGGTTGGATTAGGCCCCAGGTTGGCAGATCGCCGAACAAAAGGCGTATGAACCGTGCAATCCTTCACCCGCTCCCAGTGGACGCGGTATCCTGAAGTCGCCCCGCTGTTTTGCGGGTAGACTATTGAGTCAAAGACTATGGGCAGAGTCCCCTAAGTCAACTCTCTACCTCGGCCTTGCCAACTTGGTGTTATTACGTCCGCTGAGGCTAACCATGGATCTATCTTCTTTTCACGCTCTCGCTACCGCTGATTTTGTCGTTCACCAACGCCCATCAGACGCCAACATTACATCTGTGGTCAGCACTACCTCCGTTGACTTTGCCTCCGATCCCGGTTTTGCCGACACCCGAAAAGCCCAATCGACAGCTATATTTCAAATTTGATCGGTGTTCCGATTGGCCGGCTTCAAAGTACAAACACTTATGCAGATTGGTCAACAGGCCGGCCTGGCGCGTATCCCAGAGTCTCTCACCATTTAGGTTTGCTGTGTTTGCGAAACTCGGTTGTAGGATTACAGCACTGTACCCAAGCCGACGTCCCTTTCTGATCACGGAACCATTTACCAACTTCGTCTATCCACTGGCGCAGAAGCAACTGCGGCAGCTTTGGCTGGCGGTGAGATAGCACTAAGTAACGAAGCCGAAGCTGAGTTGATAGCCTGGTTCCCAGTTAACAGTCGGCTTTGCACAGTCTAGCTTCAGGGATCATGTAGTATCAAGAGACATCGCAAAGAAACACGCAACATGTTTGTCGCTTCTGCCTACATCCCAACTGACTGCAGCAGCGAATCTGCCAAGCGTAATTTTTACCACGAGCCTCACCTTCTTCTGAGTAAAGTGGACAAGTCGGATGCTGTTGTGCTTGCTGGTGATTTGAATGCACGGGTTGGCCGCCTGCTTCCATATGAATACCACGTTGGAGGTCAGCACGCGCTTAACGAGAGACGAACAAATAATAGGGATCGGCTTCTCACATTGTGCGAGGACTACCGCATGTTCTTCTCCAACACCAATTTCAGATCTAACAAAATGTCTTCCGCAACCTGGCGCTCTTCATCGTCAACACAGTTATGGCCCAAGATCGACTGCATCACAATCAGTTTCCGTTGGCGAGTTAGTGTACAAGACTGCAGGTTATTCTGGTCAACCTACCTCAACTCAGATCACGCGCTGGTTTGTGAAAACATCTACATGCCCTTCTGTTGGCCTCGGAAATAACTGCACCGTAAGATTGACGCAAACAGGTTAGTTGACCCCACTGTCCAACTGAACAATCAAGCTGCACTATCAGATGCTTTCACCTATAGTCCACCCCAGGATGTTTATCAACATTGGACTTGTTTGCATGAAGCGATGCTTTCCTCTAGTCGATTGCTTTGTGGTCTCACGCAGCACCCTTTAAAAAGTTGGATCTTCGCTCACTCGCTAGAACTGCTTGAACCCCTTCAGAATTTGTCACTAGAATCAGCATATAATTCTGTGTGCCAGACTCTCGATCAGAAACTCAAACATAGCTAGGGTAATGCCTGCGAGACTTGTTGGTCTCAGCGTGCCTCAGAGATGGAGAGCGCTGCCCTCGCCGGCAATTTCCGCAAGCTCTTCCAAATCGTTAGATTCACCGGCCCCAGAAGGCTTGGTGCCAGTGAGACTGTCTATGAAGCGGTTGGGTCAATAATCACTAACCTGCGACGAAGCGTAGAGCGTTCGGTCGAACAATTTTGCACCCAAGTCAATCCCCATCCATTGTCCGCTAGTATGCCAAGTAAACCCAATTGCTCGCGCCGGGCCATTTCATTAGCCACCTAATAAAGTGGAGGTTTCCGTTGAGATTCAACACCTCAAGATTCAAGTCTCCCGGCTCGGACAAACGTCCTTCGGAGACGTTCAAATTTGGCTGCCCAACACTTGTTAAGCAGTTGATATCGCTGTTTTCCAAGATAGTGCAAGAAGAGGAGAATCCATCCTCCTAGGGTGAGTCATTAATTATCCCAGTTTTCAAGAAAGATGCTCGCACGTTCTCTGTTAATCATAGGGGGATCAGACTCATGCCGGTTGATTTTAAACTGCTGGTATCTATTCTGCTCCGCAGACTATCCCCGATCAGCAAGTTGTTTTTACCGAAAAGAAGGAGCTGGCTATCGCCCCGGTCGAGGATGCGCGGACCAGATCTGGGCGCTACGCCAAATCCTTGAACACCGCCATCTCTACCACAGGCCTACCATTGTCGTTTTTCTGGACCTTCCAGCGGCATTTGACTCGGTCGATCGGCCTGCTTCATGGCACTGTTTGTTAAGAAATGAAATCCACAAAATGACTCTTCTATCATTTGGGCACTTTACTTCAAGTGTCAGGAACAGTGAGGGTCTATGGCAAAGTTTCCTCACCCTTCGCTATCTCTGGTGGTGCGCGACAAGAATGCTCTTTGTCTAAATTACTGTTCAACTTTGTAATTGAGGACGTCTTGTTAAGATCACTGGAGCTCTCTTAAAATCTTGGTGTTGAGCTTTTTCCAGGCAATCGCTTGACCGACTTAGAGTATGCTGATGACATCGCTCTGCCGGATGACTACTCACAGATTTTACAGCTCATTCCGAATCGTCTGAAGACTGAATCGTCTAAGTATGGTACGCGCATTTTCCCCTTGAAGTGTTAAATGATAATCCAGGACTGGAAGTCATCTGCACCACACTTACTATTGAAGGAACACAGATAGAACTTGTGGACAACTTTGTATACCTCGGCAGTTGAATTTCTACTGGTGGCACCTTTGGGAAAGAACTATCTCTTCGCATCCCCAGAGCCTGGTCGGCATTTACCAAGCTGAGTCATTTGTACAGTCGTCGGGACATATCCCTCTCCTTAAAATGAAGCGTTTACAACGCTTGTATCTGCGTGCTCCTTTTGTACAGAAGTTAGTCCTGGCCGATTCATATGGATGACGTGCGTAAGCTCTCAGCGTTCAACAACACATGTTTGCGGCGGATAGCCCTTGTGTGTTGGCAGCAACAGTTTCGCAACAATGAAGTCCGGTGTCGCGTCTTTGGAAACATGAACCCTAAGCCTGATCACCTTATCGCAATGTGCCACTTCAGGTGGCTTGGCTACGTTCCACGTATGTCATGCGAAGGTTTACCATGCCGCGCCTTTTTTGCTCACACGGTACTGAATGGGAAGAGAATGCGTGGTCACCCAACCACTTAGCGGGAAACCATGAAATCATTGCCTTTCTGTCTCGCAATCTTCGGCACAGTACGTCTTCCTGGTTGGGGCCCAAGGATAAGGACTGAAAATGGTTTGATACGCTTGGTGATATGGCGCGAAACCGGAATCAATTTAAGAATTGTATATTGGAATGTTTTGGACCATTGGATGAAAACCCTAAAAATTACAATTAAAATCCTGCTACTCAAAAGTAATATAACCTGCCAAAACATATTTGTTGTCATTTTTGCCATTTATATCTTTCATATTTTATTCCACCTGGTTTTTCGATGGTTCAATGTCTATTTATAGACCACTGCATATATATATATATATATATATATATATATATATATATATATATATATATAATCTGATTGATACGAGTTTAGAAATTTTGGATGTTGGATATTCTTGAACCCAATGGGGCCAAAGCAACGTGTGTCTGTCACACCCCATAATCACGTGCCATTAACATTATTAAAGCAACGCTTCCTTTAGTTAATATGGATAAAGCAAAGTTCAGTATCCATTACAGGCATAAAAGCAGTCATTAAATGTAAGAGAATCGGAACAGATCGGTTAGGCAGACATGATTGGGAGGTGCATGTTTGCACTCATAATGTCGTTGCGTTGCGTTCGTGGCGATTACATTTTAGTGCATTATTTTGAATCCCGAATGTGTAGTTGAAGCACCATAAGAGCATCTGAGTTTAGAGTAACCAACAGTGTACATCATAGATCTGAATTTTTGTTATTTATTAGCTTACGGGTATTACGGTTATTACCATATGGTTAACGACCATGGATCTACGGCAATATAAGTTATAGTTCGGACTTTTGCTACGAAAAGCTGAACTTCGAATCACTCTCGGTAATTTTCAGAGAAGCATTTTTTGAGGTCAAATCATCTAGCAGTGAAGCCTTATTAGTGCGATCGTGGGATTTTGATATGCAGTAACCGAACACAACTCATTCCTAGCAGGTGGGACAATCTGTGGTGGTTTCCACTGTAATTGATCCGTGGGACTAAGTAGCTAGGTTGGCCTAAGTACATCGTTGACTTTTAAGACCAAATACGTGAACACAAAGGAACACAAGGGTTGAGACAACCAAGTTTTTTCACTTTATGTGAATACTATACTCTGGCCGTCAAATTCAAAAAAACAGTAACACTTATGGCGTACGAGTTGGACGTTGTTAGTGGTCGGTTTTCATTGCAATCAACTATGCCGGTCCAAATAAACTAGGGATGATTTTGCAACATGCACAACATTTTCAAGAGACCATGTCCTTAAACGTTCCTCTGTATAACTGGCTGTGTCCATTACTCAAACCAATATGAGCACATCAAAACTGATAACCCTGGTTACTTTGATCCACATGCATGGATTATAACAGGTGGCATAGTCAAGGTTACTTGAACATATGGATAGAATTCCCAGCACCACGCTGTGTGTGGTTTACATGAAGTTCTTCAGCTAATGTTAACCCCTAACATGGGATCTTGGATCAGATTAACATTGTTTAAAGTAATACTGTGGATTCTAGTACAAAATTACACCATGTCTTGTCGAATAAGACTATGTGTGAGCTATTGAACAAGTCCATAAAGACGTACTACTACGTTAAAATGTAGTTCCCTCTCGACTTCGTACAGCATTTTGAAAAATCTTGGACTCCAGAATCCCTAGATATTCATATATAAAAGTAAAGGCAATTTTCATTCAATCCAACATGTTTAAGATACAAGTGTAATGCACACAAAGTCAAATGCCTGAAAGGTATAATAGAAATATTTATAGTGGTCATGATGAAGTAGAAAGTATGCCTCGTCGATTTGTGAATTGAAGAGCAAAACTCAGTTTTTTCTTGTGGATATCGTCCGCTTCCATTTTGGCCCAAAATAATCAGCAAGATTAATAGTAAGCAGCGGTTGGTACGCTTAAAACCTCTCGGGTTTGCACGAAATAGATAATATTTTAATTAATCCTTAGGAGCAACCCATTCAGAATAAACAATACATTCTTCTGCTACTGAATATCGTAATTGTCCTTTAAGTGACCTATGCAGGTATGCTTTAACCCGCAATCACTGCACTCAAATGCGAGGGTTTTACATACAAATCAAAAGTAGGCGAAACTGATTCACGCTGCTTAGCAAAGCTCAATGGATTCCGGTTAACAACCCAAGCGTAATTGTTCGGACTCCGCAACACACAGACACACTCCACTGATCCAACGAATAGAGCAATCAACACCGCCTGGGCACAGCGGGCGCCATCCTTGCATTGCAATAACGTCCGCTCTACCTCGCAAATGGTGGGTATGGTTAACGTGGTTCAGTCAATCTAGAGAATCTGCAACCTCTGATTCGATCAACATCTTTTCCGATCAACCCCCTACTGTAAGGAAGGGAAAATAACACAGACAAGCCCCAGAAAAATCCGAAGCTTCTACTGGTTTGTTGTTTTACATATATAAGCCACGCTTCTGATACACAGTTTAACATTCCTTTTCTCATGTCGATCTACAGTACTGCTGGTGGTAATTTTCTGTTTATTTTGATAAAGAAGGATAATAGAATTTGCTCAATGCTGAGTTGATGTTAGTTCATCAGTCGACCGCAATGATTAATTCTGACTGGTTACGTGGTTTAGGACTACGGTCCTACTGCGCTGCTGTATCGGCGATTCTACACTCGGTACAATTCAGTAGTAACTTAGAGAAGTCGACAAGATAATGAAAGCGTACGACAGCTCTTGATAGCACTATGCAAATGGACAAGTGGAAATCAGTGTGACCGCGCATTACGTAATCGACTAAGTGAACTAGCTCAGAAGATGGCGTTGCTGAACGGTAAATGTGCTTTTTAGTACGAAGTACTGACGACATTCTAATGAACAATGTCTGATGATTCACCTGGAGTAAACAGCTAGTGCCCTAAGAAACAACAGTAGGGAATTTGCTTTGAACAAAAAGATTATCTTAGTTAATTAACTCAGACATAGTTAATCGACCCGGGTGGTTCCCTTCCTAGTTGATGCACTCAAATACTGATCCTTCTGGTTTTGTGCCCACGCCGTCTAGTCACCTTCGTTACTTCAATCAACCAGCTGGCTTGCGTTCATCTGAAACAGGTTGGATAGAAATGCAACCAAGAAGGTATTTTTATCGCAACTTATTATGAATACACTTAGCTCGGAGTGGGGATTGTGGATGCCTCTCTGAATTTAGCGACTGTTTTGCAAATGTTTTCTTGCCAGGTCAGACAATATCAGAGCAGCTTCCAATAATCAGTTCACAATCTCTCCTACGCCAATTTTAGCTTCGTTTATGATCGAAATATGTTTAGAATGCCAGATTCTAATTCATTCTGTATTTCACGAAATCGGAACACAAAACCGGGGCAACGGGGTCCGATGCCACTGCAACTTCATGTCTTAACTAAAGTGCACAGGTGCAGGATGACTCCTTTCGTCACGTCAATAAATAGAGCGCAGAATAACCGACTTGCAAAGAAGCTATGGAAACTGCTAGAACTCTAATTGCGGGCCCAGAAAAGCTGATTAAGCCAGCAGAGCTAAACTTAGTGTTAATTGAAGAATGGAACGAACTACTGGTCTGACTTGCTGTGACGGAATTGGTCACGTCGTATGACGTCATACAGTTCGTGAACATCCTTCAAATTATGGATCTGCTGGAGTTTTGACTAATAGCACTTTTTCACTTAATTCTCAAAGATAAAAGTGGATAATACACACAACACTGAAATCACCGATCCATGGGCGGACAGGCAAAGCAGTGATGTAGACGTTGGAACGGATAGTACCCCACAACTACGATGCAGAATATTTGAAAACGTTACATAGATAACTCCTTCATAATCCTCAATCATTTTGAGTCAGGTAAATACATCAAATAATCATCAAGGTGTTCTGTTACATCTGTTGCCAGGGACGGTGAGAACAACAGGTGGTTGCTGTTTTGAATCTTCTCGTGGAATCAACACAGCTTATCGGAAGCCAATATGATCAGAGGAGAGAAGCAGCCTCCACATCAATTCTACGAAGGTCTGAAAGCGCTGTTATGTGAGAATATTATTAACTGATCCCCAGTATCTTAAAGCACACTGCAGTTGAAACAGGCGGATGGCCATCTACTAAACCAACCAAAAAGGCTTCATTCTACATTGTACAGTGCTACAAAAAGCAACACAATGAACCTCCATAACTGCAGTATATGTCTTATATTAACGATGCTATAAATTAGCAGCGCGAATACTATTGCCTCCTGACATCAAAGTTGGCCACCAACCCGAACTAAGCCTCTCGAGGTTAAAGTGCACTTTGCAAAGATGAAACATCTGTAGTGATCTGCGACATTTGCTACCGAAACTGTGACAAAAACTATGTACGAAAAGCAGGAAGAAATTTTGGTACAAGCCAGTATGAAAATAGGCCAATCATTCATTGTCACTGCGGGAAATCACTATTGCAGTTACATATATGTATACTGGAAAGCGCTAACTCGATCAAAAGAACCCTAACATAACCGACAAACTAGAAAGCCGTCAAACAGCGGAATCCGAGGAAGACTGGTGGCTAAAACATACCTCGATCAAAAACACTTGGATCATGGCTTGCTTGATGTTGCGAACTAGCTCTTGCAATTTGTGCTGATTCTGTTGCGTAGCAATTGTATCAGAACGGCTGTAAACCAACCACCCAACTCGGAGAACAACCTGCATTCAACACGTTATATCACACTGTTACAGTGCAAGAAACACAATCGCAAGATTTGCCTTAATGCAAGCGGCATTAGAGCAATTACTGGTATATTAGAATCGGAAGCTCATCTGTGAATGATGCGCCCATACTACCGCTCGCCTACAGTACAATATGCGATGGCTACTTTTAAGTTATTCTTTAATCCGGCCATTGTCTACTCTCTTTTAGTTGCCACATTGGACAACATTGTTGGTGCGATTCCGAGTGAGGGATCTAACTAGCGGTTTTCTAAATACTCCCAAGTAAAGTGAAATAGAATCTTTGAAGGTTTATTTTTGAAATACTACCGGTACTTGCGGGTAGACTTAAATTTCATATCCATACTGAAAGATTATGGGTGGAACACGTGTTTTCAGTACTCTTCACCTAACTGGAATAACCATTTTCATAAATGTCCCCAAGAGTTTTGGTGAGGAAAATGCTGAGAGAATTCGGAGGTGGCCACATCATGTCGAAAAAATGAGATGATTGTAAGTACAGGAGACTTAATTATGCATCGGGAGTTATGTCAAGCACCCCACGACTCACAGCTTTATGCCACTAACATTTCTATCATAAAATACCGGAAAAAGTCAGTATCCGTCCTGTTAATTCAATAATTTTGTTGGCGCATGACATTTAGTCTCCCCTAACAGAAATCGAATTCCCGATTTTTATCTTGGTCGGGTTGGAACCCTATTTCCGCAGCAATGACCGTCAGGTTTTCAATGATGGCGCAGCCGCTTTTTCTTGTTATTATAATATTACTCAATTTTATGACAGCGGGTCATCCGAACACTAGGTTGTAAAAAAGTACAAAATTAACAGCCAAATCTGCCATGTATTTTACCTGAAGTTGGTAGCAAAAATAAACCACGCACTTGCTTTCGGAGGAGGATTGTCTCAACAATGAACAATGATTTATAGCGGGTAAAATAGCAGATGCTTGACATGTCCCGTAGGGTATTTAGAGTGAGAAAATATAGATCAAGGGATGGTGGAATCGTCAGTTCGGGCGATTACAGATTTAACTGCACTGTCGTATAAAGGGTTTGAAATTAGGATGTACCCACACAGAGCCATAAGGGGGTGGTTATTGATCACGTAATCCGTGAGAGAAAAAAATAAAAAATAGCGATGATAACGCTTACTCGTGTGCAGCTGTCTTGGGTCCACAGGATACAGAAATCCAGTTTCTACAGTAGTAGCGTTTATCAAATTTTGTGCAAGGCGTTTGGAGTGACTCATCCTCAAGTAGGGTTATGGCACTATCCACCGTCGGTTGTGCATTTGTGCCAGCATCTGGTGGTCATGGGCCATAGCACGTAGTGTAAATGTGATAGAGTATCGTCAAGGCGTTTTTTGAAAAGGGATAGGGTGGGTGCATTAATTACATGTTCCGGGAGGGCGTTCCAAGGCTGTGACATTCGAAGGGAGAAAAAGTTTCTCCGACATTCCAGGCGGCTGTACTGCGTGACCAGCTTAAACTGATGACCTCTTAGCGGGATGTTCTGACTAAGTATCAGAAGGGAATGGCATGAGTGGTTGGGATTCCTCAGGATCAGGTACACCATTATGAGATCGCCCCTTAGACAACAATAACGCCCACTGTATATTTTGAGAGCCTTCAGCCTAAGTGGGTAGGGGAGGCTGGTCAAACCTCTGACGATCTTCGTTGCCCTACGTTGCGCAGTATCGAGCGCGGTGAGATGTTGCTTGAGCCAGAGTTGCCACGCTTGAATAGCGTATTCCGCGTGCGGCTTCACGTACGCACTAAGCATTTTTGGAAAGACTGAAGGGTCAAACTTTCCGAAATCTCGGCGAAGAAGGCCGAGATAGTGCTTTGCTTCCTTAGGTACCTTTTCAGTCTGACTCAAACAACCGAGGTCATCTCGAAATATCACGCCGAGATCACACTCGTGAGAAGCCCGCTGTAGAATTTGTGGTCCTAGGCAGTACTTGTGCATACTTTGTGCAGTATGCTGAGAACTTTGCACTTAGTGATGTTGAAGTGCAGCATGTTCTCGATGAACCATGTGTACGCTTTGTCCAGTTCCTCCTGTAACACTGTGTGATCCTCCACTGCAGCTACAGTGCGCCATACATTTAGGTCATCAGCACATAGCAAATACTTAGAAGGTATCACGCTCGCGAGATCTTTTGTGAAAACCAGGAACAGGCGGGGTCCAAGTACTGAGCCTTGAGGTACGCCGCAGTGAACTTCGATGGATTCCCATAAGTCGCTTCCAACCCTCACATTCAGGTGATATTGCAATAGAAAGTCTCCTATCCAGCCCAGAACAGCATCGCCGATTCCATATTTCTGGAGTTTGTGGAGGAGAACGCGATGGTCCATATGGTCGAATGCCTTTGAGAAATCCAAGTAGGCCGCCTCGACTCCTAACCCAGCGTCCATGGATTCCGTCCAGCTTGCACAAGCAATCAACAGATTAGTGGTAGAGGAGCGATTTTGACGAAATCCGTGCTGCTCCAGAACGAAAATTTTGTTGTTCTCCAGTTACCCCATCAAAGCCTCAGCTAAAATGGTCTCCCTAACCTTGGATATCATAGGAAGCAGTGTTATCGGGCGATCATTTGCTGGTTCAGCAGGACTGCCACTTTTATAGATTGGCGTGATGATTCCGTGCTTCCACATCGTAGGTACGTGCATCTCGTTCACACATCGTTGAAAGAAAATTGCTAGTGGTCCTGACAAACTCATGGCAGCAATTTTCAATGCGCTCGGTCGAATGCCGTCCGCACCCGGGGAGCTGAACTGGCGCCGAGACATCAGCCACTTTAGTACAGCTGCGGAGGTGAACGATTTGTGGTTTAGCCCTGATGGCGGCGTTATCTGCTTAGGCAGGATGAATGGTGTTTGCGCGCTTTGGAAGGTACGGCCAAATTGTTGTCCAAGAACGTTGGCCGCCTCTTTTGCGGTTTGGGCAAACCCGCATGCTGTGTGCAGAGCAGGACTACCGCGCTTAACACGGCGCAAATTGTTTACGTCTCTGTAGAGCAGTTTGGGATTGAAGCAAAACTTTTCCACCAGACCTTGTTGGTTCTTCAGTTGATCCTCCCGGACGAATTTGACGCAGTGGTTCATTTGTAGTGTGTAGACATACCAGGTATGGTCGCTCGGGGAGGCTATGTAGGTGTGCCATACCAAGTAGCTTCATGCCATGCATTTACGTGTCCTGCTCCTTACGAAAGACTTCAGCCTTTTAGGCCGGTAGAGTTTGGTTTCAGATGTCCTTGCCTCGAGCTTGGTAAATATGTTGACGAATTCTCCGCAAGCTACCTCTGAGGTCAAGTCGGCTAAAAACGACCAGCTTGTTGCATCAATGAGGTCGGACAGGTCGTCATAGTTGGTTACGACATGATATTCCTCAGAATGCTCTTGAGGATAATCTGACTAGCACATGTAATGCAACACTAGCGTCGCATGATCACTGCGGCCCAGAGGAGTATCGGTTATCAAACTCTCCACCATCAGTTCTTCATTAGTGAATATTCGGTCCAATATGAATGGCGTGTTAGTTCTCCTGATTCTGGTGGGCGTAGTGACGTGGCCATAAAACGGGAAGTCTGAAACCAGTCTGTTATTAGGTGGATTGTGAGGCTGTTAGTCAAGAAACCGTACAGTTGTGACCTATTAGGTAGAAACTTGTGAAATGCAGACAATTGCTGTGCATAGCATAATTAGTCCGAAGGCGAACGAGAGACATTTTTGGGATGGGATGGGAAGTTGTAGGCGAAACAAAACTTCATAGCTTTATAACTATATAGTCATTGATTATTTCTGCGAAATCTCCGAATAACTGGGTGGTTGGTGTTTTTAAAGGGAGGCAGTTCCAAAGTCTCGAAATTATGGACCACCTGAACTTCTATTATGTGGTTGCCTTAATTTCAGTGTATTCCAAAATATCCGTGAGCACCAATCAAGTAACAAATCGTCTAACGGTAGAGTGGGTTTTGACGCAAGTCAGCAAGCTTAAACTGAGGGGACCCGTCAATAGTTTGGTTTATGACAAGCGTTATATACAAGTTCTCACTTGGGCCAATGCACCTTTTTATGATTATGAAGCTAAGGGAAGATATTGAGCTCAGATCCAACAACTGAAGAATTGTGCAGGGTGTCGAGCTTTCTTCTCAGCTGAATATTTTGGTTGTCAACATTTCTCAAGCAAGCTAGGTGACATTGCGTGACAGTTACTGAAATGTTCGAAGACAAAATAGCCAACTCGGAAAAAACCGCATCGCCATCGTTCGTCTCCTTAGCTACGATTATTCAAATGTTTCCCTTAAGAACCGAGGCACTTGATTCTCCACTTTCTTCAACTACTCAGTGATCACGAGTTATTGAACTGGTTTGCACTTTAAATCCTTCTAATGTACAATTATTGTCCGAGGACTTCTGAAATCTAGATAGCTAGCTAATTCTGGTGCTAATGGGAGCGCAATCGTGGGGTGACGTTTAAAGTAGAATTAAGGATGTCTTGAACAATCATTGGGGTGGCCAAAACCACAAACCAGCAACTTATTTTTCCACAAATGTTCACTGTGCATGTGTGGTTCCATGTGGTGTACGCGATTCAGGATGGTTGCCCTGATTAAAACGCGATTTAGTTGCACTGGAGGTCTAATCTTAAGGGTTTTTCCATCTGCCATACCAACTGCGAATGAAAGGCCTAGGATTATACAGTGGAAGTCACTGCCTTCTACGGAGTGACCTCATACTGACGTATCAAATTATGAAATCCCTAGTTATGTTTTCCGCCACCTACTTAGACTTAGCCGCAACTCAAAACTAAAAGGGAGAGTGTTGTAGTTGGCCAACCAATACAGCCGGCTGAACTGCTGCCAGAATCCTTTTTCCATCAGAAATAGTCGGCCGTCGATGGCTCTTCCTACCTGTCATTTGTGCATGCACTTTGCACTTTCATAAAACGACTCAACTATGCATTACACAAGTTGCATTACGTTACATGACTCCGGCTTATCAAGTACCTACAGGACACAGACAAACATATTGCTCACCAAACCCAAGAAATCGGGTAGATTGATTTCTATGTCAGATTACTCCTAGGCTGAGAGTAGTAAGCAAATAATCGCTGTTTGAGTATATGCCAATAAATGAAGAGGCCATGATTAGAAATTTTATAATTGAGACTCTCTTAGGACTGAGTGATCATGTAACATAAGTGTTGCAACGAAGTGATAACTCGGCGAGTACAATCAAACATTATGACATATTAACAGAACTCGTTGTTAAAGCCCCCTGGGATTGGTTGGATGATGATTCCTTAGCAAGCGCATGAGTGACATTTGTCGGAAACTTCGGCAACCTGATCACATACCGGTCAGAAACTAGCCTTCTATGTTCAGCAAGGTCAACACTCTTCATCATGCGCGGAACTCAAGACTCCTGGAGTAAGGGACACATCATGGCGCACGAACGGATACTACCATTGTCAGAAACCTAAGGTAATTAGTAGGTTCGGAATAACCGCTGTTCTATACTTGCCCGTGAGGAAACATTAACATCCCAGCAGGGCAGGTTATAGGCTAATGTACAAGCAGGTAAAAGCTTCCGGAAGCTTAAGCAAGGCAGTGTTGTATTGGTCACAACAGACAGACGGACTCAGTGTTGCGAGAAAGTGAACCACTTCACATTTTCCAGTTCATGAACCTGCGGATTCAAACCTCTGATAATACAGTCAAACCCTCTTTAATGCCCACCATCGGTATATTTCCAAAGTGGACAATAAAGCGGGGTGGACATTTGACAGATATTGCCATCTTTTCCAAAAGGAAAGCAATCATTGCCTTATTGTACAATATATCACTTGAATTTTAACATGTTAAGCAGGATAAAATACTTAAATAAAGCCTACAAAAGACGTCCATGCAGAAGCGCAGGACTTATAAGTTAAAAATTATAACAGAAAGCATCTTATCTGGGCAGCTATAGAAATTGGCGCTACTGTATACTTTTGCTGAGGAAACAATCCAACTTCAATAGTACATTATTTTGAGCTGCTACCCCATTCACTTTTGCACTGATGAGGTTCAATTTGGACAAGAAATGGTTGCATAGTCCAACAAAAGTCCGTAGCTATACAGATCTTTCACACGGTTCTTGCTCTTGAATGTCACATACGCTGATTGCTCTTACTCGCGGAGGCATCCGGCACGTCACCTACTGAGTAGCTGCCTGCTTGCTGTCCTAGACGGTTCTCCAGAAGTTTACTAATGATTTCATCTACAACAGTTGTCAGATCTGATGTACACATCATAGTCAATGGCGATGAACTCTAGGGCTTTGAAGACTGATATTGTGCAAGCGCTGATCCCGTCTACAGCGATGACGGCGTCTTTAGAAGTGCATCGGATGCCAGTCGACCGAAGGCAGTATGCCGAAAGCAAGCTCTTATTGCTGCAATGGTAACCAATCTCCAACCTTTTGAAACGGACTGAATTGCATCTAGCTCATAAAGCTTGGCGCTGACATCCCCCGCCGTCGATGATCCAACTAACACCATGATATTATGGTGATAAAAGATTCGCACCACAATTTCCTTTCTGTAACGAATTTTCAGATTCATACTCAAACCCTCGCCAGTTGGTTAAAAACGCTGGTCTTGTTTGCCGGTAAAAATAAATTAGAATGTTTTTCAGGCTTTCTACCTGTGGATGGGTTGTGAAATTATCCAAGAGTAGCATCATTTTTCGACCACTTCGGTCTAGCTCCCTGTCTCATTCGAGGACCCACTCGGTGAAAGTTCCATCGTCATCCGCGATTTTTCTTAGCTCTATAAGTTACGGGAAGTGTGTCCACCTTCACGCCATTAAGATATCTTGGTTTCTTGCTTTTTCTAATCAAAACCAGTTTCCATTTTCTCAGCCTGAGATTTTCGCACAGCTCAGGTGAGTGATCCTACTCATGGCTTTATTCGATCTGCTGAGCCTGTCGGCAGAAGAACCCATACAGCCCACTGGAGTTGTCCCGTAAATAGACCTGTTGCGTCTGCACTGTGCACGTTGTCATCAACAAATGCATTTAAAATTTCAGGCAGTTGAGATTTCAGCCCATTTTTACAGACTTCTCTGTCCGCAGAAGTCTTTTCGCTATGCGCGCGTTTATACAGTTTGTTTTTTCTTTCATCTTTCCAACCATGCTTCCGTGGCAGTAAAGGATTTTCCCAGTCTTTTCCCGCCTTCTGCCTTTTTCTTCATAAACGGGCTTGTAACTGTTCGATTGTGCTCACGAACCGATATCATCCAGTCTTTCAAAGCAGTTTCAACTTCTTCATCCTTTCCACATCACTTTCTTTTCTGAGAGCTTGTAGTGCCACGCGACAAATTCTGCCATAGTTCCTTTTCGCTGGCAATCAACCTGCCTAGGGTAAAAGTGAAAGGTGTAAATCCCCGACAACTTGGCTTGTGAGGTTTCTGGTGAATAAGTTTTAATTCTATCCAAAATGTCTAACTTTTCTGTCAAGTACAAATCCTTTTTGTTACTGGCCATACTTGTGTGTAACCAATAGAGTACTGACAAATATGGAGCGAAAAGTTTACTCGAGTTCGCTCAGTTGTCTAGTCTTGAATAGGGCCGGTGGCTTACCCACAGCGGTCTGTACATTTTACTTACTCGTGTATTAAGTGACGAAGGTAATCTTTTCTAATCTGCCAACAACTTCGTTATTCTTGACTCGGCCGGACTGGCTAGCTGTGAGGTAATCGTAAAAAAGGATAGTCGGAGCGAGCGTGTAAAATTGACAAAGCGACAAGAGCGCAGCCCACGTAGATGGGCAATCAAGTGGTGGGACGATCGCGGTAACGGGCCATTACACGGTGCAATTTTAGCCTATGTATGGGAAAAGAAGTTGTATTATGAAAAAATGAAGAGTAGAGCGGATGGGCTGTAAACCGGGTGGGCAATAAAGCGGATTCGACTGTATTCGTAAACTGGTAAGAAAGAACAATGAAAGCCGCAAATGGACATTCTTACTGTTACTACCAAGTTATTGCGTGTGCATGTGGTTTTTCTGTCGTACGTTAGTTACGTCGTCCCTAATTCTTCAGGTAATATAACTCAGTTCACGATCCACTGCTTAGCAGCATAATGGCAGCATAGCATTGCATGTAAGAGAAGAGGATAGTCCCCCAAAACGGCTTCATATGTATAGGACTCCATCCGGATGAAGTCCAGACATATAAATTGCCAAGTATATGCGTTAAGTCAGAGTGCGAGGAATTGTACTGTCCGCGAGTTTGAATAAAACGAACTTGCAATCCAATTCGTTTCCTGCACGCTATCTGAAATGCAGCCATACGTAAATGTCGATTAGGATGACAACGGAGCTATCAGCCAAAGTTATGTGAAGTATAATGCAAGTTCCCTGCTAGTCTTCTGAAAGGGTGGAACAACGATTTATTGTTATCGATGAAGATAAGTTTAGGTGGACCGTTTTAAGGTCAGAAAAAATTTATATGCCAAAGAAACAACGCTTACAGGTTCATACAGATACTTCAGTTGCTCATTTGTTTGCCGAGCTGGGAAATTTGTTTGCAAACGTTTCACCACCATGCGAGGCGGCGTCATCAGTGCGTCTAGATGTGGAGTGTAATCTCCCTGATTGAATTGTCGATCCGTGATCGGCGTGCAGGTGACTTTTCGAAAGTGACGACTTCGATCTGTGTCCCGTGATCTCTACCCATTTCCCCGGGGCGGAAATCGTCGCTCAGGTTGTTCCTATTCAAGCAGCGTCTCGTAATTTCTCTAAGTTCTCCCCTTCGGAGGGGTTGGTAAACTGGGTCAATCTCGGTATGCATGTTAATCGAGTCTTTTGTTGAGAATCACACTTACAGGAACTCCTTTTCTCTTCTTGTTTCACCTCGTGCCAAGACTTCTGTTTTGGCCCAATCAAACCTGCATCCTTTTTCATCCACGTGTGCTGAGACTAGCGATGATGCATGGTGTGCTCTTGTGATCTACTCGTGTTGATAATATTCTATCTGTCTGACCAACCTAGTCCTTTTCGCAATTTCTACAACTTACTCTATATACAACATTACTTTTCTCATGAACATCCAGTTTCTTTTTCGGTTTCGACAGTTTTCCTCAGTGTGGCAGTTGGTTTGTGTGCTACGATGAGGTGATGTTGTTTGAATAGTCTTGCTGCCGTTTTGGATATATTCTGCATATAAGGTAAAACAACGTGTCTTTCCGTCGTTGGTGTAGACTGTCTGTTTGGTTTGTTGTGATTCAGACACCTTCGAATGAAGCTTCACGGGTATCCGTTTAGTTTGAAACATTTAAATAGATGCTTCTCTTCTTGTTGCTTTGCCTCCGCGGTACTGCAGTGGGTTTGCACTCTACCAATTAGTGTCCGCACACAGCTTACTGTATGGCATTTCGAGTGGTTACTGTTAATGTTCAGAATTTGGTCCGTATATGTCCATTTTCTGTAAACTGATGTTTGCAGCCTCCCTTCCATGGTTCTGGTTACTAATACATTCAGGAAAGACAGTTGGTTTTCATTCTCCATTTCCATCGTAAATCGGATGTCTTCAATGGGGTTGTTCAATAGCTTCTTTGAGATTGTAACTTGATTGCGTTTGATGGGCACAAAAGTGTCGTCAACATATCGGAGCAACAGTTCCGGCTTAATGAGTGGGAGTACATCTCCCTCCAATTTCTGCATTGCCATTTCCGCGATGAGTCCCGATATAGGTGATCCCATTGGCGCGCCTTTCAATTGTTCGTAGATATTCCTGTTGAAAGAGAAGTAGGTTGACAGACACAACTGGAGTAGCTTGCATAGGTTTTCGGTCGTTAGGTTCTCCTTTGGTTGTTCACTGCTGTTCAGGCTTTCTGTGATGTCCATTGTTGCCACTTGTAAGTTGACAGATGTAAAGAGGGCAGTCACGTCGAAAGATATCATTGTTTTATCATCATATTTTGCAGGTCTTTGAGCTTTAGTGGAAATTGCTGGGTACTATTATTAGTATTACTTCAAATTGACTTTCCAATCTAGTATTACTATTATTATTTGAACGAATATCGGTATTTTCCTTTGAAAATAAAACTGGACGCCTGTCTCTAGTAGGTTAAAAACGGAATACTGTTAATTCTCATGGTGCAACCGGAACAACATCCTTTTTAGTATGAGAGTATCATGCTTTAAAAACTCTATGTAGGAAAAATTTCTAAAAATGCCCAACTGGTTATGTTGGTCCGATAGATGTAGTCCGTGCGCCATAACATTTCGTTATGACTGAGTTCCTAGAGCTGATGATTCTCAAACTGCCCATGTTTCTCGGGAAATAGTGTGTAATGGTCTGATCTCCGCTCGCAACATTGATGGATACCCGCTTTTTCGACTCCGAGCACCAGGCTACTGTATAACTGTTAAAACTACATGGGACTATTACCGGCTCCAAAAGTACTGCTTCAAAATTACCATAAAAACAGATCGGAAGTCGCTTAATCCTCTAACGCTCACAACGCAATTTATACTTTTATCGCGCAAAACAGATTTTGGTTTAATCCCTTACAATGTAATTATCACCTGATTCTTTATTAACCGAGGTCATCGCAAAATGGATAAATGAATGTTCTAATGATACACAGCATACGTAAAAAGACGCTCGAATGCATCATCTGACGGTAACTAACTGCAGTGCATTATACCTATTCCGATTTCAAACGTCGTATACATTTATCACGCGATCAACAGCGTCTTTTGCAATGCACGCAACTGCTGGGCGATGCACTGGAGTCCAGTAGTGTTACCATCAATCAGCGCACCTGTGCCTGTTGATAGCTTTTGGTTTGTACGATCATAAGTGACGCTAATTGGAGGGTGCAGCGCGATTATCTAGAGTGCAGGTAAACTTGCCTTTGGCAGAATAAAGTTTCAACTTTTAGAGTCGATGTGAAATTTCCTTGGAACTTGTGTTTACCTGTAGCGTAATGTTCATAGTTACACTTTAGTTCATACGTTATGTAAATCTTAAATCTGGGGGCACTGTATTACTGGGTATCCATTCACCAGAACAACAGTTGTGATAAAAGCTTGACGCTAGCGTTGTCAATAAGTTGCTTGATACGAAGTTACTGTGCATGGATTATTCATTTTAAATAAGACTTTATTAAACTACAGCGTTTTAAGATGCTTCATTTTGCAAGCTTTTGTATTTGTGCCTCACCAATAAAAATACATATTTCTAGAACAATAAAGTTAGAATGGATAAGTGGATTAGGAATAGGTTTCAAATGTATTCTTAACGCAATCCACCCAGTGTATTAAAATCCACCAGCTACTGGTACACATATATCCGTCTATTACTACCCTATAGTTTGTTGACATTGTCAGTTAACATACTGAGGTTCCTCTGCAGATGAGTTATTCACATGTGAACATCTGACAACCTACTCGTTCTGGGAAGTTAATTATTGGAACTTAAATTATTCGTCAGCTGGCTATGTCAACTGAAACACTACCAAGGCGATGCGTTGATAGCAGTATCAATATTTTGGTGTCAGTGAGCAGTGTTTACACAAATTTGGCAAGTTCTTCTGATTCTGGTACATTACCATTGACGGTGTAATTTTCTTGAATTATTTACTACCAAATCAAGGAATCCGCCGGAGATCATGCAGGAAAATGTTTAGTGCTTCACATTTGCTTATTCGCAATAAACTGTCATTAGTACATGGCGACCACTTGCCTAACATCTGATGAATAGATGATCAGCCTCTTTGAATGATATCAGTTTAAATTCATCGCATTTGCCCTCAAGCGGAAGGCCAGCACAGACTCGAGAAAGCATACGTCTGTTTTATCCTTTTGTGATCGTTATCAGTTTGAATTCCCTCTGCCCATGTGGGACTGCAACTCACAACCTAATTATCACCAGTCAATGGTTAAAACCTTAAGGATACGAGGGGCAGCAACGACCGATCTGAACTTTACTGCTGTGCATAGGCCAAGGTAGCCAGTCACCGGGAGGCGGACAAACAAAGCAGCTAAATAATTTATAACGGTTTAGAAAATTTGGTCTGCGCACTGAATACAGAAAAGCAGCAGGGAGTTAAATGGGGATGTGATGGATTTCAACGCATGCTGATCAACTCTTCCTGATACGATAGTGATTTACGAATGACTTTCACCTGCATACATCGGGTTAATCTAAGATACTGTGGGTGCAGAAGCAAAAATACAGCTCCTCGTTGCTTAAAGGATTCTCAATCCTATCCCAAGGTAGCAAGTAACAAACGAATATTCTCGAGGAACTTTTGGGTTATAAAAGACATTTGGGCAAGACGGTTAGTATCCGGTTGTCGAGAAATAATTGCACATTGCACTGCATCTGTAGCAGTTCGTCTGGGTTGGGTTCATATATTGCCCCCATGCTATCTCTTTCTGGTTACGTCTGCGCGTAATTCGCAACATGACTTTGAGTAAACAGCCATCACCCATGTTTTATAAAGTAGTGCATTGTGTTTCAGAAGGATGGGTGACCGATCGGTTAAAGTATTTGAGAGGCTTACGGTTATACGCTTTTAGTACAAAAGCATCAGACAAAACTACTGTATCAAAAGTGAAACGTGCTGGGACCCTCAGATACAGTGATTAGTCGTTCCTTAGATCTTCTGTAGAGATGACTTCCAGACTAATTCCGTGCATATTCCAAGACATTGCTTTGGGTTTTGCTTGTAGGGTGCATAACTACGTTTCCTGGCTCAGCCCTTGACCATCTGTGAGCCAATTTTTAACTCTGTGTAGTGGAAAGTAGTTTAGCTTGAAGGTGAGCCCCAGTCCATCCCATCCTTTACATAAGTTAGTAAAAACATACTTAAGGCAAACGACAGTTAGTCCAGCGGCACTTGAACCACAACAAACAAGGTATGCGAAATAGTCACTGAATTCTAGTGAAGTATCGAGTCAGCTGGAATGTGTGCCACATTTTATTAGGCTCCTTTAACAACGCCTAATGAGTTCACCAATAGGGATAAAGAGTGAGCGCCTACCTCATAATTGGCACCGGTTCGGCATCACTGTGTATCAGGTTATCCAACGCATGTTCAGCTAAGTGCAAATACATAAGCTGGAAGATTCGCGTTCCTACCAAACAACGCAAACAAGATCGTACCAGGATCCTGTGGTAACATCCGGGTTGCTACGGTGTGTTTGTTTACGATAGCGGTTCCACTTTCGCACATTTTATAAAGCGCGAATATTCACGCTTTAAGTTAAGACTGCGAAGCAGAAGAGATCAGCTTCTTTAGGCATCAGAACTGTGCACCTTTGGACAAACGAGCACACCAGATGACTTCTATGCTACCTGCCGCATGTTAGCTACTATGTCAAAACCAATGGTTAGAGGAGAACGAATGAGTTGCAGCTCAGTACACTGGTTGTAGTCAAACGCCAATTTATAAAATATGCTAATCGAGGTTTTAATGACTGAACAAGGTGCAGAAGAATTCCGAATGCCGTATCCTACGGTACCTTCGTCCCGCTCGATGACCTGCTGGCAGTGATCCCCTCTACATTTTCCTTGTTCTATTTGGAAAACTGGAATTTCCTCACCCCTGAGAAGCACGGATTCCGCCAACAGCAGTTATGCGCAACGAAGATACTAATCGCACGCAGTAGCTGGACCGAGTCAGTTGACACTGAAGAAGGCGTTGATGTGAGCTATCTAGATTTTTCCAAGCCTTTCGATCGTCTAGACTATCTCAAAGCTCCAGCACCACGGGATTGGCGACCCACTTTTAAGCTGGATCGCCAACTTTCTACTTCATCGGTAATTGGTGGTCAGAGTTCGGAGCTCTTTAGCGGACCCCATACAAGTCGAGTGGGTTGTGCCGCAAAACTCAGTTCTAGGTCCACGTTCGTTTTTAGTGTTTATTAATGACCTTGCACAGGGAATTGCTGCAAACAACCTAATCTTTGCCGAAAATATTAATATCTGGCGCAGGATCAAGCCGAACGCCAATCAGCATCTGCTGCAGAGTGACCTAGATACGGTGTATCAATGGTCGATCTAAAACTTACTGCAATTGAACGTCCGTAAATGCGATATATTTTCCATGACATCAGAGCAACTACTCATACCGGCCCGGAACGAATATACTACCACAATCAACTCTCGAAGGTGACTTGGTTGTCCGGGTTCAAGATGACTTCGGTTGCTCCAGGTAATGCGAAAAGGCCTCGAAGACTGGAAACCAACCCGTCGGGCTATGCGACGGGCGTTTAGACAAATAAACAGCTCCATCTTTCGACAACTGCTCATTGTGTATGTTCGCCCCTATCACGAATACGCAATTCAAGCCTAGCATTCATGGCTGAAACACGACCTTAACGCACTGGAGCAGCCACAACGTCGGGCATGGAAGAACGTAATTGGAATGCGCAAACTTTCATACCAGGAGAGGCTGCAAGGATTGGACGTATTCGGTGGAAGCGACCGCAGACTAAGAGGCGACCTGATTATGGCATACTTGATTCTGAGGGACCCACATCATGTGTGCCGCTCTTTACTGCGACGCAGCACCAAAACTACCCTGAGGGGCCACTCATTGAAACTTGCGGAACAGTATCGCGGTCTGCAATGCTGTAGAACATTCTTTTCCATTCGTGTCTGTCACTAGTGGAATCCTCTACCAGAATAGGTCGTCTCTACACCGACACTAACAGTATTTAAAAGACGGTTGGATGATGCACTCATTCGCTTACACTTTGTCGTAGCGCTACTTCTCCATTCTACACCTGGAGTTTACCGTGGAATTATTTGATGTTAACTGCGGGTGTTGTGAATCTAAGCGGATTGCAGGAGTACGGTGGGGCAAGGCATAAGTCCTTAGTTACATATTTGAAGTACAAGTTGTTTTGCTATTGTAAGTATCATTATTGTTATTTCAATATCCATACCAACTATCCAACGGGAGTTTTAGAGCAAAACATCTTAACCCTTATTAATTCGTTGTTCATTGTTCATAAACCAAACATATTTCCCTGGCTCAGTGCATATTAGGTATGTTAATTTTAAATTAAAAACGTGCTTATTTTGCACTTTGTGAAGGTGGCTGATCTACACTCTATGGCACAGGTTTGACAAATTTCACTATTGCATAATTTAGTAACGCCCGATGAGTTATTGGTACAGGCTAAATGTTTCAAGATACGTTTCTTGTGCTCATATTACCCCGCACTGCAAGAATGTCCTGGCTAAATTGTACTGTTGATATAAGTAGATGGAGGTCCCACATTGAAACCATTTGGTTTATGCAGCCTACTGTATTTTTCTCCCTTACCTAGAATTGAAACACAATGCCATCACTGTTTGTAGTGCACGAATTCTCACATCCTCGGCTCAAGGTAACCTCCTTTGCCCCTTGGTCCAGTGCAAGCTAGTGTTTTAAGCTGGAGTGAATTGAGACGAATGTATTTTCGCGTGTGTTTTTGAGCCATACCTGTTGGCTAATTGGGAGCGTTTGCTGTTGTAGACACGCCTGTGCCAGAAGCACAGGTTATTGTGGCATAATAGCTTTACTGTTTTTAATTATTTGCAATCGTACCTTACTCCAATATCAACCTTGTTATCGTTGAATCCGGTCAAAAGAACTTGTTTAAGGATTACGAGTATTTTCTCGCTTGCAAAATGGAATATAATACACTCCAAAAAGTCAGCGCCGAGTGCAAGCACATCGTCTCATCAAGAGAATGAACTTTGTAGTCATTCATTTTTAACAATTTCACACATATTTTCCTTCTTCAGACTAAGAATTCATCTGAACATAAAAGCAGAAGACGTAGATTGTGAAGCGATGCCGTCGTTTTGTGCATTCTTATCAATCATAACATTAACCATTGGAACGTTAATCAACAATGCTCATAGATACTAAAACGCAGTCCTAGTGCGCGGTCAGCTGCAACAACTCAGGCCATTTGAAGCTATCGTTATCGATCGCGAGCGACCAACGTGGCCCAGTTAAAAAGAGGCTACGCTGGATCTAAGTCCACCGTGGTAGCCCATGCGTTTTACTATCTATGAGCACTGTTTGTATATCTTGCAATGTCGCTTTTGTGATTAATAAGAATTCAGCAAATGACGGCGTCATCTCGCAATCTTCGTCCTCTGATTTTTATCATTGGAATCATAAGGGGAAATGCTTATTTCATTACTTACCACCCTTAAAGTACAAGAGCTATGGTACACTCGTACAACATCCATATGTGTCCAGTAAACATACCAATGGACTGTGGCTTCTTAGTTGATCTTGGTCACCACAACTTTCGACTGGTTTATAGGCTGTTAAATCGGGTGCCCTGGAGAAAATGAAGGTAACCATTAGCAAGCTTCTAGCGTTATGGAGCTACTGTTAAAATAGACAGTAGTTTGAATTTTTAACTGTTTTTCACATGGCCACTGAAACTGGTTGGTTCAAGTACCACATTAGATCCAAACGCTTTAGGTCATCGAAATATATATTCATGACAATGAACGCGGTGTGGCTATTAGCCGATTTCCACACCAATTCCAATGAAAAGTTTGTTAAAAGTAACTCCAGAACAATGGTCCTAAATGCATGCAACATTTAAGCATCAGGGCGGTTTAGTGAGGACAAGTGGACAAAAAGTGAAATTTGCGAGGACCCAACTTGGGAAATGGAAACGTCGATGCTAAAAACCAACAGGTAGCGTAAATATAATTAGACCGATCGATACACAATGCTGAAAAAACCTATTTGGTATTTGAGCTGACTGCTGTGAGTGTCAGCTTTACTGTAAACGTCTGGTCCCAAACCAAAGCACCGACACTAGTGCGTAATTTCGCATCAACGCAATGATTACATAAGTGCAGATGTGATAAAGCTTTCGCCAAGTTCGTCAAACCCAGAGACGTTCTATCAAAAATAAACAACCTGACCCTAGATCTTGCTAGGCTGACTGTGATAGCAACGTTTCCTTGTGGAAAAACGTGCCATATCAAAACACATGATCCCTACAGTGAGCAGGAAGTGATGGGGCTGACAAAGGAGTTATTTTGTTCGCTCTACAAACCAACGAGCTGCCGAACCAATCAGTCAAAACATTTGCTTTTATACAGAACTAAGGATAAAGTACGTGGCAAACTTGCGTGTACATGGTGTTTGAATACTTACACCGGGAACCAGGAATGGCTGCGCTCACGTGCTGACGCACTCTGGCATGCCGAAGTGCCAACTGTCCAATGGCGCAAATTGCTTTGCTGAACGTGTCGGCAGGGCTCAGATGGCAAACAGAGGCAGGACCAGTGTGTCTGCGATCGCGTAGCACACCAAGGGAACCGAGCCGTACGGCTGTGAGAAGTGAGTGTTTGCCAAACAACGAAACCGCACTGGACATGTCCTGCCTCGGTCGATTGGTAGTCGGCTTTCACGCAGATGAAAAATCCAGCAAAACATACCCCTGCGAAAGGGCTAGTATCTCGCTGTGCTTGCAACTGAGAAGAACAGCCTGACCCCATGCGATGACTGATGGGCGACAGTCGTTACCGCAATAAATGGCAAAAGACAATCACGACAATTGCAGTTATAGCCTCATGACTGGCTTCCAGCAAACCGGGAAGCTTTAATTAGGCTGCTTCCGCTGCCAAGCAGCATCACAATGCCAGGAGCACTTTTTAAAATTACAAACTTTTCGTTTTACCGTTTCGAGCGCGTGTGTGCTGCGGATGAAAATTTACTCTTCATGATTGCATACAAGCGAATATTTGACTTGAGAATGATGTTCGATTTCAGTCTGCCCCAACGCACTAGTGACACCAGTGGACAGCGCAAATTTAGTCGTGAATGCAACTACTGCACTCACAGTCAGACAATGCTTGTTGTACAAATTGGTCATGCCTTCGATGGTGTCTCTCGTATGCAGTCAAGAATATACACCTATTCATTTTTTACTTATGTTTACATGAACTGTGAAATATCTGTAAATATCAAGGAATTAGGTGTTCGAAATGGTCTCTCTTTTTGGCAACGGAGTAGAATTTGCCGGATGGTGTTGGCGAGCACTTTCCGCAATGTCTCCAACCAACTCTGGCTACGTACTTTAGAATGTTCTCCTTCATTGCCTCCACGCATTTGGGTTTTTTCTGTAAATTCTACGCTCCAACTATCCTCATAGAGCAAAATCCAAGGGCTTCAGATCCGGTGACCGCGCAGGCCACTCCCTCGGTCCTCCGAGACCGATCCAACGTCTACTTCAGGTAGGTGGGAACCGATTGCACCGAATGTGGAAGCGCGCCATCCAGCTGCCACAAAGGTTATTCATTAATCCTTCCGACTGTAGCTGCGGAATGACGCTGGTCTGCAACATTTCCATGTTCGAGGATACTAAGAAATGTCTGACATTAATACTATTAAACAACAAACTACCGGACAACTCCTGGCAAAGGAAAGACATTTTACAGTTCGTGTAAATATAAGTAAAAAATGAATAGGTGTATATTCTTGACTGCATACGAGAGACACCATCGAAGGCATGACCAATTTGTAAAACAAGCAATGTCTGACTGTGAGCGCAATAGTTGCATTCACGACTAAATTTGCGCTGTCCACTGGTGTCACTAGTGCGTCGGGGCAGACTGAAATCGAACATCATTCTCAAGTCAAATATTCACTTGTATGCAATCATGAAGAGTAAATTTTCATCCGCAGCACACACGCGCTCGAAACGGTAAAACGAAAAGTTTGTAATTTTAAAAAGTGCTCCTGGCATTGTGATGCTGCTTGGCAGCGGAAGCAGCCTAATTAAAGCTTCCCGGTTTGCTGGAAGCCAGTCATGAGGCTATAACTGCAATTGTCGTGATTGTCTTTTGCCATTTATTGCGGTAACAACTGTCGCCCATCAGTCATCGCATGGGGTCAGGCTGTTCTTCTCAATTGCAAGCACAGCGAGATACTAGCCCTTTCGCAGGGGTATGTTTTGCTGGATTTTTCATCTGCGTGAAAGCCGACTACCAATCGACCGAGGCAGGACATGTCCAGTGCGGTTTCGTTGTTTGGCAAACACTCACTTCTCACAGCCGTACGGCTCGGTTCCCTTGGTGTGCTACGCGATCGCAGACACACTGGTCCTGCCTCTGTTTGCCATCTGAGCCCTGCCGACACGTTCAGCAAAGCAATTTGCGCCATTGGACAGTTGGCACTTCGGCATGCCAGGGTGCGTCAGCACGTGAGCACAGCCGTTCCTGGTTCCCGTTGTAATTAATAACATACCATGCAGTTAGATACAAATTAACTTTCAAAAATGGAAACAGCGAATCACTGCTGTATGTGCAAAGGCATCCAGCTGAACATTCATTTGAAATTTGCGAGTCCGGAATCTACAATTATTGTTGCGTTTCTGATAGATGGCTTTTATAAACGTACGAAATGTCAGCCTCCATAAATTATTCGCCCCATGAATATGTTTATTTCCGTTGTCAAAGAAATGAAGGTTTATCTCTGTTGGCCAGGTAGCTGAACACATTTCGCTGAACAATTTACTCACTGACAATGTTTTAGGCAGGAGGAATTGAAAGGCATTGGAAGCATCTTAAGTGCTGCGTCGCGCTATGGGTGTTTTGATGGAGTAAATACGCACTAACTCATTACTGCGGAGTAGCGATATTGTATACCTAAAATTTATTGCATAACAACGAGGATTATCCGATTGAAATGGGTCGTATGAGAAGCCCACAAGTAGTTTCATCACACTACCTCAGCAAAAACCGCTCATCCCATTTACTAGTTATAACCTATTCGTGCGTCTCGTCAACGCTGTAAACTGCATTTCCTAGCGCCGATGTTACTTGCCAATATGTAACGATGCAATGACATGCGAATTTAGAGGTGCAATCAAGCGCCTCGATGTGGTTACCAGGATTTGATTTATGTCACTTAAAATCCTCCGGCAACAGTGCCGAGACTCCCACTTTATAACATGAGATACTTGCGATTCATAGACTGAGTGTGCGGCCAAACCCGGAAAGTGCGCCGTCATAGCACTGGGGCAGAATAACTTACTTCAAAACATATCATATACCAGCAGCCCACTGGTGGTACGAGATAGCTGGATGGCAGCAGTCCATGGTGAGGTCAGGATATATGCAACCTGCCTGGAAATTTCCAAACCTGTCGACAGACTGAATCAGCGCATACTCGTGTAATAGTTAAAAAATTACGGAAATAAGATTCTTTTCTTGAAGTTATAGTAATTTCTTTTATAGTGGAGGCTGCAAGTACATATTAAAGGAGCAATTGCAGACTCAATTCAGGCAGAATATGGTGTTCCAGGGGTTTCAGTGCTGATGCCGCACTCATCCCTGGTGTTCACTCACAAAAATGTAAGCTATAGTAATGCAAGCCACATTGCCACAAATTTTCTTCTTTTCGCCGATGATTTCATGATCTAACTAGCGATTGATGAAAATGAAGATAAAATATCTTCCAATGTAACCTAGGTAATGTCAATGGATGTTTGATAAGAAAATTTGTTCAGTTTAGTGCAGCTAACTATAGCTCGGTTCACATATGTCCTCATGAAGCACCTTGCAGTACACCTCCAAGGAGCGCAACCTCCAGACGCTGGTCCAGGACGGTCACGAATTCTTCGAAAAATCATGGAAAGTGACAGAAACTGCCAAGCGGCATATATGCCTTCTACTCACTGTTCGGTCGGTTTGAGGTTGGTATCTTTCCACAGATGCTTGACACCAGCTTGTGACCGCCGTGGATTACGTTATCGATGCGCGACATCCGTGATAGAACCATGATCCCACTGTGCTGGGAACTTCACAGCCGGCATAACCTTCGGGATCATTATCTACGGCCAGGGCTTATAATCACTTTCCAGGTCCTGAGGAACTACATAGATACTTGGATTCCCGTCCTAGAACCCAACAACAAGACGAGAGATAATTGCCGTACTTTAGCAGCAAAGTATAACCGGTTTGAATTTCACCGAAACTTATGTTGCTGCGGGTGGTAGGCTCACCCCAAATTGGTGTTTTTTGCGCAGACACTGGCAATAGTTAGAAGACGGTTGGATGACGCACTCGTCAAATTACACTTGGTTATTTGGAACTATATACCTATGACACTTCAGGAATATACCTTGGATTGGTTTGATGTTACCTGTTGGTTCTGTAAAATTATGCGGATTGCTAGATTACACATAACAAAATATAAGCCTTTTTTCATAATTAAATATGCCAACTTTTTGATTTTGGCTAACCCGCCAAATGGTAAATTTAAAAGTGTTTGTTAACCCTTCTAGTTTCATTGTACATTGGCCATACAAATTGCACTTCCTGTCCACGTTGTTTGTGTCTCTTCCATCAGGGATGATTAAAAGAAACTTGATAATGCACTGGGTTAATTCCATTTCTATAAATAACTTGTGTTCACCAACAGGACAAGTAACGAACAAACAGTGAATTTCCAGTTTAATCCAAGGTTGAGTTAGTTGACAGCTCGGTCTGTACACCAGTACGCATTCAGATTTGATGTTACACAATTTGTTGCTATTGTCATCCAGACCTATAGAGCTTCACCGCCTTTCCACGTCATTTACTTTTGTTTCATTGTTCCAATGTTCATAATCGCAACTATAGACAATGAAGCATCCCGTTCTGTTTGCCATCCGCCCACAAACTTATCAATACGTACGTCACCAATCGGCAAATTGCAACTACAAAATGTATTTTATTGTGTAAGGAAACACGACTATAACTTTTTTCTCATCCTAGTAAAGCTACAAGTAAAAGAAGCTATTACTGCTAGCCACTGCAAAAGTTTATTTGCAAAGAGGGTTTTCGTTAATGTACCTGACTTTTATTGAGATGTTAAATCATTTGTGATATAGAGAAGCATCCTGATCGGCAAGAAACAAAATTACCTGCTGTTAGGAGAATAGCTATTTGACATGCAACTTTTGTGATCGAGCTTAATAGCCATTCATTATTTTTCCTTTTTTCTACACCTTGTTTAAACCTTCCGCTGTGTTAGCCCGATTGGTACACACACGTCCTTGTTAACGGACACTCATCTCCATGCCTTCTTCAGCAGTGCAATTTGCAAGAACACAGTCCACTGGTATTTCTCCGCTTCACTTTTCTACTTGGTTATGTTAAAGGAATATTTACTTGTCATACAATTATTGTATTAGGCTTCTTAATCTCCTTTGTTTCGTGACATTTGTTTAAATGCTACATTTCGTTATTCTGATTGGCCAGTGCCCGTCACTGTAAATGCATGTCCGCGTTACGCTTGTGGTCCCATGATGACATTTCTAAGGACAAATGCGATTCGCCCTTGAATACACGGTTGCTTATTCGCCCGTTACATTTGACGTTTTCCTTCTGTTGGTTGGCTCAAGTATAATGTAGTAGCTTCCCTTCATTTTGCCTTCCAAACTAAATAAGCAAACGTGATTTCATGTATACAAGTTTCTTTCCGTGTCGTCTTTTGATTTCTTCTGGTGGTCGTGGGGTGAAGGTGTCAGTGGTGACGCAACACATGCTATCAGCCCCGTTTGTGACCGTGTGTACGGCATTTACGGCGCATTTCTTCTTAGCGGTTATTCGAATGTTATTGGTTGGATCACAATGGAACTGTGACATATCTTTCCAGTGTCCATTTACGCCGATGCGTCAACGTGACAGTTTATGGCTACAAGTTTTCCCGCGCAATCAATTAGACCATCAGCCTTAAAACGGTCCGCTAGGAACTTTGTAGACGATTAAAACCCCATACGATTAGCCCAATTGTAAGTGTAAACGTGTCGTTTAGGATAGGAATTGATGAATAGTGTATGACAGTTTTGATTCACCGCGCTTCAAACTACTACAAAGGTGAGCACTAACTTCTATGGAAGCGAGTGGGGTGATTTCGTTCACTGTTACGTGTGCCACTTTACATCGCTTCGGTGCATTAACGTGTTGCCTACATGAGGTGACACAATCACAACATGCCGATTAGCGATATAAGGTCTCCACAATAGCGAGGCTGCCACACATCGTCTGCACTCGGTTCTGTTCACTCGTCGTTCGAGCGTTGCTGAGTTGAGACATTGTCATGTGCACACAGTGTATCCGCCACCGAATGTTACTAGATACTAACCTTTGCCTTTCCCCTTACAAGTTAACGGCTTAGGTCGCTGAGTCATAGGGGATTGCAACTGATCATGATGATCGATTGCTTACAGCGATAAAGCCCGGCTCTTTTGCCACTATCATACATGTTACGAAAGTAGTAAGTACAAGAGAAGATATATTAGAGAGATTGAAGAGATCTTGCTCCGCTCCCTTCGTTGGTGTGGTACATACACGGTGAATATGCTGAAGACGCAATTAACCGATTACTCTCGCGAGGCTGCCGGTTGACTCCGGGAGGTCTCCAATTGCTGTTGAAATTGATGGGGTGCACGATCCTCTCCGCAGTAGTCGATCAGCGCCGTAACAACGCAGCCGTCACTTTCAACCTACCAAACCAGTGCTTCCAATATATTTGGTTCGATTTCTGGCGCTCTTCCGAAAAACATCACTTGTTTTCGAAATGTCAGTATTTTCACGTGGTGTATTCAGTATGCCTTTACAGTCCCCTTTGTATGTAGGCGGTCTCATGGTATTCTTACAGTAGTACCGCGATTAGTTAAAACAGGACGAAGAAGCAACAACAATAGTTAGTAAGTGTATGAGCTTTTTATGGAGAGGCAATAGAATACCTCTTCTTTGCTCAATTTGTCAATGCTCAATTGAGGCCAGTGTGAAATATACCATCAAGGGCTAGTGGACTTGGCAAAAAATAATCTTACTGTCCTAAATAATCAACAACCAAGAGTGGTTAAAGCTGTTCAGGGTCACACGTACTGTCACTTAAGTACATTAGCAGTCTGAGACCATCAGTAAAGCTGTTCAAGCAGTAAAGTTGACTAGAATGCTGTTGGAACTCTCCCTCACTTCCGTGGTTCCAACTGTGGAAAGCGCTCGCAACATCTGATTCTTCTGTGCTTAAATAATCCAAAATGACCTAAAATGGGTTTATGCACAGCTCCATATACGTTACATAGGCCTTATTTTATCGGCCCCAACATAACAGAAACAGATATTGCGCACATTTGGAAGTTAGGTAAGCTCCCCGATAGTGCTCTTTCAATTAACACGTCAGTTTTCTTTCCGAGTTCCACCTGTATTATATACCAGTTAGTAGCTTCTTTACTCCTAAGAAACATTATTGCAATGCTCCTTGTCAGTGGTCTCTAGACATTGCTGTGACCCATGGGCAGACTGTCACACGAGGTCGCCTCTCATGTTTGGTGTGCGAATTGATGGAGTGATGACCGATTCTAGGTCAAGCGTGTCATTTTTATGAATTCCAACCTTATTGTTTCGGGTTTGTGGTAGACATCATGCGTTAACGTGTGTGTGTGTGAGGCTGTAATGAAAGCCACTCATCATCCCCAGGCATGCGTAAGACGTTGGCAACCGTATTGACATCTATAGTTCCGAAACCTAATAGCGCTGCGAACCGTTCACTTATATTGGTGTACACTAGAACCGTCTCGGCCCCGGCCTTAATTGGTATTAACTCGGTCAATTGCGCGTTGAACAAGGTCTATCATGACGACCACCCAGCTAATCATGTTGAGATCCAGTACAAAGCGGTGGGTTGAAATGAAGTTAGTCATATTAACCTAAACTCGGATAGGTTCCAAGTCCGCAGCCTGCTGAATTTTCCTTCTTCTGAAGTAGCTCTACAGATATTTACCCACTTGGCACGCGGTGTCCCAGATTCTCAGAAGCCTACGGGTGTGCCAATGAGATTGTGTCGCACATAACACTTATGAGGTTTCGCTCGAGGGTAAACACTGGATTAAAGTGTAATGTATACTGGAGTAGTGTGTATTACGTCTATTTTCTCCCTCGAACACACAAACGGTTTGCGTTGTCCGGAAACGAGGTTCCGCTCCACTATTTGCTGATAAATCATGTGAAGAGCGCAAACAGCTGTTGTTGCCGACAGGATGCCAAATTATTGGTAGTATTAAGGTGTGTGTGTATTCGGATTTTGAATGCCGCGTCTTGGTGCTTCCCAAATGAGTTACACAGCATGTGGCTTAAATTGATCAATACATTAACTGAACCATGCATAAGTGGTCACCGCGATAACCCATGTTGCTAACAGATAGCAAATCGATTCTTACGCAATAAACTTATCCAATTCGGGTGATTAGTCACCTACGACCTCATTAGCGAGGCGCTTTAAATGCAGTTGCCATGACTGGCATTTTGATGATGGTAACAAATGACAGCACTGGAATCAAATGACGTAGTGAATGCACCCAAACTGTGGTGATGAACTGGTAATGCTGGTAGCGGTTTTTGTTGAAACGGCTACCAAGGCTGTGCACAAACTTGCTGCATAATTTATCAACAGTTTGACGTACGATTCCGTTGCGATTGACTTCCCGTGAAACCGGGGTGTGGCGGCTCAAATGTTTGAGTTGTGGTCCTCGCGACCTGTTGTCAACTGTCAGCGTATGCATGGTGTTCTGAGCGCCTGCAGTGCTCCAGCTCACAGGTAAGCGTCTGTGATTGCGTGACGACAAATAACTAGTACAGACTACGGGTGAGTCACAATTACCCAGTTTTCCTGCTGTGTGTCGGGTCGCGTGAAATCATGACCAGCTCTGTTCCAGGCACTAAGCAGCATTTCGTCGAGGAGACTGGGTAAACTTGGAAAAATGGGAAACCAAAGATTAAAGAATAATGTTGATGTCACTTTCAGGGAAATCGCCTCACGCAGCTGTTGATCTTCTCAACTGATATGCGAATATCATTTTTAGACTGTTATTATGCAATTTTTGAAGCGAATACCACTATCTCAGCGACTGAATTACTTGCCTGTCATGACACGTTTTATGATAGACCATGAATCGGAATGTTCTGATGGGGAAGCCAAATTATACGAAATCGGCTTGAGGTTGGAGGGGAGATTTCACGTAATTGGTTGATGTAACTCCATTAAAATTACATCATACATCACATCCAACACACAATTGGTCTCCGAGTAGCTCTCATGCATGTATACAAATGCCCAAGGCCTACTCAGTAAATTAGCTGAATTGGGCCTCCGACACGTAGAAGAAGCTTGGGACCACATCGCTGTCACGGAAACATGGGTGCGCAGTGGGATAACGGATGCCGAAATTGCGCTAATAAGTATGTCCGTGGTCCGAAATGATGGAGTCAGCAAATGTGGTAGGATAGCTCACTACATTGTAAGAACCTCCAGTGCCAGCCCTTGCATGATTCAGAAAGCTATGTACCTGACTCCTTTCGGTGCAGCTTACGGCTGCTTGGGAACGACTTATGTCAAGTGGCTGTTGTTTAGAGCTAACACCATCTACACCTGAGATGTACTTCTACTTGGTGGCTGCGTTGAAACACATGATAAACAGGAAGTAGACTCACGTTCTGATCTCCGGCGATTGCAACTTACATGCTGTAGAATCCCAGGTCACACCAGGAGAGCAATTCAAAGCAGACCTGCAACACCTTGTCTCAGGCTTTTCGCATTATGATCACGTCAGTTCGCCTACCAGATTCAGGGGGAATAACAGGCTATCCATATTGAACTGGATATTTCTTAAGGAAGAAGTGGCGATCGAAAGAGGGAAAATCGATACACCTCTAGGCCGCAGTGATCATGCGACTTTGCATTTCATGTGCAGTTGCTATGTTGAATAGTTCGAGGACAGAACTCAAACGACGTGACCCATAACCAGTTACGACACCTTAACCCGACTTACTGAGGCGACCGACTGAAGTTTCCTCATCGAGGATGCACCGGATATTGTTTGAGGACGTTTCGTCAGTAAGTTTACCACCTTTTTAGTGGACCATCGGAAATCAAGACTATCATTTCGGGTAATCTGGCGTCGTTCATCCGGTGTAGGACACGTAAATGCATGGTGATGCACAACGCGGTGTGGTTGGCCCACAATACCAGTCCGAGTCATTGTATCCGGAATGCCTATGTTGTCCACCGTAACCACTGTGCCCAAGTAATGTGCGAGGTCAATGTAGCTTATCAACATACTTTATCAGTGAGATTTGCTTCACATTCTAAGTTTCTGTACAAGTAGGTGGATAGACTCTGCAAGATGAAAAGTGGATTTCCTCCTCATCAAACAGCGGATAGTCTAACCCGGACTGCCTAAAAAGCGTCGAATGTTCTGCGACAACCATATGCACCAACGTTCATTGGATCTTGTGGTCTACTGAAACTTCGGAAACTATGGTGCTTCCACCAGGATTCACTCATATAAATTGCACGGAGGACACCGTACAGAGACATCTGCTATACTTGTGCCCGCACTCCTATCCCGGAATTTACGACATCTGCCCAAAGACGCTTGTTTTAACGGCTAACGTTTTGGCTGAAAAATTAATGCGGCTGTACCAGTACTTCCTTGATGAGAGACGCGTTCCTGCAATGTAGAAACAAGGGATACTAAGTCCTATTTACAAAGGAGGTAGTCGTTCCGAACCAGCTATCTACCAGTGACTCTTCTGCTAGTTGTTTCAAAAGTTATGGAAGCTATCCTTGCTGGCACACACTTGCCTTATCTGGAAAGCTTTGGTCACATTGCTCATCTGCAACACGGCTTCCGCCAGAATTGGTCGTGCGCAACCAAGCTATTGTTAGCGCAAGACAACTGGATCGAAACGGTGGATGCCGGTACAGGAGTTCCTGTGGTTTAGCTTGAATTCCATAAGACATTCTTCTACTTGGATCATTCTCACCAAACTCCAAGTATGTGGCATTAGAGACCCTTTCCTCGGGTAGATTTGCAGTTATCTCTCGCACAGGCGTCTGCTGTTGAGCGTGAATACATGTCAGACTCTATATAGGTCGAATGCTGTGTGCCAAAGGTCCGCTACTAGTGACCCACTATTTTTGGTCCTCATAAACAATCTAGTGCGGCAAATTAAGTCCAATTCTTTAATCGATACCGATGACATCAAAGTTTGGCGAGTGATCAGAGCTACAGAAAACCGTATACAGTCTCACAACGACCTTGTTAAGATTTATGGACAGTCGGTCCAAAATCGCTTTTTACTCATTGTGGCTAAATGTCAAGTCCTCCAATTATGACACTGAATGGTTCACACCTTTAAGTTTGGAGACTGGGACCTACAACACTGTTCTCTCGAAGAGGATCTCGCTACGCTTGTCCAGGAAGATCTCGGCTGCTCGGAGCAGTCCAAAAAAGCATCGAAACAGGGAATCCAAATTATGGGGCTTCTAAGGAGTGCTTTTGGACAATTAGCACAGTCTATCTTCCGCTAAATATTTCCCGCTTACATACGCCTACACGTTGAGTATGCACTACAAACGTAACACCCTTGACTAACGCAGTATCTCACGGCTCTGGAGATTCTGCAACGTCTGGCGACCGAAAACGTCAAAGGGCAGAGCCACTTGTCATACGAACGACGCCTCAGAGTGCTTGGCACTTTCAGCGGACGCTATCGGCGCTTTTGTGGTGACCTATGCATGGTTTAACAAATTGTAAAACGACAATTATCATCCGCGCTATCACTTATTAAAGCTAAGTCACCACAACCTACTGAGAAGTCATCATCTCAAATTGGAAGAACAATACAGTCAGCTGGGTTGTAGAAGAGACTTCCTCTCGTGGTAGGTTTGCCGCTATTATTTCAGCTCCCAAGTCAGCCGTGTTTAAGGCGCACGTCGCATTACACCATATCAGGTAACCAGAAAAGACCCAAATAAACAGCAAAAAATCGAACCAACCCATCTGCATTTTTGCTTGGAAACCACAAACGATAACTTTGAATATTACATAAAACTTAGTGTGAAAAGCTCAGGCGAGCACACTGCAATCGGCAAGTTTGCAATTTGCGATTGTTTGCCATTTCCTATTACTGTTTTTGTCTTCATTTTACTCACTCCTAACCGATCATCTGACGGGACATGTTAAGCTTTGGTTATTTTTTCTCGCAGTGTACACTGATCATTGACTCACACAAAACTCCCAAATGTGGTCCCTTTGCATAAGTTTGTTTTTACTGTTTTCATTACCCTATATAGTCGTTAGTTTTGCTTTGTTCCCAACATTCTGGTGCAACAGCTGTTGGGATCACTCACTTCTTTCCAGGCCAAGAACCCGTTTCCAGACCGATTGGCTGTGTCCTGGAAGATAAGAGTCAAACAATTTCCTTTCGATCGGTATAGAGACATGTCAGTGGTATGGCTGAGGTTCAACTTTGTCAGTCATGTATATTTTGCTAGAATACCATGATGTGACCTCTAGGTAGTCGACTATATATTGCGCTACCCAGTTTGATAACCAGAATGAAAACGCGTTGTCTGTAAGCGTATAAAGCGTTAGCGAGTCGCTTAACAGGGTGTACACTCTGACAGTTGAAATCATGTGTGACAAGGTGGAGGTAAATCTAGACTACCGGTTTCCGAACCAGGTATCCTAAATTCCATCAAATCGCTCTTAGTCCCTGTTGGTTTGGCTAGCAAAAGTATAAGGGAACAGGGACATTCATGTACATCTAAGCTGGCGTTCAACTACGTCTAGCGGCACTTATTTTCTATCTCATACAAGCATGTGATATAGTTCCGCTCTGCTACCGTTCGGAGTCATGTGCAATCCACAACGGCTCTTACTATTCCGTATGAGGTAATGAAACTGTGCAGTCTGAGGATGCCTGTTGCCAAAGTGTGGTATTGGTTCCAGATTTGAAGTTACGAAACGACCAAAGTTCGATGGGAATTCGAATGCAAAGGCGTAAAAGTAAATATGCGTGGTTCAAACCACAGGATCTCGAGGAATGAGTACCCAAAATGTAGAAACGTGCCTAGTTTTACAAAATGACACAAAACAGTATGCCAGATTTTTCGGAAATTTGGGACGACAGGTGGACGGGAACAAACTCAGCTGTGATGGTGAGCAACGTGAACGAGGAGGTCATGAAAATGATGAAGATGATGGGATATAGAAGTGTGTCTGTTGAATGTGTCGAAAGGTACACCAACCCGATTTACCCTACACAATATAAGTGTGCTTTTCTATGCAAGCCTCAACGTGGGCTCTATGGTGAGTCCAAGAAAACACATTTTATTTTATCATCATGTTCCTTTCCCAATTATTGTGGTGCTCATTCTAGCCAGCAAAGGAAACTTGCAAAGCCCCTGCTTGTTTACTGAACTTACACCATTGTTTCATTGCTTACAATTAATAAGTATGCTACTTAGACTATCAGTCTAGCGACCTTTCATTATGCTCTCATGGCCTACAAAGACGTACTTGTAGAAAATGATGCAAATACGATTTGCAGACATATGTATTATGGAAACGTCCGCCTAGTGCAACAGTCTTATCACCTGTAAGTTTAGAACGGCCAACTTGGGTAATCCACTACTCAATGGGCTGCAGATAGAGATATCAGATGTAACCAACGTACATGCACGTATTGTGCGCGTGCTTTTGAAATGGTTCTTACTATTGGACCCAAGTGAAAGATCCTCAGTTATGCTAAGATCAAGTCAAGTTCATCAGGAAGAGGGAATTACCTTTACCATACTTGTCTCATGAGTATTAAGACAAATATTTTGATTCGGTAAACACGAATCTTCGTCCGCCGCGGTGGCTAGTTATTCACTTAGTGACGTTTGGATTCACATCGTCTGCAGCGGAGTCGGTAAGTTCTAATCCACCCCGACTTTATAGACGTTACTTAGCGTAAAGCCGTGATTTGATGGGTCCAATACCAGAATAAGGCGCATTTGTGGGGGCCTTAGTTGATTGACGGACGTACCTACGCAGCTGCAGTTTGAACAACAGGATACTGAGACTGAATTAGTTAGACGAGGGCCACGTTTATCAGCAGGTGGCCTACACTTGATCCCAATGTAGCAGTTAAGTGTAGCCATTTGTAGCGACAAGTATGTACTTGCGACTTACAACTCAAGTGAATACAAGCATGGTAACGCATGAACGACTTTCGACAAACTAATTAACGGTGGCTGCCAGCCCTCATCCTACTCTCATCTTAGGTTGTTGAGATGATTTGGAGCAATAGGAAAAAAATTCAATAAGACTCGCGAACCGGCGCCGCCTCACGGGAAAACCTCCGTGACCTAGTTCAGCCCATGCAATTTGTATAGTTTGTCGATGTGTGTCCATGCCTTAATAGCGGGGAAGTTGAGTTGCTGTTTAACCGACTACTCGGTAGAGTGGAACAAGCCTCCTCAGGTATCAAGCAGCTTAGTATTTTGGCGTCATATTAAAGGTGCCGTTATGCTGCGGTGCAAACCAGGCAACAGCTTAAAATGTTAAACCGTTAATCCGAACTCTCAGTAGGCAGCTTCATCAACCACTACTAACCGCTACGCACGGAGCATAGCATGCTTTTCTGATTTGTGGTTGCAGTGGATCTGCAATGGAAGGAGTCCATATAATATGCCTCTTATTTTATTAGCTAATGCCCAATAAAACTGAGCAATGTATAACGCATAGGGTTTAGCTCTGGGAGAAAATTTACTTGTATTTACGTCTATGTTGTCTGAAAATTAACAGTCTACGAGATATACGAGGTGTCATCGAGTCAGTCGGTCTTTTTCACTAGACGAATAGTTCCATGTTGCACCAACAGCACCAACCAAATAGAACAGAAGTGGAAAAAAGGCGAATAGTTTTCTACACCCCTCAGAAGTACTTCTTTTGAACGGGGTGTTGGTTAGTTGAAGGCAGGACTAATTGCATTCGAACGAAAGACAAAGACGCTGCGAACAGTTTGATTACCTACTCTGACCAGGACACTGCTTTTATCTTCGACGCATTTCACCCTCCGTCCGGAGGACCGATGTACAATTATGTGAATAGAGTGTCAGCCGGAAATAGCCATGCCCGAGGTAGTCATCACCTTAGTCCCTGTTTGCATATAGTGGGACTATTTCTATTAATTTGGATTTGTTGTTTCTTTTTCCTTACTTAAGTTGCCCTTGCTCGTTTTGTAGTTTATCTAGCACTGCAACGGTGCATAGTTAAGGGACGTTATTACCTGCCGAGGGACAGGAACTGGTCTAGACTCAGCACTGCCAAATTCATCCAGGTACATCGTATGTTCAAGATATCTCCGAAAAAACTGGAGCGGCAGATGTGCTAGTAGAAGCCGTAATGTTTTCGAAGATCATTCGGACGTTTAGATATTTGGTATTAATTGGCAGCGCAGACCTCATACCAATACACGGAGAGGCAGCGCTGACCCGACATTGTGGACAAAACGAACTCCACCAGGGTACGAACGCGCGCAACGAACAAACTGTGTGTCAGTGATGCGTGTTACCATAACCTGAAGCCAATTTAATACTAAAATAGATAATTGTTACTACGCCCTGAAGATGTCAACTCTTTTGCTGACGAAACGCTTGCAACCATATTGCTCAACTCCGTGAGCAAATCCACACAACAATCACTGTCTCATTTTGCAACTGGTTGGACTGCCCAGATCTGTGAGTACCAACCTTGCTAAGTAGCAGAAGCATTTCCCTTGGCAACTACATCATCAGTGCTGGAATGATTTGATGTACAATGAACAATGCGCAAGGATTTATCACGGGTAAAACAGGATGTGCTAGACAAGTCCCGCAGGATGGTTGGAGTAAAAATTAAAATTCGAAGGATCATCTAATAAGTAAATCGTCATTTCAAACGTCCACCGAGTTAACTGCACTACTGCATAACGATAGTTTTAAGTAGCAATGGGATGTGCACACGCAAAGTAATATAGGGAGCTGTTATATTTCAGTAAGTGCATGAGAAACAACAAAGGAAACGACAACGCGCACTCGTTTGTCTCTACCTTTGACAGATGTGATAGGTTAAACCAGTTTAACTACATCCAGGCCAATAACAGGGACAGTACTGTATGTACCTCACCGTCACTTTACGGAGAGGTCCGTTAAGCACACGGTTAGGTTTGCGTCGTTCGTCCTCCAATTGGAACGGACTATTTCATGTAATGTAAGTTTGCAAGCGTTTCATCAAGGCGTTCTTTTAAAAGTGTTAATGTAGGAGCAAGGGTAACGTGAGTCGGAAGGGCATTCCAGGCACGGGACACACGGAGGGAGAAAAGGTTGTGTCGACACTCAAGTCGATTGTAGTGCGTAGCCAGTTTGAGCTGATGGCATCTCAGGTTGGTAGTTTGGCTCCGCTGCAACAGATTGCGACATGGATGAGTTGGGTTCTTCAGTATTGTAATCCAGGATTAGGTTTCCTCGCTGACGTCGATATTCACTACTGCACAATCTCAGGGACTGCAGTCTGTGTTGGTAGGAGAGATGGAACAATCCCCTAACGAGTTTGTTTGCTCTACGTTGCGGAGCTGAAAGTGCATCGATGTCGCGCTTACGCCAGGGACGGCAGGCCTGGATCACACATACCACTTGAGGTCTCACGTAGGTGTTCGGCATTTGCGGAAAGATTGATGGCTCGAAATTGCCGGAAGCCCACCGTAAGAGTCCAAGACTTTGGCTAGCTCTTTTAGATGCCTTTTCATTCCGTCACGAGTAACCAAGGTCGTCCTACACGATCACCCCGAGGTCGTTTTCTTGGGAAGCACGTTGTAACTCTGGTCCTCAAGGCGATATTCATAGATAAGCTGATGGCGTATGCTTACGACTCTGCACTTGGTCATCTTGAACTGGAACCGGTTGTCAGATGACCACGCATAAGCCCTGTCGAGATCGCTCTGCAATGCTGTGTGATCATCCGATGTCCTGATCTCATGCCAAATCTTTACATCATCTGCAAATAGTAAGAAATTCGACTGAAGTACACTGGCAAAGTCGTTACCGAATGTGAGGAATAAACGTGGCAACAGTACCGATCCTTGAGGCACGCCACACTAGACTCCAATCGGGTCGGAGATGGAGCTTCCGACTCTCACATTCAGCTGGCGTTGAGCTAGGATGTTGCTGATCCAAACGAGTATAGGGTCACCGATTCCACAGTTTCAAAGCTTGTGCAGGAGAATGCGGTGGTCCAAACCATCTGAATACTGAATACTGAATACTGTATTATAGATCAAGTAGAAAGGGATTCTGTACAACTCTTTCGAAATATGACGAAAAACGTTATAAAAGTTGTCAACTGTGAATATCATTGTCATTCTCATGTAATATTTAAAATATTCGACTTACGATATTTCAGGATTCACAAATGTGATATGTCATCGTAAGTGTGCAATCGTTCTCTGAATCAAATAGTGGTAAAAGATAAATCTAACAACGTTTTGGACTGCTGCACAGATGTTGCCTCAATCACATTTTCAGGTAAACTGTTCCAAATGTTTACCACTCTCCGTTCGAAGCACAGTGGGTGAGGAACACATTTCATATCCGGCACGACAAGTTTGTATCTGTGTCCGCGTGTGCTGCATGGCCCTCGTAAGTGCAGCATTGGCCTTAGCATTGGGAAGTCACCAAGATGTAGAATTCGGTAGGTCATAATGAGGTCGACTTGCACCCGACGGTAGGACAAAGTGTAGAGCCCTAGTTTCTCGCACCAGTCTTCATACCCAAAGCCACGTAAACTCGGGATGAGCCTGGTAGCAACGTGTTGGACCCGTTCGATCTTTTGTGCCTTGCCTCGGGTAATCGGAAAGTAGGCGGGCGAACCGTACTCTAGCATTGGTTTAATGATAGAAGAGAAGAGGCGAGTGGCAACCTCTTCAGACCATGTGCCGAAGCTACGTTCGAGCGCCCAAAGCATGCGCAGTCCGTTCCGATATAGCCTGTTCGTGTTGTCCACGGAGTTCAAATCGTAGCGTGAGAGTACACCTAGGTCCATCGAACGCTTTCGAGAAGTTCAGGTAGACAACGTCGACTCCCACTCTGGCATTGGCTGACTCTGTCCAGTTTGCTCGGGTTAGCAGCAAGTTTGTAGTACAGGATCGAATTCGGCGGGATCCGTGTTGCTGTGACACTAGGATGTTGTTGCTCTCAAGATATCTCATGAGCGCCTCTGCAATTATACGTTCCATTACTTTGGATAAAACTGGGAGGAGAGTGATTGGACGGTAGTTCGAGGGCTCCGAACAATTGCTGCTTTTGTAAATAGGAGTGAGTAGTTCATGTTTCCACATTGTCGGAACCTGCATTTCGTCCAGACAACGTTGAAAGAACCAAGCTAATGGTTCGGTAAGGTTCATGGCTGCTGTCTTCAGGGCCTTCGGTTTGATGTCGTCCACGCCAGGTAAGCTGTGCGCGCGCAATGACATTAGCGTTTTCATCACATTGGCTGCCGTGAACGATACGTGGTTTAAACCTGGTGTCGATTAAAGCTGTGTAAAAAGCGGATGAAATGATGATTCACTCCGAAAAGTATGGATGAAGTGTTGGTGAAGCACGTTGGCTGCATCTTGTGCGGTTTGCGCAAGACCATCTGTTGCACGTAAAACCGGGATCCCGCGCTGCAATCTGCGGAGCTTGTTGAGACGTCTATACAACAACTTAGGATTTGTACTGAATTTCGACGCTGTTCACTTGGTGCTGGAGTTTTTCTTTGCGCATCAACTTGACGCAGTGGTTTCATTAAGTTACCTAAGCACCGAGGTCAGGTTACTTGGACAGACTTGGTAAGCGCGCCAGGCTGAATCCAATAAGGCCATGCATCTTCTAGTATGGCTCCTCAGGAGCAAATTCACTTGCTTCAGGCGAGCGACTTTGCTTACTGATGCATTTGCCACTAGCTCCGTGAATTGGGTGACGAACAAGATCCAGGCGACATTGGGCTGTTTCTCGGCTAAGAAGGACCAGTCGGTTTCTTGAAGGAAGTTGGACAGTTTATCGTAATGTGTAACGACATATGTTTCCATGTTGTTCTCACTGATGTACTCCGAGTAACAGATATAACGAAAGAGCAACATCGTGTGATCGATACGGCCAACTGGTGCATCTATCGTCACCGTGTCGACCATTAGTTCCTCGCTGGAGAGCACAAGGTCCAAAACAGAGGTTGTGTCACCCGTTCGGAATAGCGTGGGAGAGATGACATGGTTGCACAGAGGTACATCGGCGATCACCTGTTGAAAATCAGCCTCGAATTGTTCGCAGTGCGATGCCGGAACTTTGATTGCGTGCAGTTTTAAGTCCCCTACCAGAAGGACGTGGTCGTGCCAGGTCTCGTTTCATCGCAGAAGCTAGGCATTGATCCATTTCCAAGACGGACATTGGAACGCGGTAAACTAGTGCTAGAAAACACACATCACTATGTCTTAGGTGCATACGACACCAAAGATCGTCAACGACTTGCATTCCTTGGTCCTCAATGATATCTACATGCGGGTCGGATCGATAATACAAGAGGACTCCCCTTCTTCTGCTAGGTCTTTTGTTTCGTATGGAAGTCATGCCGGGTAGTGCAATCTCAGCATCCGTGATCTCCGTGTTCAGCAATGTTTCGGTGACCATGTCTTGGTCCCAAGGCATGGAGACTTGAAGAATATGAAGTTAGGTTAACTTGCTGAGAAGGTCTTGTGCATTGGTATACAAACGGTTGAGTGCATCGGTTGTCAGATGAGTGTTTGTTAGTGCTGGCTTCCGGTGAGGGTCTATGCCGACCCTTGTGGGGTCGGCTGCTTGTCGTATTTTTGTAGGACCGATGACGCTGCCCCTTGGGCCAGTTCAGTTTGTTGTATAGAGCTCTCATTGCCAACAAGAGGCTGACCATCCTGTCCTCCTTCAGCTGTCGATGTGTTTCGGCATTGTTTCCGTTCTGAGCTACACGGTGACAGAATTGTATCGTTAAGTTGCTTGCTTAGTGTTACATTCTCTATCTGTGGCCCGTTGCCTGTTGTTTTGTACGTATTTCGGATGGCAACCATTTACGCTTTTTGTGCCACATTTTGATCACATGTTTTGCCATCAGTTCGGAGTGCAATGATACTTTCATTACTCGGGGACCACACGCTTTGTAGTTAGAAGATAGCGGTAACCTTGATGTCGAATTAGCGATAAAAATTTTCGAGTGATAGTACTTCACGAATATAACGCCATTCTTCCCAGTCTTGCGCTTTGACCTCTAGCTGGCTTATTGGCTGGAGCTCGTACACACCGTGAACAAGGATAGATTTTACGTCCTGTTATTTACAGAAGTCATCCGGATTGTGTTTGCGTTTCTGGCCTTCGCTCCAAGGAACATCTGGAAATATTCGAACAGTGCATGTGGTGGTACGGAGGCGAGTGGCTGACAAGCGAACTATCTCTGCATCATTACCTGGCTGAACTGTTACCCAAAGTAACCGCGGTTCACCGTAGTGTACGGAGTTTGGGTGACGGATGAGACGGATAATGCTGACTGGTTTAGCTTGAACCCCTATTTGTTGACACAGGGAGTCCCACTGTTTTTGTCGTCAGGTATCTTATCTTTTATGGAGTTCGCTCCGGATCCCGTCACATTAGAGCATATAACAGTTTGAGAATTATGGTAGTGTTTCATGTTCTCCTTTTTGAAGGGACCAGTGGCTGCTTTCTTCCCTTTGAATCAGTGCTACTTATAGTGCCAGAGGCGGCATCTTCTTGGTTATATCGTGAGGTGGGCAGAACCACAGCTGGGCCTACAAATCGGCCGTCGGCTTTTAAGCTGAACATCTTGTTTGCATTATCTACTGTATATAAATCAGTATTGCAATATTACACCGACGGGTATTTTGTTAAATAAACTTCCAAGGTCACTGCGGCCCTTTACTCTATCCAACGTTGAATATGCACACAATATATCGCGAACTATCCCCGATGTATTGTTTCTGCGTACAAAATTCTACGTCAGTTAAAGCAAATTCTGAAGAAATATTTTTACGAAACCTTTTCCGTTTTCAGTGGATGCAAATCCCGAAGCTGTAGTCCAACTATTTGGAATCGTTGCTGGATCGATCTGACAGTGCATCCCCATTTTTCTACTGAGTTGTAAACTTAGCATTTTACTTTTAACCCTCTGGTAAATTTACAGTTGATAATGTAAAATGCTGAAAATACACCCTTTTGGGTACCTAAAGCTTATACTGAGTTGACTTGACTTGACACTGCCACACTCACAAAATCGTGTCCATCTTTCGTCGGTCCACTGAGCTTGCGCACCGACATCTTTTGACCACAAATGTCTATGAATCACTACCTGCATCCAGTATCACCAGTTCGTTCAGACGAGATGTGAAACTAAGTGCTTGCTTATAATGAACAAGTCAGTGTCATCGACCAACAAATAATAAGAAGCAATGCCATTGTTTCAGGTGCTGGCTATGTACACCCGTTTACTAATTAAATGGGAAGACACTCGCCCGTTTACCTGATGTGGGGTGCATACTTCGAGGAATTAGTCAGCAGCCTAGTAAAACTAAGAATTGAGCCAACCAAGGGATTGGCTCAAATTATCATAAGGGCTGCGATTCATCGGACCTAATGTACGATTCGCTGGTAATATTGCAGATCCCACTTAGCAAATAGAAGCAACATTGACTTTAGTGTAATCTCCAAATTATACCAACTGCTTAAACCGATTGTGGTGTATTTTAGTCTGTGAGGCAGAATAGGTCGGGATATACAGCATACTGCTTCAGTTTGACACCCCGTTAGTTGGGTGTTGGTGAGGCATAGCAAATTTGCCCCTGAATGCTAGTTTAATGGTTTTATGACACACAAGCAGGTCCAGTGTATATAATTACTTTCCTTTCACCAAAGCGTCTGTTCTTGATTCTTGGCAGAATTGAAGAGAAACAACGAAACAATAGCTGGTTTTTTGTCAGTATTTCCGGTGTAGTCAGGCCAAACAGAGCTCCAGAAACAGGTTAATTATCAATTACCTTATGGTAGGTGTTGCACTTCTGTGTATTTGCAATCGAAGAAATACAAACATTGCGCACAGTCCAGGAAGACAATTGATGAAAAGTTTGTTGGGCACAAAGCGAAAGCGAGTGTTCTCGCACCTCAGCGTGCTGGATTATTAACGCCGATAACGCCGAAGGTAAAACATTAATAGCACAACCGCTATGTGAGCAACGAAACAAAAATTGCTCTAATCCATAGTGTACCCGATGTGTCAGTAGCTAATGAAGATCGAGCGAACAACCTGGAAGAGTGGCAGCGCATCCGCAAAGTATTATATATATGTATATATACGTATATATATATATGCTGCATTCAAGCGCACTTATGAACGCGGCCCTCTAAATATCTCATGTCACCCATTTAGAAAGTTAAAAACATTTTAAAGACTGAAAGACGAATAAACGTGTAACGCATTTTCATCCTCGCATGTCAATTTGAGAGTTTCTTGCGAAGTCGAACAACAGAAGTGTCTTTCATATTTAGATGTTCTCATTAGCCGCAGGCAGAATGGACTTGTAAAAATGCCTGTCTACCGAAAGACAACGTGGACGGCGCAGTATCTGCATTTTACCAGCTTTACGCCGAGGCGTACAAGAGAAGGTCTTGAAGATCCTATTTAGTCGCGCAAGACGAATATGTTCTGGCGATTGTCTAGCCGATGAACTAGAGCTAATTATCAACAAGCTAATTGCTAACAGCGACTCTCGGAAATTTATCCAGTACCACAGCCAAATCCGTGAACTGTAAGCTACTTTGCATACTCTACCTACGAAAAATGTATTCCTAGTGCTGCCATTTAATAGTAACATATCTTCTTTGAAGCCTACAAGACGTCTGATTTCCGGCACACAGATAACTTTCTGTACTGCCGATGTTGTAATTATCGACTGAACTCATAAGTTGCTGCTGCATCCACTGAAGGAAACTCAGCTTGTTGGGGCCAACTCCCACTGCCTATACCAATTCGTATGTAACTGAGGAGCTAGTTACATAGGCAGAACTAATAGAACAGTGAGTTCCCGAATAAAGGAGCATGTACCTAAATGGGTTCAATGCGGGATTATTCAGCAGGCAAGCCCAAGTCCGACAATCTGCATATGCAGGCAGCCGGCATCTTCGATCGGCAGACACTTATTGACATCTGGGCACCGAATTGAGGTCAACAAGAGTTCTGATTCATCCCACAAATTCCCGGTTCCACCGGTTTACCTTGGCTACTGACATTAATCGAGTTAAGCCAGTGCTTTGTGTGTAAAAACAATTACCGGTTAACCTTAGGTTGCGCTGGTTGTAGGAGAGATACACGCTTTTTCTCTCGTTTGTTTGTATGTGTGTCGGTGCTCACAAACCGTTATATAAATTTATGGATTATCGTTATCGGCACTGATGAGATTATACGAAATGCATGCATCTGATGAACTTCGTCTTCTAAGTGTACTTTTCAAGTTGCTAAGGGAACAAAGCTTTTTAAGTTCGTAATTTCTCAGTACTCACCTGTCTTCCAATTAATACCATGCTCGAACGATATTCCTGTTTGAAGTACTATGCAATCTGCTTTAATCTAAGTCACCTCCAATGTTAAAACCGTGGTAAACGTTTGTTATACTTGTGTACTCACAGTTGTACTAGAGCGGCTAACATTCACCCGATTGTATTGCAGTTAGCAGTTGTGCACTGTACCGAATCGGTAACCGGATTCTTTCAGTGCTAGGTAGATGATTATACACTATTGCCCAAGTTGATGCGGAATGCAATCACATATATTTACAAGAGGAGAATTCGACATTAGCTTTTCAGTGACCACTCGGGAACGCTTCTCAGTGTTCTGACCAAGTTCATGGAAGCGATCCTTGCTTACGCACCGGTGGTCTAGCTGGAAAGCTACCGTTTTTTCCCGCATGAGCAGGACGGTTTTCGTCAGCATCGATCATGTTTCATTAACCTGCTAATTGCACGTCACTATTTGACCAAAACATTCGGTGAGGGGACAGAAACCTATGTCATCTACTTGGACTTCGCAAAAGCATGCGATCGCCGGGATAATCTTATGCTGCTTACAAGCTTCATAGATGGCATTGGATCTCCAGTATGTGGATTTATCGGTAAGCTTCGCCGCCATCGGCAATTAGAGATTAGTGTCCAAACGTCTTAGAATGAACCAAGTTGAGCGGAGTTTGGCGTACCGCGGGTTCTGCTTTGAGTTTTCCCTATCCTTAATTTTCAGCATCGCTTTATTGAAATTTCTCCCATCAGAAGCTTTAGTCTTTTCCGTTGCCATTAGCAGTTGGCTCATTATCAAAGAATAGGACAAAAAGGAGATCCCGCAGTGCAACCACAACAGAGCTCGGAATTAGTCGTTGCGGAACGCACTGCCATTCAGTGTGGACAAGTGCCGTTGTTCACATTCGCCCCCGAACCGCTTACGTCTACAGGCTAGGGGCGCGCCATCTGCAGACTACCTCACAGGAAATTGACCTAGGTTTGATGGTACTGGACGACCTTAGTTGTTCCAGACAGTTAAAGCCTGCTTTAAAAATGGTAACCAGCCTGTTGATCTCCTGTGGAGGCAAGTAATATGTTTGTATTCATGTGCCGCCTGTCTGATGTGCAATGCCTACGTGCATCCTTCCGTCGGATGCGCTACATAATCCTGTCAACCTTGGCTAAAGCTGGATTTCTCAGCGTCGGTTAACGAGAAACGTCAAGAATCAGCAACAGGTCTGTACTGGGAACAGCTGAAGAAACTCGTATTCAGTGTATGTTACCCGTTGCTACTTGGAGACTTCATAATAAGACGACAACTACTGAGCCCTCACATCTAGCTATGCTGCCATCTGTTGAAAGTCAGCCAGGACAACTACCTGAGAAGCAATTGTTTGAAAGTAAGTCAAAAATACAGTCGAAGAACCTACTTCTCTCTTCGGGTTGGCGACACCTGGTACGCCCTTCCAAATTCCGTTGTTAATGCCTTTAGTTTACCTATTTGAATATCACTTGTGATGCAGCTTCCAACAATTTTATCATCTGCGGATGCTCTGGGGTACAGTACAGTGAAGGAGTTTTTCCGGAAAAAGCACCCACACTGCTTTATGTTATTTATTGCAAGTGGCTGAGCAAAGTGTTTGTTCGTTTCAATGAACAATGAACATTGCTTTATAACGGGTACAAAAGCAGGTGCTTGACATGTCCCGTAGGGTGTTTAGCGTGACAAAAAAAATAGAGCAAAGGATAATGGAGTCGTCAGTTTGGGCGTTTACAGATGTAACTGCACCGTCGTATAAAGGGAGTTTGAAATGAGAATGTACGCACATAAAGCAATAAGGGGAGTGGTTATTGATCACATTATAAGTGAGAAAAAATAAAAAGCTAGCAAAAACAACGCTTACTCATGTGCAACCACCTTGGGTCGACAGGACACAAATTCAGTTTCCATAGTAGTAGCGTTTATCAAATTTTGTGCAAGGCGTTTGGAGTGACTCATCCTCAAGTAGGGTTATGGCACTAACCACCGTCGGTTGTGCATTTGTGCCAGCATCTGGTGGTCATGGGCTATAGCACGTAGTGTAAATGTGACAGAGTATCGTCAAGGCGTTTTTTGAAAAGGGATAGGGTGGGTGCATTAATTGCATGTTCCGGGAGGGCGTTCCAAGGCTGTGACATGCGAAGGGAGAAATAGTTTCACCGACATTCCAGACGGCTGTACTGCGTGACCAGCTTAAACTGATGACCTCTTAGCGGGGTGTACTGACTGAGTATCAAACGGGAATGGCATGGGTGATTGGGGTTTCTCAGGATCTGATACACCATTATGAGATCGCCCCTTAGACGCTGATAACGTCCAATGTATATTTTGAGGGTCTTCAACCTGAGTGGGTGGGGGAGGCTGGTCAAACCTCTGACGCTCTTCGTTGCCCTAGGTTGTTCTGTATCGAGCGCGGTGAGATGGTGCTTGCGCCAGGATCACCACGCTTGAATAGCGTATTCAGCGTGCGGCCTCACGTACGCACTAAGCATTGTTGGAAAGACTGAAGGGTCAAACTTTCCGAAAGCTCTGCGAAGAAGGCTGAGGTACTGCTTTGCTTTCTGAGATGTCTTTTCAATCTGCCTCAAACAACCGTGGTCGTCTCGAAATAGCACGCTGATATCGCACTCGTGAGAAGCCCGCTGTAGAATTTGTGGTCCTAGGCGGTACGTGTGCATACTCTTGTGCCGTATGCTGAGAACTTTGCACTTGGTGACGTTGAAATGCAGAATGTTCTCGATGGACCATGTGTACGCTTTGTCCAGGTCCTCCTGTAACACTCTGTGATCCTCCACTGCAGCTATAGTGCGCCATACCTTTAGATCATCAGCCAATAACAAACAGTTAGAAGATAGCACGCTCGCAAGATCATTTATGAAAACCAGGAACAGGTGGGGTCCAAGTACCGAGCCTTGATGTACGCCGCAGTGAACTTCGATGGATTCCGACAGGTTGCTTCTAACCTTCACATTCAGGTGACGTTGAACGAGTAAGTCTCCTATCCAGCCCAGAACAGGATCGCCGATTCCACATTTCTGGAGTTTGTGGAGGAGAATGCGATGGTCTATACGGTCGAATGCCTTTGTTAAAACCAAGTAGGCCGCGTCGACTCCTACACCAGCGTCCACGGATTCGGTCCAGCTTGCACAAGCAATCAACATAATGGTGGTAGGGGAGCGATTTTGACGAAATCCGTGCTGCTCTGGAACGAGAATTTTGTTGTTCTCCAGTTACCCCATCAAAGCCTCAGCTACAATGGACTCCATAACCTTGGAGATCACAGTAAGTAATGTTATCGGGTGATAATTTGCTGGTTCAGCACGACTGCCACTTTTGTAGATTGGCGTGATGATTTCGTGCTTCCACATCGTGGCGGCGTGCATCTCGTTCAGACATCGTTGCAAGAAAATTACTAGTGGTCCTGCCAAACTCATGGCAGCAACTTTCAACGCCTTCGGGTGAATGCGCTACGCACCCGGGAAGCTGAACTCGCGCAGAGACATCAGCCTCTTCAGTACAGCTGCGGGGGTGAACGATATGTGATTAAGAACTGATAACGGCGTTATCTGCTTAGGCAGGATGTATGATGGTTGCACGTTTTGAAGGTACGGCCAAATTGTTATCCAAGAACGTTGGCCGCCTCTTTTGCGGTTTGGGCTAACCCGCATGCTGTGTGCAGAGCAGGAATACCGCGCTTAACACGGTTCAACTTGTTTACGTGTCTGTATAACAGTTTGGGATTGGGGCACAACTTTTCCACTAGACCTTGTTAGTTCTTCAGTTGATCCTCCCGGACGAGTTTGACACAGTGGTTTCTTTGGATTGTGTAGACATCCCAGGTATGGTCGTTCGGGGCGGCTATGTAGGTGTGGCATGCCAAGTCCCTTAATGCCATGCATTTACTTGTCCTGCTCCTTACGAAAGACTTCATCCTTTTAGGCCGGCAGAGTTTGGTTTCAGATGTCCTTGCCTCGAGCTTGGTAAATATGTTGATGAATTCTCCGCATGCCATCTCAGTGGTCAGTCGGCTAAAAACGACCAGCTTGTTGCATCAATGAGGTCGGACAAGTCGTCATAGTTGGTTACGACATGATATTCCTCGGCATGCTCTTTAGGATAATCTGCGTAGCACATGTAATGAAACACTAGTGTCGCATGATCACTGTGGCACAAAGGAGTATCGGTTATCACTCTCTCGACCATCAGTTCTTCATTAGTGAATATTCGGTCCAATATGGATGGCCTGTTAGTTCCCCTGAATCTGGTGGGCGTAGTGACGTGACCGTAAAGCGGGAAGTCTGAAACCGGATCTTGCAAATCTGCTTTGAATTGCTCTTCTGGTGTGGCCCGGTATTAGAGGGCATGTTAATTAACCATAAAACTTGTTATTTTGGTTTTCATGGTGCTATCGTTCTCACACCCCTACTCCTAGTATACCATTGCGCTGTCAATTTACTGATCCATTTTCATTTTTCACCTGTGCAATCTTCTAATTCGCGTCATTGACTTGTAAACCTACAGAACTTGTCATACTGTTGCTCTTTTACTCGTCATACTCCCTTGCTTCATTTGGCGGCAAACAGCTTACTTAATTTTGGCTGCAAATCGACTAGCACTTAATCAGGAATTGGAGTATAATTGTACATCAAAGTACCTATCAAAAACTTTTATCGGCCGACAGCCGAACGGTCTGCTTAAGACTTAGTGTAATTTTTAACATCTGCTGACACGTACCTAATATCTCAATTCTATGCTTGCTGTACACTAACCTTCCAGGCTTTAATAATCAATTGACAGAACTTAGAATTCGTCAGGCATCAGAATAATGAGTCCTGGTCATGATCACAGAGAACTAGTAGAACCTTATGATAAGTGATTGTAAGATTGCTTTACCCAGGTAATCGCTGCTTCGGGAAGATAAATATAGAGGGGGAGATGCAGCGATTCCTTATCACCAACCTAACCGCCGATGAGAACTCAATGAGCACATGGAAATCCCCGCCATTGATACTCTTTGTGCCGGCTATGCTTGCGTAAGAAGCACACATGTCCAATAGCCGTAATTTGCCGTACACTAAACTCTACTTTGAAAATGGTCTACAAACTGAACCACGTATAAAGGTTGCGCTGAGCAAGTTATACAGACACATTCTTATCACAGGAGAATTGAATGTGAACGATTTGAAGTCTTAGCTTCCAATTGCACAACTTACAGCTTATTTGCAACTTACTCTAGTTACTTTATGTACAATCAAGTCAACTCCACTATAACTTGAAAGCTGTTACCCGCAGATGAATGGAGATGAAGGAGCCGAACACCACTTTCAGTTCGTCCTTTATTCATCTTGCCTGTAATGGATATAAACAACAGCCATATAGCTCTGCTTTCTCTAATGAGGAAATTCGACTGACGAATTACGTCATCCCTCTCACTAGATTTCGAACGGAGGTCAGGCGCACGATACTTGGTTTTTACTCATCAATGAAGAAATCCTGGTCGACTGGAAGGCCACAAACATCTTTAAAAAGTCGCATTGACTATGTAACCATACTAGTTGACCAAACATATGATCCGGAATATCCCGAAGGACAGGATGAAAACTATATACTAGTGCGTACTTTAACGTGTTTTGTCCGCGGCTGTCGGAGAGGTATGTTGAACCTACTTGGCTGAATAAACCCCTGAGGTCACTTGGGAAGCATTCACACAAATCTTTATTGCGGTAGCTGCGGACGTCTCAGAGTTGAGACCCATCCGTCGTCAGAGTAGCGTAACATGTGATTGTATGCCCTTAATGGATTTGGTTTTGCAAGTTCATAAGTATTCTTTTAATACCAAAACCCAGACTGCACACGCCTCCCAACATAACCGCAGTGTGAAGTCGATTCCCTAGCACAAGGCGACACATCAGCAGGAAGTAATGTAGTGATTTTGTACGAACCAACTGTCATGCAGGCACGTTAACGTCCTCCGTAATGTGCGGCGCGGAATCCAACCATTTATTATGATTGATGGGCATACATCATGAGAAAAGGAGGCGACTTAGTATTCGAGGCTTCATTACTCCCATAAGTCTCAGAGACTACGGAACTCCAATCTTCTCCGCCATCCTCGTAGCCCAGCACAAGTTTAATACATTAAAACGTCCACCGCAGAAGCTATGTTGATGAAATTTTTATCCAAACATACCCACATTTCTACTGGAACAGACAGCATTTTGCTTAAAGCTCCGCATGCAGCAGCCAGTTATCTAGCAGGACAGCAGGTCACGTTTTGTCAGCGCTGTCTGTAGTAGAATAAAACTCCACCGGTGTGAAATTGACGCAGTGACACTCCTATTCATAAGGCAGGTAGAAGAGATGGCTTTGCGAATCATCGTCCAATAACGATGTTTCCTATGCTATCTAAATTCATCAATTTAATTCTCCCAGACTCACTGACCAACTATCTGGAAAAGTATAATATATTGTCATCTGAACAACACAGATTTTATCGAGGCTGCTCGTGAACCACCAACCTGCTAATTTGTCAAAATAGGAGGATCAAATCAGTGGATGGTGAACTGGGAGTCGATCTCGTCTATCCGCATTTCTCGAAAGCATTTGATAGACTAAACCATCACATTCTCCTCCACAAACTTCGAAACTATGGGATTTGTTATTCAATTCTTGTTGGAAATACAGTTTTCTACATGAATGTTGGTCGGAGGTAAGAATCTGGGAATCCATGTCCGAAGCAATTGAAGTTGAGTGTGATGGACCACAAGACCCGATGCTAGTACCTCACCTACCTCGTCTAGTAATGGGGATTGCCTCTTATTTCTATTCTCACCGGAGGATATCAAAACATTGAAAGAGATCGGGCGACCGGACGACCATGGCGAGTTTAGTACTATCCTAACACGATTTTCTTTTGATCAGCTGAGCATATCCGGCCATTTGATTAAGAAGAATGTCGGTTAGTAAACCACACCACATGCATATGCAGGCGTGTGTTTGAAGCACACAGCTGGTAGACCAGTTCTATAAACACTCCATTCATCTGCTCGTACAGAATGACTTCACTGTTTCTCAAAAGTCTGAGGCAGATACAACATTGGTCAACTATAATTCGGCCCGCTGCAGTGGGCGGTCAGGGGTTCGGACTAAGCAATCCTCTCAGTGATGCTTAATTTTATCTAAACCCCCACATCGAATATGCTGTCCAAGCTTGGTACCATCGCGCAAGAACCATCTACAGACCTGCGACGCTTAGAAGCGAAACAAAGCTCAACAACAGAAACATGCAAGAAAGTGACTGCCTCTTGCCATTCATTGCGAGCTCAGTTTCATCTTAACTTGATTTCATTATGGTAGACGCCTGAAGTGATTTTTCGAAGAGGATACCATACGCGCAATTGTTAATCGCTGATTCAAAATGTGAATTTTTTATGCTTGATCTTCACATGCTCGACATTACAACGCGGGTCAACGAATAACCTTAACAGCTTACGCAATCTCTCTTACCAGCAGAGTTTAAGGTACTGTGAGTTTATGGCGGACGCTATCGGTGACTAGGCGGAGTTCCCATATTTGGATACAAATTATTTAGTGTTTTCAATCAGGTATGTATCAGGTTATTGAAGAGCAATTGACACACTGGCCTCAGAGGCGATCGTCTTATACAGGGGAACAATGCGGCCCTCCAGAAAAATAGTTTAACTTATTTTCATCCGCGTTTGCCGACTCTAGAGCTCTCAAAAACTCCGCCTTCTACCATAGTTTACATATCTTCAAAGAGTTATTGCTATAAGCACCTACCACTTCGTTACATAAACTGCGCCACTTCGAAATATATTTCTAAGGTGCTTAAACCAGGTTTATTTATCACACGGGTAATAGGAAGCGGAAGATGAGTGGTAAATTTTTATTATTTCACAGAATGTCCTTAATATCTCCTCCAGTTTGTTTCGTATGATTGTATTCATTTCAAAGCTCACACTATCATCCTGCGGCAGCGCAATTAAACCGGTAGGTGACTAAACGGATGACGCATTTAACTTGATTTTATTGTTTATTTACCTTATCCACTCTACGGAAATTTATTCTTTCCAAGTATGCTGTCAGTAATACTCAGTGGCTATTGTACGCTTAAGTTGAATTTTTCTGACTTCGGCCGTTACAGATACGTGCGAAGCACATTTATTTGATGTTTCTGGGGAGTTACTCAGTACTCCCGTGTATTTCCGAACATTTACGCTCGACTTTTAAGTTTGCACTGATGTAATTATTCAAGTATTCATCTCAGAAGACTTCGCTAGACGACTCACACATTTTGATTTCATCGTATTCACCCCAACCAGCCTACGGGACGTGTCAAGCACTTGCTTTTATCCCGTGATAAATCAGTGTTCATTGCTCAACACAGTAATGCCATACTTGAGACAGCTTCAGAATTTTCACAGAACTGAACAGACACATGATAGATTAACCTGTCGTACGGAACATCTAACTACTTCACTTTCGTGCCTGCAGGGTATTCGAGCTGAATTCGTCCTTCGTGAACTTAATCCATGCATCAACCTATCGACCACAAGATGGCGCTCAATTAAGGGGTCGGTGGGCCTGTTATGACGCAACGTGCTTTCTTTATTGGAGTATTAACTGACCCGGCCAACACACATTCCAGATGACAGGACAACGATTCTACTGAAGCCTATTTCATATGGTAGCAGGATCATACATTACTGTGGAGCAGGCAATTGCATTTCTCACCCAATCTTAAGGCAGAACTTGAACCACAGCATCTCGTGACTATGTTCTTTTGCATAAAACGAGACTGTTGTAAAACGCAAATTAAAAAAGTACCAAATGACACTAACGAGCACAAAATCATCGTATTCATTCGTCGATTTCGCTGTGATAATTGACACAGTAACCCTTTTACTTGCGCTGGACAAATAGTTTAACAGTTGGGGAGTATATTCTCCTAAGTCTAATGATTTACTTCAGCCTGCCCTTATATGCATGTGGTTAAGAAGTGGTATGGAGGATACAATGCGCAATTTGTGTAAAACAGCAACAGTGTTTGAGTTGTCATAGTTTGGCGTACTTCAGAAATTATCCTACGCATCGCAAGACACGCGATTTACAACAAAATTTTACAAGCCGAAGCAAACCACAGGGCGATGACACTAGTTGATCAGCGTAAAGGAAAGATAACATAATTCCTTTGTTGATAGTAATTGTTTTAGTGGAACATTAATCACACATCGGCTGATCCGAGGGTGGACAGGCACAAACTCACCCTGTTGATAAACGCTGAAATGACAAAATAGGATATCGGATCAGACCCTCGCTCGAGTCGCATCGATGACCGAAGCAAGATATCATTATCTACTTGTTGAAATGAGGTAGCCATTCTATCATGAAGGCTTATCTGAAACCTATAGGTTGTTGTGACACAATGACGCAACACGAACTCTTCTGAAAATCCATAAAATATACACACGCGGCATTCACATTTGTCTGTCTACCGACGGAAGGCATGGCTGGTAGATACGTTAACTAGTGTTAAATTGGGATTCTTCTGCTTGATACTACCTATCGGTAGCATCAATGCCGGCAAATTTAGGAGGGTTGAATTGCGCCTTACAGGACCCTTATGATAGAACAATGAATTATCAAAGGCTGACGTCACCCACGGAAATACCCATTCATGGCAACCAATGCAGTCAAACGGATCCTCTGATTCAGCTCAGCTTGCTTTCGGTATTCTATTCAGGTACACAGTTGATGCTGAGGCTGTACAAATTCTCAGCTTCTTCTGAGACCTCCGCAACGGTTTTACTAAAATTTATCAGTCTACTCTAAGAGCATTTTCCGAAGGTATGTTTTTGGTACGAACATACAGCATAATCTTCCTAGTTGCAGGATAAAAACAACTGAATAGAAGTGTCCTAAGAGTTAATCGTGTTTAGAAGCTGACACTCAAAATACATGACGATCCATTAGCACTATAACTTAACTAGACCAAAGCGACAATAGTCAGTTGAGAAGCGCAGTTATTTTCGATATATGACATTGCTGTATGTACCAACTGCAATCAAAACTACCGCGTACACTATGGCAGACCTCTTGACGGCGGACGGCGTCAGAGTTAATATCCTAATTGCCCCAAGTTTAGTGCTCTTACCTCCACCCGATAAGGTCAAATAAGGCTGAAACGCGTCATGGAACGCAGTATTCTTGGGCTGGCAACATCCAATATTCGGAAACCCCGCTGATGGTTATACTTCACTACATGGGGTACATGAGAAGTACAGGATGCATCGTCAAAGATAATACAAGCTTATGCTATACTGCCAAGTGGTGTATGGCTCCGCGCAAGCACATGCATGCAGTCAGTCATCCTGTGCCAGCAACCGCACACCAAATGGGTTAATATGCTTGCACTTGCAACGTTGTTGTGGTATTCACTGTCATTAGTATCACACGCTCGCGTCTCCTCAACCACACAAAGCACACCCTGTTGGGAATTCCCTACTTGCTGGTCGATACTTGCCTTACCACCCTACGAGAGCTATGAAGCGTAGGTCATGCTTAGCCTCAAAGTCTACACTAGGTTAGTTAATTATATTATTACTGACAGTTGGCTGGTACATATTGACAGTTTAGTCCCCAAAGAAAACAATAAGCAATCAACAAAACTCGGTGTACATGAGGGTTTGCTACTGATAGATGTTAACACTGATGGCAAGTTCCCTTGTTGCAGATGCGTCTGAGAAACTAAACGGGCAAACTATCTAGCACATAAACTTCCCACACGGAAGGCAATTAAGGTCCGCATATTTCCCGCGAACTTCAAGCTTTACGCGCTAAATCTTCTAGAAAGCCTGATTGCAAGGCAAATACCTGAAGTCCTTCCAGTTTACGGGTTGGTTGCTCTCAAAGAGCACTAAAAACATCGAATGATGGGCGCAGCAACTGCTAATATGTGAAACGGAACTTGCAAGTTGTCTTTTGTGTCATCCATTAGGTATGTTACGGCTATCCTGAATGACCAATTAGCATTAAGAGGTCTTTTTTGGCTGATTTTGGTCAAATATCGAGAGCAGTTCTAAGTACAACTAAATTAGTTAGACGGCTAAGATGATATCTTTTTCTCCCAAGATGTTTTAACATTGTTTACTGGGTCTTAGGTTTATGACTCCGGTACACCCTCATTTCGGATGAACGCTGATACACTTTTGAAACGAGGCATCCTTGGCGAAGCTGCAAATTAATTTCCTTGTAATTGCTAGTATATCTTTGTTGTTTGTCTTTTTATAGCAACTAAGAAACCGAGTTTCGAACAATTGAGCGCATACAAGGAATTCCGACTAGACTAGCTTCGTGTATCTCGACACACGTACTGTGCACCTTGTCAAAGAGATAACTGACCTGCGCGGTAAACCGATTAACTGATGGGTACAGGTATTTTGACAGCTGACTTCACAAGTTGACGGGTGACCGGTGACCTAGAAAATATCATCGTAGGGTTGCAAACTGAGCTTAACGATTGATTGCGTCCGCATGTTATTGGAACATTTAAGGTATCATGGTTTACATCGACTGAGCTATCCAACTAATGGCATTGATCCGTTGCCAACAAGAAATAATAATTCGAACATCCCAAAGTAACTTAATGAGAAGAAGGGGATGGTTTGGTGAGCAACTGCTTTCAATGATTCAAAATTCATAATTCAACGCGTCACGTGCCCTGGTATTTTTGTCATGGTATAAAAACATATGAGCATGATAGCCGTTTATGTAATGAAACGATGCAATCTAATTATGGACGCATGCGCGACGTGCAATGGTCGATGGCTGGGAATGGCTCAACTAGTGAATTCGGCAAAACGAATTTTCCGGCACTAGCAAGAAATGTCCAGTTAAAACAATACGAATTGATCTTGCCACAATATGTGATTAAGCGGGACTAAATATGAGAATCGAGAAATGCAAAAGAACTACCCCCATTTTCTGCACTACAAACAAGCGTACAACTGAACATGTGCGATTGGGTTGAGTGTGTTGCGTCACTTTTTCACAGGCGGTCGGTGTATCGTGGCATGTCCTAAAGTCTAATGCACAAGGCTAGAATGACGCTGGTAGGAGCCTTATATGGTTTATTTGCCAGCTCATGTGATGGGATACAAACAATATGGCCCAATTTTAAGACCTTTCTGAAAATTAAAATCGTGTCGCTCATCTGATTGCTACAAATTTGTCAGGAACATCGTGACGAGGATACGGTTTAGAGACATCCCAGCCAAGCCTTAGTGTCTGCGTATTTGACAAAGAATATGTTGCCATATTTTAGCTGTGCGTTAAAGCGTCGTCCTGAAGCAATGAAGAGTGAAAACAATGAAAGCTATTTCCGGATGAGTCAGCGTCTCACTGATTCATTTGTCCGCTGCGCAATATTGGGTGTTGTATTGGCACGTATTCCTTTGGTGAATGCTTTGTTCTACCAAAATCACCACCGTCCAATAATTAGACTGTCAGACGGTAAAATCAATTTGATGCGGATCACCAAACCAAATCGCCAGATGCGAAATGTGTAGGCTAGTGGCTTTTTTCTGGTTTGCGGGGTTATCACAACACTGCTTATCATTACAACGCTAACAAGCATCTGTAGCAGATGTGCTTTATAACCGATTTAAACATGGTATTTAGTGGTGTACCGATAGATAAAACCGTTTTCTAACATGGTGAGGCATTAAAGTGGGGCTCCTTGAAAAGCACACAAAATTTGCTCATTTAGCAATAGTGTTGATTACTACTCTGGCACGAGGTATTGTCAAACAACAGCTATTGAACACCAAATGACAACGTGACCGTGAAAACTTTCATTTATGTTACAAGACATAAAAGGAATCAATTTTATCGCCCATATATTTGGAAAATTGACTCAACAGAGCATAGTTGTGGATTTTCTCAAAAAATATACCTAACTAAAACAAACAGATGTTGTGGTAGAATATCTAAAGTAAGTCAACTTCTGCTGCTTTACTATGTGTATAAACATGCAGGTGGACACTAGATGCTTTTCATATGTTCTGCGTGTGCTACTTTCGGTGGGCAGCAGATGCGTAGGGGTTATGCCTGCTTCCAGCTAGACCAACAACAAAGTCTAAGATAGTGAACAGATGATTCGATATAACTGATATTCCAGAGTGAGCTCAGCGAGACAACCAGTAAACACTTGAATTGGTAGGTAATAGCTTCTTATCCCTTTTATCTGTCCAGTAGCGCAGATCCGTTAGATTTGGTGATTTACTTACATCAAGATCAAGTTTACAAAAGTTGACTGGAAGCAAGGTACCCACAGAAGGGAGCCTGTAAGGTCTTGGCGAACGAACTGGGTAGATCAGTCGTGTGAGCTGTCGGAAAGTGCGTTGTTTGACAACTGGAAATGTTTTCCTCCCCCCCTAACACTGCTAATCCAACCAGGACAGTACGCACTACGGACAGGTCTGCAACGATAAAATGGCGACTCTTTGCTTGTATAGAGCTCTAGGCACTCTATGATTTTAATGTGTTCGTCGCTATCAGCTGACACTTTAGATAACTACCAATCAGGAAAGTCACCAAACGGCCGTTTCACCTTATTGGGGTTCGTGAGTGATGCGCATCCTTCGGTCCCCTTCCGAGGATGCAGTGGACATTCTCTGTGGTCTCAAAATGAGATCACAAAGTCTGACTGAATTTGAACTCGACACACAACCATACCCACCGCAATCATATGAGACTAATTGTTAGTTGCACTTTTCCTCAAAACTATGCGGCTGCTATGTGCTCCCTTACCATCACTTTATTGCCTCTGTCTGCCTTGTACCATATTGCAAACGAGAGGAATTACCATGTTATGCACCGGCAAATTTTCCCTGCATCATGTTGTGGAGGGAACAGATTGTTTCAACTTCAGGGAACACCTTCCTTAATACATAGTTTAGATACAACATGTAGACGTACTTGAGGCTGCTCTTAGTTTGATTTTGAGGCTCAGCTGCTAAAGGGATGAGTTGTCTTTTCGCCTCTGTCGGATTGCGAATCATGAAATAACTAACTATGGACTGTACCATTTCTCCGTTGACTTCATATTTAACGCCATGGCTTTCATCCGTAGTGCTGCATCTTCCATCCGTAGCACAAAACTATGGTCCGACAGTCACTAAAAGTGTATCCACTATGCTCTCAGTGAGTCAACTGTCCGGTAATCTCAAACGGACATCTCATTTGCTCACTTAAGCCATCCGTTTGTCCAGGTCACACCGCATCGGACAATATGGGTGCTCAGTAGGGGGCTAGCTCATGAACTGGCTACAAAAAGCACAGTCTGAAGTGTGAAGACTAGGCGAAGTCAACACACTTCTGGACCGACGCAGACGTAAAAGTTAACGTTTGCGGCTTTATCGAGCGCGTCGTGCAAGTAGTCAAAATCGTCACACTAAAGGGGCTGGTGTAAACTAAGGTGATGTCCATTTAAAGAGAACGAACAGCTGCATCCCTGCGGGCGTCGTGGATGCAAGATTCATGGCTGACGGATTATATATTTGCGCTATGTAAGCTACTAAACTATGGATGAAAGCCATTACGTTAAGGATGCAATTAATTGAGAAATATTATAGTTTTACCAGCTTTGTACCAGGACATATGTATGAGGGATGTATGCGCAGTAGTATGTCTAACAGACACTCGGAAAATTCCCCTCAACATTCTAAGGCTGCTATCATCAGCGGTGAGGATGCCTATAGCCATTCCTTCTGTTAACTTGGTGTGTGTCTGTGTTGGCTATCAGCTCCCGGTAAGCTAAAATTGTAGTTTCATTGACGTAAGCGATTCCTCGTTGTTGCAGCCGAACAACACTTTTACGAGGGTGTGTGTGTGTCGTAGTATACTTGACACTTATTAGTGCGAAGTACACCAAAATTTGCTACTGTTTTGTCAGAATTAGACTCATGCTATTCCGCCAACTAGACCACTGATCCCAAGAACCTGCCAAGTAATGCAGGGTGACAGAATGGCACACTTGGTGAACATACCAGTTGCAGAGGTTAGTCATAGCGTGAAATGAGCTAGTTTCGATTACCCTCTAAACTCGTTTACTGCTCTTGTTCCCTCAGTCTCTAAGGCTTCCCTTCGAGTCTACAATGGATTTGGAGTGTATGGATGGTGCTTGCGGTGACGCAGCACAGTCTTACTCTTCTTTGCAGGCGCATGTGTCCTGTGGCCGCCAAAAGCCACAGAGACAGGTGACTGTGGAAACGGTTACTGCCAGCTAATACATTTCATTCCTTCGTCTGAACACCGCACGAGTGCAGCCCGCTGGTTGTACACTGAACAACCTCCGTATGTATAGGGCCTAGCATGGTAGTTGTGTTTCCCATAATCCTTAAAAGGAGTTAGCAAAATGGGTTGGGCAATTTTACTGAGAAATGGAGCGGGTTGGTTGCGTCCGAGTTAGTCAGGAAAATATCCTGGTTGCGAAGTTCTGTAAGTAGTAAGATACCGACCGACCAGACCCATGTTGAATTGATGGAAAATTCATATGAATTCACTTAGCTCAGGGTTAATAAATCTCCATTATTCATTTGCACCATCTTTCTACACCAATTAATAAGATGCAAATTTTAGGATTAAATACATGTTTACAGCGCATAATCTCTTCAGGCACCTTTGCCCAAGGTAAAGTTTCCCCATACATGGAACTGGATCCAGTGAACAAAACTAAATTGTCCTTCCTTTGTCCACTACTATTCTACCCACGTGGAAGATATAATACAATATTTTTTTCGTAATTGCGTAAGAGTACTTATGGTTGCATCATCGAAAAGTATCTTATGGACAGTTACTGGCGCCTAAATCTTTTAAACGACAAAGTCCATCCACGGAAGGAAAGCAGTTTTAAGATCGTCTATTCATTGCAGTTGACCAGAAGGTACATCAGCGTTCCACAGTTTCCGTTTGTTATGGAAAAATAGTGGCATGAAATCCTGACTGCTTAGTCGCTTAATTTTCTGCGAAAGGATGCTGTCTTCACTTTGGTTGAGCTAGCCTCCAGTTTCAAGGGACTTCGGAATGAGCAACACTGTAGTTCACCTAGGCTACATGTGATGATAACCTACGGTGGGATACAAAAGTCACGAGTGCAGGTACGTGCCACTTGTTTGGTTAGCTTCGACTGACAAAATTGACGATCCGGGAAGGCGTTGTTTACACACGAGAGGGTAAACCAGATAGCTAATAAAAGAAATGCAAAACGTTTGTTCTCATCTCATGATAAATGGAAGTGGCTACCACGAAACGGTCGTTTGGAGCCCATATGTTGATAAGCGTTTCTTGAGTGACCCTCTGGAAGATAGAGCAAGTTTAGCTATTTTGCAATTTTTGTGTCCGCTTTGCGTTTTGTGGGGCTCGGAACTGCACGGGATTGTGATGAAGTAGGCTGTTTATAGGTGTGTACAAGAATACTTTGTTCCCTAGCATAGACCGGTTGTCCTGCAACTGCTTATGGGAAACTTAAATGCACACCAAGGAGGCGAGAAAAAAATAGCATCCCTTAGTTGTTTAACACAGCAACGTTCTGGAATTGCATAACGTTAGAGCGCTCGCAACAAACGTGACAGTAAACGTCTTTTCTAACCATACCGTTATTGTCTGGAAGAATTCTTTGCAGCTTTTGTTCGGTAGCAGAATAAGAAGCTTCCTACCGCTGGGCAACTTGTCTTTCGGAATCGACTACGCTACTAAGTGACTGGCCGCTGAACAAGAAAGCAGCTGCAAGAGTGTACTACCATCGTGGCTCTGTGCAACTGTTGTCCGTATTGATGAGTGAAAAAAGAAAGTCCAGATGAATTTTGAAGTCCCGAAAGTGCACTATTGTACGTTGGGTAGGGAAAGCAGTTAGATAGTACCCGGTAAATAACACAACAAAGAATCAGTAGCCCGCATGACTGGTGCCTATAGATGCCAGAGGTGATACTAAAAGTTATAGCGTAGTTATTAGGTACGTAGACTCAATCTATCAGCGAACAGCCAGTGCTGGTGGAACAGGTGGTTTAGTGGTTAAGATACACCGGAAAGACTGGAAGTGGTTCCACTTTTTGGGTGCATTCGAGTATCATAGTAGCTGGGTTAGTGTACTTTATAATAATAATGAGTCAGCCCCAAGAATAGATTAGCTCGCTCCACACGTCCTACCAACAAATACGTTGTAATGTCTGCTTCAGGAGCTGTAGAAATAAGCATGATTAACTGGATCTGGGGAGAAGTAGCAGCACTTGTTTTATCTCCATCTGGTAACATGAGCGTGTTTACTAATAACTGACAAACATAGAAAGTGAGGCAATTAATTTACCATCTGCGTTCTGATGAATATCGAAGTTGAGAGAGAGCCTATGAAACCAAGGAGGCGAATTGGATAGTTTAAGTGTAGTTGCTTCAATGACAGTTGGCGACCAAATAATTGAGAACGATAGCACAACAAGAATTTGTGAAATGTTCAAGCTAATTCTGCTATATTTTATCCTGACCTCTACATAACTATCTTGTACTAAAGAAGAAACGTGTAAGAAGAACCAACCACAAACAATAATCCCTTCTGGAGGTGTGTTTGTACTTTTCGCTCAGATAAATAAATTCTAGGCCCTGCCAGGTTATACATTCAATTAATAATACCGTACATTTCGCCTGAGACCGAGAAATCACGCCTACAAAGGGACGGATCATATTTATAGGTATAACATGCTGACGCATGCAGGGCTGCCAATAGCTAGGATGTATGCAGGATGCACCAGGTACATTTTGGAAACATTTTCATTTAAGGCTTCCAGTATCGTTTTCTACTAGTTCAAAGGCATCCTCTGTAGTTTTGGTTCCGCAGTGAAAGCGGCGGGTTCATGCGTGGGAAAGGAACCTGTGTCGGTAAAACAATCATTCAAACAAATTTCGGTTACTTGTCCACTGTCCATCCATTTGACCGGGAAATACATACTTGCACGTTTTATATCGTGTTTTGGTCACCGACGATTTAAAGCCTCGCTACAATCGTTATGTGGCCATCCACCCACTTAGCTATGTATTTTATCAACACCCATAATTCCATATTGTCGGTTGAATAGTGTAGTTAAAGACCAGGTGTGTTACTCTTGTTTCAGTAACGAATAGCATACATATTTTGGATACATGAAGATCAGCGGCAACGGTTTTTAATGGTGTACAGGCTGAAATCATGGTAGACACATACTTGTCTTTAATTTCCTGCCAGCTCCGAATGGCCAAATGCAAAATTGGTTTGTGTTTGATTTTATCTATGGACAAATTTTCAACCAGAGAGCCTGCGTCCTTTTAATCGCTTAGCTGCTATTGCCAGTGGCGTTGAGACAACGAAAATTAAACCGATTTGCGAGGTGTTATCAAACGACGTAATAGCGCTTATTATGAAAGAAATTAAGCACAAATAGGTTTTAATCAAAAACTGCTTCGTACCATCGTGTCAAATAAGAGAATTATTTAAACATAGACGCAAAGAAGTAAACCACATGATTACGAGCTTTACCAAAGTCTTTTCTCATAACATGTTCGACAAAGCAATCACTAATTCCAGAGCGTCTACTACCGCCTAGGACGTGACAAAAAGTAGGAATGACGAACCTTTTCAGGTGCTTTGAAATACGGAAGACTGTGGAGATAATGAAAACTCACCTCAACAGGGTTTAACAGCAAAGTATGAAATTTCTCATCCAAGTCGGTGACCTGCACAGACTCCCTTCGTGAGCACATCTCATGTTCAGCCAAAATCTCTGGTGGAATCTGTGATCCGACGGTAGCACTTAATTCATCTCTCGATGACTCCGTTTGGGACATGACGTCAATATCCTTTAGGCCCTCTGAAAGCGGGGTCAGTGCTACTTTGGGCATAGTGTGTTTCTCCTCTTTATAGCGCTGACGCCTCTCTGCTCTTCTTTTGTTCCAAGAATGTTGTCGTTCCATACTTAGCGACGATGCATTTTCGATAGATGGGCATTCATGGCATTCGTCCTGTTGAACAGATTCCTCTGGTTCCATAGGATCTACAAGGACACGGAAAGAGAAGCTGTTCACCAGAGAATGTTGAAGTGCAGTACATCACCAGCCTACCTCTTACGGAGAGCACCACTTGATGATTGACGCCCAAGTTAACGTGGGTTTTATAGTAGCACTTTGAACCGACACCTGGCGGAAGTGAACGCTGTTCACTGCCAATCTCCCAACGGCACCTAACCTATGAAGCCGGGGGTGTTTATCTGAGGACAGAAATGGGTTTGCCATATGCTGATTTGTTTATGAGATGCGGACAACGCAACCAGGATATGTGAAAAGTGATCCGGGTGCATCCCAGGTGTGATTGTAGGTGGTGACTACCAGATCAAACGTCCTGGTTGACCCCCATCACAGCAACAACCGAATGTTTTTAGCATATTTATCATCGGGATGTTTCAGTGTATTGGTTTATTTATTCTTACCGTGGTCCACTTTCCCATGTTGGCATTCAAGGCATATTCGGCCGTATGCACGCTGTCCCACTTCCATTTTCCCTTTTGCCGGTTCTGCTACTGGTGCATAACCAGCAGCCTACACAAGACTAAGTAGGTTAATGCTGGTAAGAAATTGACAACCTAGACGCAATGCAATACTGATATCACTCGGGTGGACTACCACTGCAAATATATGGTATGTTCTCAGATATGCGTTCGATACATTGCTACAGATGTCCTTCAGTTTAAGCGAGCAGTGACGTCGGGCGCGAACAGCACATGGGGAACATAAAAACTAGAACCAGCGTCTAGTGGCGTCTGACGATGTAATGTTCAAACAAAGTTTTTTTTCTAGACTCGCGCTGCAGAACGCGCATGATCTGTGGATACTTGGATAAACACTAGGTTGGACGCTATGCGCACGGGTTATACCAAGGCACCCATGTGTATGCTGACACCATGCCTGCCTGAGTTCCGATTGCGGCCTTATGATTTTGCTACCCCTAATAAATACTTTGCTGGATTCCAAAAAATGCAAAACAATACTTTTTATGCTTATATTTCGTCTTCTTACCTCATTCGAATACATTCTGCCTACTGAGTAACTCAAAAATGGCGGTTATCACAGACTGATAGGTGCGATTCCCTTCAGCTTTTCTGAGGAAGCGAGGGTGCACTTTTCGATTTTTATTGTCTGAAGAACTCGACACCCTATCAAGTAATTTGACCTACTTCACAGAAAACTTTCCAATCCATCTAGATCACCTCATTATTGTGATTACCTCGAATCTGGCTCCCAACCTTATCATAAGCTGAAAGAAACCATGAATTGGTAGGTTGAACACCGGACCCTACTCCACGATTCACAACCGAATTCCTAGTGGAATATGTTCAGTTCTCTCGGAAAGTGAAAAAATGCTTGGTGTATTCAACCTCCAGCAGCTTTTCTTATAATTATTTTTCTGCTTATACAGTTTCATAGTAGCATCGCCTGATTTGCGATTTGTGTTGTTGTTACATTACTGAGCATTTGATGAAAGTAACTATGCTCTGAAAGTTTTGCCAGAGCGATCGGAATTTGTTGTTGGAAGGTGCCCAATTATGAAGCACCAGCCACGGGTCTATATTCGCTGTTGTCCCAGAACGACTGTAACAGCTGCGGAAGTTAGTAGCAACAGAGTGTCTCCCGCAGATGTTGCATTTGATTTCTCTCAAAACTGCACTGCACAACTGAGTAATTTCTTGTTTGATTTGGTGTGGTAGTGGTAGTCAGATTCGAGACAGAACGCCTAGACTTCCTCGGGACGTTTCTAATGTTTGCTTCATAGTATTTTATTCCCACTCCGCCAACCTCAGTCATTTGTGGCATACGCAATCTTGTCATAACCAATGGCAGCTGAAGTGACAAATATAGCTGCTCCGGCTGGGCATACAAAGGAAAGTAAAACAATGATTGTTGGTCGGATTCAGTCAAATGACTTGACCTGATCTATGTCGTAGTTCGTATGCGCTTTCGCACCAGACCTCGATGATTGTTATTATGAGATTTCAAGTCTGACATCCATTCTCGTGATATATATCAGCACTGTACTAACTAAATGTAAACGTCTGTACAACGATGAACCCAGCCATTGTGACGCATCAAACGATGGATAGTTTCTTCTCGGTTAAGTAATGTCAGTCTAGCAAAAGAGCCTTATTTCGGTTGTTCATTATCTGACTGAATACAACACACCTATGCATTTAACACTAGAAAGGGTAGACTGAGTAACTGGAAAAATCAGGTGTAAAATGGACCAAAGAGATGTGATCTGATGGTGCTGGAGCTAGGCGGAATACAAATTGTGTATGTACAAACAACGGGATTATCCAGAGGAATCATGATCAATTCCGCCAAGGCAAGGATAGGAGACAAGCTAAATTTGGAGCGGCTACCTCTCAAACCCCAGATCCGGTGAAAGGCTTATGGATACCGACGGGATGATCTGTTTGAACTGGGTGGGCGGCTACTGAGATGGTGAACGTTCCGCTCAGTCTTCGGGTTAGCCAACTTGGGTGATGCTGGCGGACGCGTTCGGATAAACGTTTTATGATACGGCTTATGTAACTTGTCACACAGGAATAAGGGAAATGGTGTCCACAGGTCAACTTCACTGCAATTTGTTCCTTAACTAAATGAATAGCATAGGTGTGAAACTGATATACTTAAGATAGCATCGATGTATGAATGGGTTGAATTTTGAACACTTATCTGAGTCAAACTAATGCAGTTTTTTCCATTATATGCAATAATAATCCCATATCGTATGAAAGTGCCGTTATTTTCAACCTTATTGTTACTGTTAGTGGTCGTTTAGAGCAGGCATTCGCAACCTTTATTAAGCCGTGGCCCCCTTTAGAACCTTCTCATTTCCAACGGCTCCATCCTTGAACATCACAATTTCAGCAATCCGCAGCGTCTAACAGACACAAACCTGTGATCTCCGGTGGCCATTTGGTATCTTCTGTTTTGACGGCGAAGATTTTAATGTTGGTATCCCTGTTCTTTCCCTTAAAAACCCCACATTTCAACTTTCACAGCCTCAAGAAAAGAACCTTATGCGGCAACACCAAGCCAACTGTCTGTAATTACACAAAAGTCGTCATTTATATGCAAAAGTGTATTTACTTTTGTTGGCTATTTACTGTAAGGCATGTGCTGAATTAAGTGGTGTATTAACTGCGTAAAAATACGCTTGTCGAGATATTAATACAAGCTTTGAGCCCGATGTCCTTGATTTGGCTTGTTTATATCCGGTTCCAGACTTCAGAGTGTGCGAGTCAAATATCTCCTCTCGCTGAAATGTCAAAGCTGTTTCAAATTTTTGTTGAAGAAACCAGTCTGTTGAATCCACATTCAACCGCGTGTGATAGACTTTTCAGGCAGATAGCCATTGACTACATTGAATATGGACTGGCTCTTTGTATGAATTTTATATATCGTGGAAAACAGCATCTCTTCTATTAATTCATTATCATTGAATAATCAGGAATATGCCGCAAGAACAGCGTGCTTATCAGATAAATTATTTTTATCTATTCGAAGCGAAAATTTCCTGGATTGTAGTGAGATAACCAAAGTACTTTCTATGTCCTGTGACATCTGTGCTATTCACCTAGATACAGTTGTGGTGTTGAGCAGAATGACTTAAACTGCTCCTTGTGGATTTATATACATCAGGTATTTTGTATTTATTTTCCTTTTTCATTTACGTAGTGTGGCACAGTAGCTGAGGTGTTTCCCACTGCTAGCTGACGTGTTTAATGATGATGATGATGATATACATCAGGTACGAAAGCATTATTGATGTTAAAAGCAAAGTAATATTTGCTCCAAACTTATGTGGACCGATTGGCAATCAAATTGCTGATTTTCTAGGACGCAGTAAGTACAATGGTCATTTTACCCTGTCAGAAAATATTGTCTTTAAAGTTGGTATGTTTTCGAAGCTATTCCGCGGCTTTTTCAAAAATTCATACTTTTAGCCTTAACCCTTATTAAGACTTCCGAAATGATTTGTTAGTGTACCTAGTCACATAAAAATGTTTTATAAATCAAACACCAAGTTAGAGTAGGGTTTTGAAGTGATGCGATAAATCCAAATGTCAGGTATTCTGCGGAGTACTGCCAAAACATATTCGTTGCCAAGGAGATCATTTCTGGAATATGTTTGTGAATTGTTAATATATATATATATATATTCATATACATTGCTTTCGTTTTCTTTTGCTTGTACATTTACATCGTGGATATTAGATAACATCACTCGACAAGGCGAAACACGCAGGTAGGATGAATAAATAAACGCCGTTGCAAAGAGATCTGTTTTCGGTAACTCACATCCGGCAAACACCTTTACAAGGATAACTGGGATACACATAAGCCAATGGATGCCGAAATGTAAGTAGGGGAGAGTCCGAATTTATTCGGACGGAACGTAAATTGTTCGGGCTAATTGGTAAAGCCTGGATTGTCGATGAAGGCGGACTTTATTTGACCCAAAGCTTTCGATCTACTGAACTGATGGTTTTCCGCAGCAGTGACAAGAACATACCCAGCAGCAAATCCACAAGTTCTTGCTGAGACCACACCATTTATTAACCAACCCCTTAAAGATAGATTACCAGCCATCTCCGAATCGTACGTGGTATATCTATTTACTTGCACCTGTGGTGCTAAGTACCTCGGACATACGACCAGGCGTCTGTCAACATGGATATATGAGCACTGTCTCGGGTCTCTACGAAAAGGCACTACCGGAAGTATCAGAAGAATTATCCTTAACATCTGGTTCAAAGTGCACACGAAATTCTGACGAATGGTGCCTTGAACGTTTTCAACACCGTGTCCAAACGTTATCCTAAGTGGATTAAGAGACGCCTCCTTAAGATTGCGGAATCGATAGCGATCAAGATAACGCAACCGGCGGTTTGCAAGCGGTGGATGTTACTGCAATCTATCACGCTGCCGTGGCCGTGATAAAGATCCATCCGCATGGAACACTGATGAGACCAAAGGTGGCATCACTTTTCGGCTGACCCAATTTGCTTGACGGAGTAGTCAGCGAACAGCGTCAATGGGGTCAAATATGGTCAGCCTGCATCGACAACACAGGTTTTACCTATTGGCCTGATCAATTTAACTTCAATCCGAATAAAATCAGACTCTCTCCTACTTTCGCTTCAGCTTTCAATAGCATGTGCGTATCACAGTTATCCTTGTAAACCTATTTACCTGATATGAGTTACCGAAAACAGATCTCTTTGCAACTGCGTTTTCTTACATTCCTATATGCATTAACTACGAATATGCATAGGTGTTGGCACTAATTTCTTCTTGCTTGACCTTGAGGCTAGAAGAAAATACTTTTGGCAGTGATACTCTTAACGTATGATAGTGGCTCTACTGCTAAAATGTTCAAGTGTAGAAACACTTAGTATAGGCCACCCAAAGGCACTTTCTGAGGACTAGTTTGAAAATACCGTGGATGGCTAAAACGGCAGAAGAAAATGCTTGACAAAATCCAATGAAGAAAACAAATGAAACCCAGAAAATGACAATACGCGCTGGACACACATATATTACAGAACGTTTTAACAAAAGGTGGTAACAGGTAAAAGGAAGGACAGAAGAGATAAACACGGAAGAAAATGCCAGATAGTTCAAGAAGCCCGCATGGAAGAATCAACAACGAGGCGAAGAATGTACATCAGCTATGCCAAACATGGTGTCAAATGCGTGCTGACAAGGTATCTGATTATTTTGCGTATAAGCAGTGTATTCTTAGGTACACATTATGTTATATATACTCACCAAAACAACCGGATATCCTCAAGTAAGATAGTACTCCACGTGCGCAGAGTAGCCACTCGAATTCGGAACTTTGCGCTCTAAGTTGACTTAGCCGTCAGACGTACACGCGAGCTGAGACGGTAGTGTCCCGCCATGCTAAATGTCAGTTAAATTTTTTCACACCAATAATTATAAAAACCCTTCCTTATAACCATTAGAAATACTGACTGGTGGAGAACTGGCAGTTGAGACTGAATACGAAAAAGGAGTAACCTAGCGCTACCGCAGCAAGACCTGAATAAGAAAGATTAACTGACGCATGAGTTGTCACCCAGTGGTAGTGACCCGACGAAGACTCAGTTGGTGTCAATGTGGCTTTGTGATGTAACTGCCGCGGTGTACTGACGAGAGTTCTCTAGGTTCACTGCAGCTTGCACAATATATGCATCAGTGATCTGAGTAAAGGCCCTTGGCTTCACTCTGTATAGGCATGAAAGTGCTGAGGACGAATCGGTTGTTATTTGCTCACTCCAAGTCGTCGTGTGATGATTATGTTTGAGGTGAGCTCGGCGAAATCTACGCAAGTGTGGCGGAGCTATGCCAGCTCAGCAACAGAAAATCTGCCCGGTCTGGCTTTCACACCTTCATAAACAGTATAATTCATTTTACTGACCAGTAGTAACCAAGAGAGATCATTGCGCTGTGATAAACTAGCTGAAAATTACTATTAAATGAATTTTGTCATTTGTGTTACCACAACCCACTTTTTACAGCACAGCCCCCTATGGCTCCCCATGGCCCTCATAGAAATTTCCTCATCCTAGGGCCTTCCGGGAATTCGCTATGGTCCCCAGCATTATGGCTTAATATGATGCCAATTCAAATACCCATTAGCCATAACGCCGTCTATGGAAAGAATCACGCTGTGGGTCAATCGATGTTTCAACAGGCGTACCTCCCTTAGATTCACACCAGGGATCAGGGTGCGTGTAGACAGAGCTTATGCATTGATAACTATCTAAGGTTCTTTTACTAATACAAGTCTCCGTCTTTACGTTACAGACAATTTGGATAGGTAGCCTCAGATACAAACATTATCAATTGCGAGGATGAAAGGTTATTTGAGTCGAAGTCGCAACCTTCACATCAGACCCCTGCTGATGGGGAAAGAGTGCACATAGTGTTATTTCCATACGAACCTAATATAACTGTGAAATCCGAACAAGGAAATCAGAAGAAGTGGATTGTGATATGACTGCAATTTCGTGCGTTCTTACAAATGCAACAACAATGGGCAGACGAAAAACCCGAATGGCAACGAGATCGTAAATGGCCATGTAGTTGCGCTATCAAGGTAGGCTTAAAGCCAAAGTCAACTGTTTTTGAATGCACAGCGGCGGTCGTTCGGGGACAATACTGGTGGTCTCCAGTAGCGTTAGCATGTGGGGACGCCGATCGCGCATTATGACCGTGGACTACTCATCAGGATTGACTCGGTGCCCGGTGGTAAGCAAGTGAGTTGTGACTGCCGAAGCAGTTCGATTTCCTGATTCAACTGATTCCGTCCCAGAACCCATTCGACTGCACAACCAATTGGCGTTGTGCTCATTGATTTCGACACATGGATTTTGGTTAATGCGCAAAAGTAGCTGTATCGCAGCTACAGGTGAATTGATATAGACATTGGACATGAATTGCCTCGTCGTCGGCGTCTTAGTCTTTTCACAACCTGCTACCTTGTACCTGTGAAGTACTGTCCGCTTTTATATGTACACGCTACAGTTACACAATCTCCGGGGCATTGTCCGTCAATGATTTCGCTGCAGAACCATAAAGGTGATAATTAGTCACTTGCCGATGCAATATGAAATGAAGCGTGGGGTTTGTACCCCTGTCTGCAGCTCATCACATATGAATCCTGCCTAATAAGTGCCGAAACCTGCTTTCCAGGTTGACTGCGGCACTTGTTCAGTTAGTCGAATCGCGAGTTAGCCACGCGATTGCTTCAATTTATTTTTTAGACTACGTCTGGGATACTACGAGTACATTTCGTCCTCGATTTTGGTACTGAGGTTTTAGCCACAGTTTTGCAAAGTGATTTTTAGCAAATATCAGCTATCAAATGTCATCTATCTATTGCAGGAAACAATTGCAAAATTCGTTTTATTACTGATCTCAGAGAATCCAAGTAAAAATGTTTTGTTTGCCTTTATAACCTGCTCTGAAGAAGAACAGATACAAACGTACACACCTGATGGTGAATCTAACTTCACTGATGACTCTCATCCGTGTGAGAACAGCACCTATAGAGCACTCACATTGTGCGGAGTATATCGAAGTACACTGTTTAATTCGGGCATCAATTAGTAGACGCGCTAATCTTGTAAAAGGTCCGTTAATTATTTGATGGGGGATAAATGGTTATCCAGTTCCCTCTGGAGTTAGCTACGCAGACAAGCTGTGCTGCATTCGTGAGGTGCAGCCATATATTTACACAATCGCGGCTGTCAGCGGCAGTATAATTCGTCGACTCTCCACTAGTTTGACTGGTTTCACTTCAGATGGTTGCATAGCTGCATACAAAGCATACTAACTAATATGAGTATCATAACGGTCGTCAGCTCACCCAGAAAAGTGACTATTAGTTTAGATGATAATGGTCTTACTCTTACTACGTAGAGCAAATTAGTTAGTAAAATGGAGCAGGAAACAAATAAGAGTTGCTAGCGTCGATGCGGAAATTTTTCTATAGGAATTGCACGCTCTCACATGGGTTTTACCATTGATACAAAAAAAACAAATTGCGAGGTAGAATAGTATTTTAAAGTACTCGTAATGTGATTAGATTGAGACGCGCAATGTGGGCTGTGATGCGCATTGAAGGGAACCCTGGAGGATTTGATCAACCGTACTGTTGCTAGTTTTCGTCCCAATGGGCTTAAATTCTGTGTGACCTTCTGGTCACTAGCTTAAACCAACTGCTGCTTGCCATGTTTAGACTGCGGTCGAATAACAGTGACTAATGGGTATAACTTTTCCCCATCTACTGTGAGAATACTAATCGTTGCTGAGCAGGAACCGCGATAGTCTCTATGGCAATTCGTTTCTACTTAATGCTCTTGTTTATCTGGATTACAAAGATGTTTGTCAATTTTAGTTTTTCTACTTTAGTGTGAAGCGGTTTGCTTTTACTATTAGCAACCAGTAATTATGAAAGGTGGTAATACACTACTCAAGCAGGATAGGATATCTGAATACTCTGACAAGACCTTCTGCGTTATACAACGCCTAATTCCCATTGGATATGTGATCATACTCAACTTAAGCCTGCGTCGCTGAAAGAATAATGAAAGCTGCACGTTTGGTAACAAGTAAAGTTACGAACGCGGTTATACGGCGAATGCCTCATATTCATCACGTGGAAGCAATTGTACTGAGGCTGTTAAGTACCCACTTATACTTGCAAGCAGACTGCATAGAATTCTCCCCGTGGAACAAATGGAACCAAGTATAAGAAATTAGCTGAGTGGTCCCGTACTGTTTACATCACAGTGTTGATGTGTGGCGTTATCGGAACAACCTTCAAGCCAGGTAAATCCACCTCACAGTTTCAAAATAATTGAACTGCATATGCTCGATGCAGGTTCACAAAGTGCCTTTTATCGCTTGGTCAAATATCCGGTTTATATCCTTCATCTCATTGATATACCCCACTGTAGAAACATCTCACACAACAAGCAAGTGCCCGGAAATATGCTAAGAACCCCGTCAACGTGCGACCCACTGACTGACAGCAATGTCTTTCGAGAACACCTAAAGTCGACAAGATTACTGTTGTTTGGTTGGATGTGATGAATTCGATGCTAAAGTCGGTGTTGTGATGATTTGAGTCAAAGTGTAGCTCACTAAAATTGTCGACACTATTGCCACAGAAACATAGGAACCAGGGATTCCAGTGTGTGCTGATGGACAGAAGGTTAACCCTTGATGGAGAAATCGTCTGCACATAAAGTGGTCATGTTCCATCAGTCTGAATTGCAGATGGATATAAAGAAGCACTTTTCATAAAAAAATACTTTTGAAAACACATTTAACTGACGTTTTTGGGTCTTACAGTACCTGCTATTTGTCTGGGTTGCGATACGAAATCCCGATTGAAGCAACAGTATCTTTTGAAGTAAATCTATATCATTTCGATGGCTGGGACCGCACCCGAAGTGGAGAGTTTTGGAGCTGCTTTCTCCCCACACTGCACTTGAAGATCGGTCGGTTTTCCCCTGTTTTGCATTCCTCGGGGATCGCCAGCTTGAGCTTTGAAGCGAAGCCAACCTAGTGGTTGACGACATACAGTTTGGTCACTAGGCCAGCGCTCCACAGCAGCGCTTGCTCGCTGTTTCAATCGCAATTGACGGACGTGCAATTGGAGTGAGTTAGGTAGGCTAATGTCAAATCGCCAGATAATTGACGACCGTCAGTCAAACATTCTCAACCGTTCGAATTTCCACCATTATATGCGAATGCTCACTCGCGACTTGCTTGGGAGCTAGAAATTTAGGTCACCTGTGAGCAATGAAATGGTGTTTTATCATAGTTTCCTGGTTTGAAGTATGAAGACAACATAAGCGCTACACACCTGACAGAAAATAGATATATTCGTGTTTCGAAAGCAATACATATCAGTACGACGTGTTGATTAGTAGATCCGTATGCTTTTGCGTATTGATTAGAAGAACCCAATTTACACTGGACCATTGCATCTAAAGCAAGTCCGACAAAAAGTGTCGCAGCACGTGTTTGTCGGATATTTTGCAATAGGTGCTTTGGCGTCAAATGGAGAGTGTTTCGAATCTAGGTCACAAAGGAACAATTGTTTTTAGGCATTCAGTTTAATCTTTCGCCAAATGTCCATATTGTCAATGAAGTCCTTATTGAATGCCAAAGACAGAAGTGTCCAAACGCTAATCCCTGCTGCACGCCGCCTTAGAGCCATGTAAAATCAATAGTCGTTTATCCAATATTCCACTGAGTTCTCATCAACGAAGCAATTATTTCACCATGTAACTCATCAAGGTCATGAGATAGAACTATGTCAATATGGACCGGTCGTCTCAAACGTTTTCTAGACAGGACCGTTACTATTTATATTGCAACATAACTCATCGATGGTTGAATTAGACTGGAGTAAGCAGTGATCAAGAGGAAGCAATCTTAGGCTAGTTTTTGGCCGCTTAACTCCATTTGTACACAATATATACAAATGAAATAAACGCATAAAATAAGCTTTCACACTATTAACCTTAAGCCAGCAAAATTTCGATTCACGTTGTGGGTAAACAAGTACAAATGTCTATTTGCAGAACATTTGATTTCTTCTCTACGCCTACTCAGTAATTGTAATTGCAAGATAGCGTCTCAGAGAAAAAAGCATCACTTGGTGGTTTTGTTTTATCTTCTGCCTTTGCAACATTATTTTTAAGTGAAGATGCTCATTCCGCATGATTATTAAACCGCAATTGCAATCCGGTGCTGCTGCGCTTATTTCAAAGAAGGGTACAGTATTTAGGGAATAATTGTTTTAGTGATGTACCCAAAGTTACACACTGTGACCGAAAGGAGTAAACGTTTGGATAACTGAGCATGGTACTGATGCGTTGCATCTGAAAGTTTACTTGAGTTTGAATGCATATTTTATGATTGATGCCTCCCTGGATTATTTTATTTTTTGGTTAACCTTTCTGCGAAGTAACCATCTGCTGCAGAAGTTAACCTTATAGAAATTAAGCAATCAACATCTCTGCAATAAATCGGAATACTTGTAGCTCGGGTGATCTGTTCAGATTTTGTTCTGTTCTCCGAGCTGAACAGTTTCGTTGCAGACGTTTCATCACCAGTCGTGGTGACTTTCTCAGTGTGTAATAAGCAAAAAAAATCAGTTTGCTTATAACGCACAGAGGAAGTCACCACGACTGGTGATGAAACGTCTGCAACGAAACTGTTCAGCTCGGAGAACAGAACAAAACCTAATCAACAACTCTTTTAATTACTTTTCAGCTGGCACAGCGATACGTTTGACAAGGAATGATATGCTGCAACCTTTGAATGAATCCGATTTGGATCTAATCTTTTCTGATAATTCTGAGGTTGGGAATTTCTACCCTGCCTGACCTGATCTGCTGTGTGGTACGAATAATAATGGAAATGTAATCAATGAAGGTGAAGAAGAAAACCTTGAAGGTTCCAGCATTTCGACAAATGGAAAGAAAGGCATAGTATGTTTGAAGTCAAAGAAAGCCAGCATGAAATGGCGACCTCCAATAGATAAATTTCACCCAAGAAACATAAGTTGGCAGCAAGATTCCTGTTTCGGTAATGGCTTATTTCACAATCAGAATACATCCTACAATACTTCAGACCCAAAAATTTTGAAAAGTATGTCGAGCAAACAAATATTTATCACATGATTAGAACCGGAAAGTCTTGGTCCCAAGACTAGTGAAATGTGAACGTTTTTAGGTATCTCAGTTGTGATAGCCATTGTTCGTAAATGGCCACAAGAGTGAATACACTAGCAGATATAATGACGGGAAATCGGTAGTTGTGAATAAAAAACACCATCCACATTAACGCCGAGCCAAGTCCACTTCGGAGAACAAATAATTTTGGAAGTTGGAGCCACTTATCAAAGTAGTGCAAGCTCGTTGTCCACAGCAATCCAAGGAGAGTTCAATGCAGTTGATGAGAAAATGATACCATTTACTCGAAGAATAGCAGCAAAACAATTCATTAAAAGTAAATCAAACCCAGTGGGGCAAAAATTTTGTCATGTGTGGCAAATCAGAAAGAGCCACCGATTTCGAACATTATCAAGACGCAGGAACAGGTGCCCTTGTGGATACAAAACATTTGGGTCTTGTGCTTCAATGGTTCTGGTATTGTCATAATGTGTCCCTCGACAGAACAATTATAAGCTTTGCTTTAACAGCTAAATCACTGGGACGAATCTTATTAGGGAACTGAAAATGCAAGGTATTTCTCTAATCTGTGTAAGGTAAAGATTTAATACGATGTCCGCTGGAATCCGAAAAGGATATTCGCATGGATGGTAGAAGAATTTCTGACTGAAAAGTGTCAACAGATAGAGGGATTCTGTGTAGTCAGGTTTACGGAAAACGAGGTTGTTTCTCTTGCATCCAGTTTCGTGAGCATTGAAGTCATGGACAATGTAAGTCGGCGGGGTGCTAGCACCAAGGAACTCATTCACAATTTGTCAAATTTTACAATGAAAACATAGGAGAAGTGGATAAGCTGGAGTTTCTTATTTCTTTGTATAGAATTAAGGCCAAAACAAGGAAATGGGTTGCATGAATGATTTTTTACTTTAAACTTTTCATTTGAAAATTCATGGTTGGAGTATGGAGACAATAAAATGGTAAACGGCATACCAATACATAAAATACTGGATTTCACTGTTTCAGCAGTGAAGTTGCTAACACTTTAAAGGAAACACAATTGACCACAACAAATGCTGAATACAGAATACTGTATTATAGAGCAAGTAACAATGAATTCTGTACAACTCTTTTGAAATATGGTGAAAGATGTTATAAAAGTTGTCAACTGTGAATGTCGTAATCGTTCCCATGTAACATTCAAAATATCTGACCTACGATATTGCAGGACTCACAAATGTGATATATCATCGTAAGTGTGCAATCGTTCTCTGAATCAAATAGTAGTAAAATATAAATCTAACAACGTTTTGAACTGCTGTACAGATGTTTCCCTAATCACATGTTGAGGCAAACTGTTCCAAATGTTTACCACTCTCCGTTCGAAGCACAATGGGTGGGGAACACATTTCACATCCGGCACGACAAGTTTGTATCTGTGTCCCCGTATGCTGCATGGCCCTCGTAAGTGCAGCATTAGCCTTAGCATTGGGAAGTCACCGAGATGTAGAATACGGTAGGTCATAATGAGGTCGACTCGCATCCGACGGTAGGACAAGGTGTAGAGTCCTAGTTTCTCGCACCGGTCTTCATACCCCAAGCCACGTAAACTCGGGATGAGCCAGATAGTAACGTGTTGGACCCATTCGATCTCTTGTGCTTCGCCTCGGGTAATCGGAAAGTAGACGGGCGAACCGTACTCTAGCATTGGTCTGATGATGGAAGAGAAGAGGAGAGTGGCAACCTCTTCAGACCATGTGCCGAAGCTACGTTTGAGCGCCCGAAGCATGCGCAGTCCGTTAATTTGTAGCCTGTTCGTGTTGTCCACGGACCTCAAATCGTTGCGTGAGAGTACATCTAGGTCCTTCACGGAGGGTGTGGGATATAACGGTTGGCCGTCAAGGGTGTGGGCTCAGCCGTCAGCACCGTTCCGCAGGCACATAAATACAGACTTGGCTGGGTTGACCGGGAGAAGAACTTCTGCAGACCATGTGGATAGACGGTTGAGGTCTTGCTGAAGTAGGCCACAGTCGTCGGGAGCGTCGATTTCTCTCCAAATCTTCATGTCGTCCGCAACAAGGCAAACGGCGACCGGAGAAACTGCGGCAGATCGTTGATATGGATCAGGAACAGATTGGGCCCCCGCACAGTGAATTGAGGCACGCCACTTGTAGAGAGGTGCCAGTCAGTTAGATGGTGGTCGACCTGTACCCTCCACTTTCATCCAACAAGAAAGTCGCGGATTCACCGGTGCAGTAAGCCATCGACACCACGCATTCTGAGTTTGTGAAGGAGAACCTCATGACTGACCTTGTCGAACGCTTTACTGAAATCGATGAATATCACGTCGAAAGACTTTCCCTTGCTTATTGCCTTCAACCACACATGCCTCGTCACAAGCAGCTTCGTAATGCATGAGCGACCTTGCATAAAACCGTGCTGTGCGGGCGTCAGGACCTCGTTTGACTGTAGCAACTGCAGCAATCTCTTCTTCACGATTTTCCCAGCAATCTTTGCCAAAATAGGTGTCAGACAAACTGGCCTGTAATTGTCTACTTAGCTAGGGTCGCCGCATTTCGGAATAGGCTTCACCACCGAACATTTCCAGTCAACCGACCACGAACCTTCGGACAGCGACCTGTTGAGAAGGTCAGTCACGATGGGAGAGAGGATGGTTGAAAGTGACTTGAGAACCAGTGGGTGAAGCCCATCGAGTCCGGCAGGTTTGGTGCCGTCAAGGTTGGCGAGTAGTTGACATAAATCATCAACGCCGCAATGCAGACTATCGAGCTCGGTAAAAGCGGTACACGTCGAACTCGGAACAGACACCTGGTTATTCGCAAATACAGAGGCGATGTGCGCCGCCAACGCGGACGCACGCTCAGTGCTGGAGGTTAGGGGCTATCCATCTGGGCCATCCAGCACTGGCACATCAATTGACGGCTTCAGGCGTCGCTTCACGTATGCAAAGATTCTCTTTGGGACGGTCTTCGCGGCTACTGCGAGCTGCTGTTCGAAATGTCCGTGTTTCTTCTTTTTTGCTCTGTTGCAGAGCTTCCGCTGACATTTATACCCTTCGTAATCCTTGGGGGAGCCAGAGAGGAGAAATTTGTCCCACATTCTGCGCCGCCTCCAAACCAGATTTCTATGCTCCTTGTCAAACCAATGAGGCTTGATCGGTCCAACCTTCCGACATTTCAACGGCACAAATTTGGAACACAATGATGTCAATCTCTCTTTTATAAATATCCAACAATCTTCCACAGATGCACCTTGTGACACTGACCAATCCAGTTGCTTCGCGGTTCGAGCTAGATCATCAAAGTCCGTTTCCCAGTAGTTGAGAGCTGGTTCCAGCGGACTTGAATACTGCAAAAATAATTCCATATCCACGAACTTTGCTTCAACAGCAATATGTTTAGGCATCAAATACACATCAGGCCATCGTATTCGAGGACAGTTAAAATCGTCCATAAATAGAAAGTGTGGACGACTCTTGTGAGTTCGAAGATGGGGCAACCAGTCTAAACAATGACTCAGAAGACTGCGATATACTGCGCCCATAAGCAGTTTTCCGCACCTGAGGCGAATGGAGCACCATAGTAGCTCACACAAACCGACGTCACTTCAGTAGGTGCTCACAAGTCGCCCACGCAGGGAAGATCCGATGTAAAGTAAGACACCACCGTGGGCATTCTTTAGTCTATTGCATCGGAAGCACGAGTAACCGTTGAGTTCAAGTTTTTGGGTGTATAACTCTGCATGCAGCTATGTCTCTGCGAGTCCCACTACGTCTGACCGCTCAGACGCAACGAAATAACAAAGCTCATCGCGCTTATTCATAACACTGCAAATGTTTGTGAAGGCCACTCGCAGGTCGCAGCAGGAGCCGTCAGGCGTGCTTGAAGTTTGAGCGGCCTGTTTATCCTGATTCGCGGCTTGTTGGAAACCACCCGAAAATTTACGGTACGAAGATTTGTTTCCCCCTCACCAGTGCGTCTTTTCAGCTCAATGATGGCAGACTTGAACCGCTCCCTGTCTACTGGGTCCAGGTCTAGACAAACATGGATCTTCAAACCTTTCAGCCTGCTTAGGCGGGACATGATCAGTCTTGGACTGGCTTCGTCCACAAAGTGATTCTCATAGGCCAATTTCGTTGATCACCTTGCTTTCCAAGACGGGTAATATGCCTTACTTTTACCGAGTCCTCAACAGCGTCGAGGAGTCTGTCAATTAGACCCTGTAAAACTCGACATCGTGATCGTAGCGCACTTGGGGTGATGGATCACTGGACTCCGGTGCGTGAAAGATCACGAGATTATAACGCCTCTGGTCGGACGAAGTTGACCTTGCAGGGCAAAGTATACTGCCAGCCTCACGTGGTTTGGCAAACTGTCGACTTACAGAACGCCCAACGTCCCTTCGTAATTTCGTTCTCCTTTCTTTCCACTGGCCTTCAGCATTCAGACTTTCACCTGCTGGGATATCAATGTCCGTTGGACACAACAAAGGTAAACAATTTAGGCCAGGTGAAACTGGGCTTCTCACTACGGTTGGACTTCATTCCAGTGAGTTTGCAAAGGTAGAGGAAGAAGACTGAGCTGAAACTTGAAGGCTCTTGGGGCTGGCTTGTTGGGCCAAACACACGGAGCTGTTTGCAACGAAACGCTGAGGCCTACACGTCGGCTTTACTCTTCCTGGCTGTATCTTATTTCGGCAATTTGCACATGCAGTTTGGACGAAATCGTGTTGGATCTCGCGAAGACGAGGAAAATGCTCAACTGATACTCCAACACATGAAATGTGGTATCTAACTTGGCACAAAACGCACGTGAGGTCATTTGCACGGTATGCGACTAGCTTGGAGCAAGTGCCACAGGATGACTGCTTCGGCATTGTGAATAATCCGAAAACAAGATGGCGGCCGATTGACGGAGAAAAAGGCGATGGCAAGATCGCCGAAACCAAGCAATGACAATACAAGTATTTCTGGTTGGAAATTGTAAAATAGGAAATGAAACAGAATCGTATCTAAATTTCCACGAAATACTTCCAGTGAAAGCAGAAAGCCAAAACAAAGTGATCCGGTCAACACAGCCAAAATAACCGACAGGAGGCCGCTATCCGCATTTAGAAAAAACTGCGTGCAGATCTGTGGGAAGACCTGACATATTCAAATCAGTCAGCGATCTGGCAAAGCATCAACTGCTAAAGCTGTTAGTCCTTCCCCTGCAAAGCGTGTAAAGCCTTCAGAGGTACCAGTTGCTGAAGTCAGATACGATAGAATTGATTATTTTCCTGTTTGCATCTGTAAGCTACAACTTGTTCAACTCCATTCGCACTGCTCTTGGTCTAAAGTTACTGTCTAGCTTCCCCTGGCTCCTTTAAGTTTAACTTACAAATACATTTGAGAACTTTGCTGCCCTCCCACATTACCTCTGTGACTTATCCTAACTACCTTACTTCTTATCTTGGAGTGCTGCAATCGAACCAACTACAATGGAACTACGATTTTGTAACTCCCTCTTTGTAGGATTCATGCCCTATTGAACTGTTCCGGTCACAGTGTGTCCGTATCGACCTATGTTACCGTGATTGCTCTCGTCTGACTCACTGTCCTTCTTCACCCGCGTCTGTCCTGGTTCTAAGCCAAACCACGTCTGGATTTTGCATTTTCAACCGCGCGTTGCTGCTCTAAGGTTGTTCCCCCACAGACCGCCTCTAGCTTTTAGGATTGGGCTCTTAACTGCCTGTTTCATGACCCGTCCGCGGCGAGATCACTGTACCGCGCTGCGCGTTTTGTTTTATTTTGAGTTGTGCTTGAACCAGCAAATTATTGTCTATTACCGTGACGGGTACTTGTGTGTACTTATTTTGTTGCGAATATCGTTAAAATAATTTGTACTTAGGATTTCCTATTGTTGTGGCATAACATCGTAATTCAACACCGACTGTGCCTTTTGTGTATCCGACGGTTGCGTACCAGTTTCGGGCTTTGACGTTCATTGAATCCAAATTGGAGACCGCAGATCAGTGTTCTACGCGTTCGTTTAACTATCCTAAGCGTTATTGACGTTTATCAACGATTTCGGACAGCGCTGCAAGCTTAAGAGTTGCAATGGACGCCGCAGATTCAAGTGTACTAAATGCAACCTGTTTCTTTTCGCTACTCAAAGGAAAAAACGTTTTACAACATTTCCCTAGCGCTTGACATCACACCACTCCGCTACATACAAGCCCACTGATGATGTCACCACTAGTGGTGATAAATTTGCAGCAAAACAGCCGAGCTCAGCCAACACTACGACCACCAAATTTCACCATAAGTAATAAAAAGACTAATAGCGTGATACCTCTAGCCTTTCATCTGGGTACTTGTTGGAAGCTTGGGTCACAGTGTGTACATATCTAAACACGCCCTTATTTGCTTTATATAACAGCAACGGTCAAAATATTTCCTATACTATGTCAGAAGATTAGGTATACCAATATCAATATTCTTTTGTATCAAGACGATTCTTCCTTTACGATGAGTTTAAATGATTTGAGTTTCAATCTCAGCTAAGTGTTGATTAAAGGATGACCGTTAAGTTATCAAAATGATTTGGCCTGCTTAGTACTGTCACTGGTGGCAGTAGATTTACGCAACTTCTGTATTATACCCAATATCAATGTTTGGAATAACGCATATTGCAACAAAAATCCTTACTCTTTTCACTGATGAGCTCCTGAGTTGTGTTTCCGAAACGAACGATATGTCGGGCTGCCTTAGTTTTCTCCACGATTGGTGTTACTGATGAAGAAGGTATGGAGGCTGAGCCAGATGCTCGTTGTCTGCGAAGCTTCAGTTGCCAATCAACCAAAGCATACACGTAACCCAGGAGACAAAGAAACGCAGCAAAGCCGTATAAGCCCAGGTAGAACTGTAGCATTTTGAGATTGTACTCCATAACTGGCTTCCCGGGTTCAATAAAACCGACACCAGCTGGCGGAAACTAGCTATCTACAGCAAAAAGAACAATCAAGCGTAACGTTATGTTGAACCGAAAAAGAGCAGTCCAGAAATAAGCAAAACAAGCAATCCGATAATGCGGAATATACTTTCTCGTTGAGCAAATAGTTGACCCAAAACAATACTATAGAGTTTATTTGAAGCTAGAGATGTGAGCAATGGGGTGTTGAGAGAGCAAAAACTATTTTTACCTTTATTTAGTCATAGACATTATACTAGCAGATAGTATCATGGAAATGTTGGTTTAGTTATCGCTACAATGCTTTCCATGGATTTCCAGAAAAACCTGGGTGTTACTTTTACCGGTTTTCTGAGTAACACTAAGCATACATCTATTTGTTACTATACCGATTGTCATTCCCCGCAAAAAATTGTATTACCTTGACCACTTAAACAATGTTGTTCTGTTCGATGACATTGAAGACGTTATTGTTAAGGAAGTCCCAGGTGCTGTAAATTTTCCTCATTTCTGCCACCATAGGAACCAGTATCAGCCCCGGATACTTCGCAATATCTGTTCTACTACAAGCTACCCTTTAAGTTATTGTTGGATTACCGGCACGTTATTTTTTGGTAAGTATAACTGAATTCGGTGTGTCAAATTTAAAACGTCCGTAAAAGCGACATACTGACTCCTATGTGCGTTTGCCAAATTATAACGTATAAAATGCACGCGTGCAGGCTACAATCTATTAGTATCCGTTTACTCTACTATTCTGGTGAGGTGCCTCGTTGGTAGAGATAGAAAATACGAGCAAGTCTTTTCTAAATTCATTTTCAAATATCCTAAACCAGATTGGAATCGTGAGACCCATTAACAAGTGTTGCCTAATCTGAACTGACACGGAGCTACAGTAGTCTTAACAGATGCCGATAAAAGCCGACTAGCCATCATAACATTAGAATTTTTATTTATTAACCTGCAAATGATGCAGCATGCGACTTGCTCTCTCTTTCTTTTAGGTTGACTTGATTTCTGATGTACCGCGTCTCCTAATGCGCTTGTCTATGAGGACAAATGGCTGAACACTAATATTTGGATTGCAAATTTGCCAACAACAAAGAGCTCCCATGTAAAGGTGTTAACATCGTACGAAAGTGAAGCATGGTATCCCTCACTTAACACAATATGCGGAGTGCCACAGAACGCTGAAGAAGCAGCCAAAGCTATACAGATGCTTTATGCCCCTACCTTGTTAGTACCCGTCTGCCAGTGTTACATACCCACAATCATCACCCTAATTTCAGCACTTACTAACATCGCTTTTACTGCCAATCTGTTTTGACGAAACTGCTTTCAGTCTACACCTACTGTTCTCCCGGAATCGATGAGCTTCACCTTAGAGCACTGAAGGTAGGGGCATCCTAGCTGGCCGAGCCTTTATCGCTTTTCCTAAAAGTTTATTGGGATGAACGGATTGTGCCTAACTTGTGAAAACCTTGTCTACTCACGCCAATTTTCAAAAGTAGCAATCGCTCGGAACCCGCAAACTATCACACAGTGGTACTCCTCTCTATAATCTCAAAGATGATGGAGACAGTCATCTCTGAAGATCCGGTCGTACATAATTTCCCGATTGTACGAGAAGCTGTCCCTGGATTATAGACAGCTCATGGGTACAATAATTCTCATGCTCATGCATTAGTGAAATATGTAATATGGGTGTATGATATCAAAATAATTTGGAATCAAGTAGGTTTTATTGTTGCTGATTTCTTTGTACCATCTTTAATCATTGAGTATATACTACTTGCTCCATCCTGAAAGAACTCGTATGGTGATTTACCCGATGGCAACATGATCATTATCGAGTTCTGGTTAAGGAATTTGCCAAGCTGAATGTGGAATGCTCTTACGTTGGTGCAAGACCTGATAGTGGCTTGTAGGCTATTCCACACGACAGCGTATCTGACGAGGAAGAAGTTTGATCGGAAAACTGTCCTGGTTCTCGACACACATAATGTACAAGTCTTGTTACTTATATTCCGTGTGAAGTTATGTTGAATTTTAACTTTATACAGATTTAAGTATGTCTTTTGGTTTATGAGGTAGTGTATCAGCATCAGGTTATATTTCAGTCGTCGCAACCAATGGGTTCGAGCTTAAGCTGCTGGCAACGCTCCTGAGAATTCAAGGTGGTTGATTTACTGAACAAGCGCTTAGTGAATGACCTTTGCAAGTTTTTCAAAGCCTTCCTCTCACCTATTCGCATGTTCCCATAGATGATGCTGCAGTATTCAAGGACAGGAAGTGTAAGTATTTTGAAAGCTCGAGTCTGGCAGGGTTTGTTTAGATTTTATGGCATATGTTAGCCACAGATCGCTTGGCAAGTGCTATTTGATACTCAGCTTGCTCTGAGCGATTAAAGTTTGAAGAGTATGGTATACATAGATCACAGTTGGATAGTTTCACACAGATACGTTCATTGTTCAGTTTAACAGACTCTCCAGGGATTAAACATACTTGTGACATAATACATGCTTTAATAGGTGAGAAGTTTAGCATTCATGTGTTGCACTATTTCACAAGTGAATCGAGGTCTTCTTGAACGAACAGCACTGCATTATTGAGTTCGTCTCGTCGAACTTTATAAAAAATATTTATGTCGTCGGCGAACAAAAATGGCCTGCCATGTTTTATGAATACCGTGATATCATTGCTATAAAGTAGGAAAAGCGAAGGATTAAGTACCCTCCCTTGGATGACACCACTAGTGATTGGACGTAGGGTGGAGTTACGATTACCCAGAGTGACTATCTGGTAACGCCCGTTAAGATATGATGCCAGCCAACAAAATAGCAGGTCTCTGATACCAAACGACTCCTTTCTTTTCAGTAGCCGCTTGTGGGGCACTGTCGAATGCTTTCTGCATATCCAGGAACAGCATTATAACTGCATATTTCATATCAAAAGCTTCTGTGATGGACTCCAGGTGGTGCAACTGACACGTTGTACAGGAACGTTCGTCAAAGAAGCCATGCTGAGATTTGTTAAGTAGTCCATGACGATGGGTAAAGCCCGCGATTCCACTTTTAACCAATTCTTCGAGTAAGCTAGTGATGAAGGGAGTATGATGGATAGGTCACTAATTAGTGTATTTTGATCATGCCTGATTTCTTGTTCCTCGATAATTTCGAGAATAAACTATTTAAGTATTTATTTAGTCATTTATTGACGTGCTGTTTGCGCCCCAATTTGTGACGAGGGACAATAAACGATGTCTTCCAATGATCCAGAAAGTAGTTAGATTCTAAGAATAAGGTGAACAAGTTCAGCAAAAGCAGTGGTATGGCAGGTCCACAAAGTTTAATAACTGATGAGGGTATGCCATCGGAGTCTCATTTGAGCGATGGTTTGATGGACTACATAGCCTATCGGAGAGTCGAAAGAGAAACCTTGGCATTATCTATACCGCTTTTTGTAAGTTCCGAGCTGCAAGGTATAGGGTCGGTTTCTAGGTTCATGGAAGCAGCGAAAAAAGTGCTGAAAGCTTCACAAATATCAGGTGGGTCGTTAAGGTGGCGACCCTCCTCATCACTAAGTTCTGTAATTAATAACATTCGATTGTTACTCCTAAGACGGAGTAATTTGGCCGGTTCATTTTATTTGCATGACATCTGCAGGGCGTTCTACTCCTCCTTTGCAGTCCGTTTTATTTGTGAGCGCTTGATGCAGCCGGTGTATTCGTGCAGCTGTAATACTAGTGAGAAGTCTAGTTTTTCTGAATTTCCCGGTTGGTTTTTTCGTTTTCTTCACTCGGAATGCCGCTTACATTCATAGGACAAAAAATGGCACATTTATTATGCGGGACATGTACAGTTAGAATGCGATTGATGTGGTAGTAGAAATCTTCCACTGTAATGTGTGCGCTAGTGGGGAGAAAAACCCATCCAAGTTAGAGGACCGGATCTGCTTTCTGAAATGCTCCCAGTCAATCCTTCGTATAGTATGCTGGGTAGGTGAGTCGAGTTTGGTATTCATTTCCAAGTGAATGGAAAGGCGTAGCATATTGTGGTCACTATCCAGAATGTCGTCTAAGATGTCAATTTGTGCGTCAGGAATCCCCAGGGTGAAGATTAATTCCAGTATGTTGGCAGACTTAGTAGGTCTGGTAACCCACTGAGTCTAACCCCCAACTCTGATAGTCGATAAGAAAGATCTGTGCGATGATGAGTATGTTTGTGGTGACCAAGAATATTCGGTCGATTGAAATCGCCTGCGATTATCTATAGTCCGTGTGGTAACACCGATGCGAAATCAAAAGCTGAGGAGACAATTGCGATATCTCTGGCTGTCGCTTTCGGAGGGTTGTAGATGTAACCGAGAAGTAGTGTAGAGGAGGCTTCAGCGACTAATAGCCTTAGAGATTCTAGGACATTGTTTAACTGTGGGTCATTAATGAACTCACCTCTGAAATTCCGATGGAGATATACGATGCACCCGCCGCTTTGCTTTGTGCTGCGATCTTTTCGAAACAGATAAGAGTTAGGAATATCTAAAGTCGCATCCAATGTATCAAGGGAACATCATGTTTCGGTGGTGCGGATTATATGTGGGGTGCTGCGCTGAGTAAGTATGCTTGTACAATGTTACTTATTCTTTATGGATCGTGTTAATTAGTATAAGTGCAAATGCAGTGTGCAAAAATACCTCTTCTGTGAGCACTTCAAAGGATTGGGAATCAGAAATGACAGGCAAAGAAGTGAAATAAGGGAGTGCTGAAAACAAACCCATCGGTGGAATGCTCAGGTGTACGTGCATTGTTCGCGTTAGTACGACCGGGTGGGCGGAAACGATTGATGTCCTGAGGCAAGATTGGGGTTTATCTGATATCGAGCTAATCATGACATTTGGATGAACTGCCAGAAAGGTGTAACAAGATAGGCTGTCTCTGCTGGGTGTGTCAGTGTTGGGAATGGGTACAGAGCCATTCCCGCTTCCGCTAAAATAGGTTTAAGGTAAATTGATGGATTCTGTAGTGCTGCATAGGTATGTCGCATGACAGGTGGTATAGTCAGGTTTTCAACGTCTTTTTGATTTTCACTTCTCTCTCTAGAGTTGTTGTAGACGTGAGGCTGATAAATATGCGGGCCTGTTGGAGGTTGGTAGGTAGGTGTAGCCAGGAGATAATGGTTGTGAGTTCTAACAGGCTCGAAGTGACGCGTAGTGCTGCGATGGCAAAGCAGTTTTTGACATCCAGATTTGAGTGCTACTGAGTTCCTTATAGATGCGTATTTCGTATAAATACCAGTCCATGATAGAATTGTGTTTACAGCATCAGCACGCAAATCTAGGGGCGCACCTTGACCTTTGTATATGCTTCACGGTGTTTTTATTTGGTTCACAACTGTCACTTGTTCGTCACATCTAACAATTTCTGTAGCGAGTAAACCGTTTGATGTAGGAACAATGAGACTGCGGTCACGAGTACTGGCGTACGTTAAGTTCGGTTTTCGTACAGTAGGCGCCGAGATAGAAGGTGGGGCAGAGTTATATGATATTACTGCCTCTAGATACGAGTAGTCGAGATCCACATTGGTAACTGCAGTTGACATATTTGGTGTGCCATTTGTATGTGGATTTGTGTGCGGTTTTTCGGCGTAGCTGTTACGGTTTTTCGGCGGTTTCGATGTAATTCTGACAAGGGATCGTTGCAGAGGCGTACGACACGGCTTGATCAAAATATCTTTTCACTGGGTACATGCAGTAATGATACGTTGGATGTGCACTAAGCAATCTACCGACGCTTCGCCTGAAAAGTTAAAAACGACTGGAGAGCAATGTCTCGGTGTATTTTTCAGTCGCCACCATTTACAGACGACATCGGATATGTTACTTGCGCTAAGTACATTCCTCTTTACTTTGTTCAGACTGAATCTGTCTGGTATGTTAAAAGTGATCACATCTTTTACTTTACCTTTTTATGTACCTCTGAGGCGATTGGGTCGATTAGTTGACTTGCGTTTTTGAGGTGAGCATGATCAAACTTATCAGATGGGTTGCTAATGTAATCTAGTGAAACTAAGTGATCTTTGAGGAGTTCATAGAAGGTTAAAATTTTCTTCATTTCTTCGAGCTCTGGTTGCAAGGAGCAGACTTTAGCGCTAAGTTCAGATGTGAGCTGAGAGGCCGCAGAAAAACAGTCTAGTGGTAGTTTTACGGCATCACATTTTAGTCGTTTGGGCCCTGTGGCACAGAGAGTACATTGTGCTTAGGTAGGCGAGTACGTTTGACCTTAGGTGGGGCCATAGCAAACCAGATGTCAACAATCAGATTGATGGGCTAGAAGGAAAATGACAAAACCAACCTGTCCTCAGTTGATTCAATACACCTTGGCTTCGCATCACACGGTCGACGAAACGCCACACGGTCGGGTGACTGCCGAAACATCACGGTTTCCGCCAACATCTTTCCCATTCAACCAGTTACTTGATTGTAAGTAGTAATTGAACAGAAGCGGGTAACTAACGGACAGGGACGGAAGTCATTTGGCCCGACTTTTCCGGAGCCTTCGGCAAACTGGACCACGGTATCTTTTTACACAGGCTCAAAAGGTTTGTAGTTGGCGATCTTGTTACTGGGTACAACGAAGTTTCCTGCAGTGTCGGCAATTGCAGGTTAGAGTTCGGATTGCGCCATGCAATCCGATTCATGTAAAATGTGTAGTTCCACAATGATCCATGCTGATGACGCCTTTGTTGTTCATGTTCGGGTCTGATCTTACGGGCCTAACTGCCTCGGATTACTTCTCCTTACTGATGATGTTAATAGGTGGTGGACGATCGCTGACCAAAGAGATCACGATGCACTTCAACGAGACCGAGACAGATCCCATGGATGGTTATTCCACAAGCTGCTCCAGTCTAAGGTGGCCCACGTTCGTCAACAGCCGAACATAATATACACGCTTGGAGTCGATGTCCTACAAGCAATCACCCAGGGGCCCTACCTGGGGGTAGTCATCTGGGCTGATGTAGGGTGCTAAGGATAACCTTGAAGGCTTCAAAGACTAGGAACTAACACGCTGGCATGCTTCGGAGGGCATACAGGCCATTTGGTCCGCTTGTCTGTCCACACTTGCTCAACACATACGTGCGGCCTCATGTGAAATACGCAATCCAGTTGTGGGGGCCCAGACACAGGTAAGATCTCGTAACGCTGGGGACTCCACAACGAAAAGCCACGATACACCTCAAAGGGTTACACCACGTTCCATAAAACTTGGCGGAGAACAGCGGCCGGTATCGGCGCCTATGTGACCACCATATTATGATCTACCAGAGTTTGCGCAACTTCAACTACATCTGCAGCCACCTACTGCAACCGAGTCACAACAGGAATTTGAGGTGCCACCAGCTCAAGTTGGTCGGTTAGGATGTCGACGAAACCTCTACTATGGTGTCTGGCAACCATGCAACACCCTCGTAAATTAGGTTTTTACGCCTGCACTGTACATATGTTTAAAAAGCCTTGATATTGTTCTAAACCACCTACATTAAGTGATATATTTTGTGCACATCGATAAACGATATAATTTGACGAAAATTGCACAACCGACATTGACCTCCACAATCCAGGTCGGCTCATTTCTGCATGTCTGTGTGAACACTAGTGAGTGGGCCAAAATGATTTTCCTTTCACTTCGTGTTCTTTTCGCCAAGTTATGGTTCTTGTTCTGGTCATGTCACAGGATTGTTAAGCATTGGCTTTTTTTACCCATAATGTACCGTTTTTCCGTTGTACACTTATTCGGTTATGACCAACACAATTTGGGCATACACGTGATAAACTGCATAGGAAACCAACAACAGTGGTCCAGCAGTATTTACGCACAAATCTGACCGAGAAGTACATGGAGTAGAAAAGCGAAAACTCGTCGGAAACTTAGCCAGCATTTCGAAAGGGTTAAAGACTGATTCATCTTACCAGCTGACGCGTCACTCCATAAAGGGCACAACGGCAACGCATTTGCCTCATAAACAGTCGGCGAAAGCAACAACCAATTACTGAGGTCTCAGCAATAGCAGTTCGACCTCATTAGGTCTGGACGAGCTTCTGCACTGTCCATAAAGCTACCGTTAAATTTGAAAATGATGGGTTTATGTGCACGGCAGTTGTTCGCCCAGCATGCAAAGAAGTAAACGGCACACGTGGCGAAATCTAAGGGTGACTAGTTACTCTTAATCGAAGCTCAGCTACCACTATTCGAATACCAGTGCCGAGGTAGGCGTACTGTAGAAAATAATCTGAACAAGCGACACAGTAACAGGAAACTTGTGTCGAACTTCAAGTGATCGATAGGTAACAGTGGGGCATGTTATCGAAACACCATACCCGCAGCTATATGCACATAACCATCTCAAATACAACGGGAAATTAGTAGTGCTGTCGGGAAGTACACTTAGGTTTGTTGATGGCGTCCAGAGTTGAACTCATGAGAAATTTTCTTAGAAGAGTTAACTAACAACTAACATTGCAGTTGTCTAACGTAAAACTTCTCAAAATGAGGCGGTCAATCACGATTTAATACCATTTTCCCGAGTAAACATGTGCTGAATGAGTCAGCACATGTCCATTAATGTTGAGCCATCGTGATTGGCTAAAGTGTTAGGCTTAAAGAAGCAAGTTCGCATCCTGATCCAATGTGTCAAGCCTTGAGTAAGGCGGAGCAAATTATACTTAATTATGTTTCACGTGAAAGTGTAGCGAAACTTTAATATGTATACACATCAAGAGCAGGTTTAATGAAGTTTACTTGAAAATAAAAGACGACCTCATTTATTCTAATTCATTTTACTGCAATGTAGGTAGACTTGTTTATTAAACTGAATAGAACCGTCAACTATGTGGTTTCTGGTCTGCGTCACATATCAGTGATCGGAATGAAAGGGGAATATCCTATAACTTCCATCCACTGGGAACTCGAGTTAACAGCATTTATCCACTTCGACGCGTATAACATGCCGCCAGCTTAGTGTCATAAATTGTCAACCTCTCTGCTGGTTTTGTGAGCCATAATTTTGTTCCCAGTTGTAGTCAGTTCTCCGATACCATTACTGTTCTGTGGATATTAAATAATATCCGGTGGCAGTAGTACACTCTATCACCCGCTTCATACTTGGCGTGCATTTTTAGGTCGGGACCCGACGCACTATTAGACGCGAGCTAAAGCGGAACCTGAGTGCTGATGAGGAAGCCTGGTGGACCAGTCGGGCTCAAGAAATGGAGGAGGCTGGATCAGTAGGCAATTACCGCAAGCTCTTCCAGCTAATCCGCACCACCGGTCCCAGGAAATCAGGCGTCATTAAGACAATCAGAGACGGCGCGAGTGCGCTACCACAAAATAAGGGGCGCCGTATGGATCGTTGGGCGGAACACTTGCAAGATCATTTTAGCTGGCATCCTGCTCCCGGACCTCTTTCTACTCAGGTGATGCAGGACGAGCCATGGACGGTTAGTTTAAAGCCTCCGTCGGAGGCCGAGGTCCGAAAAGCGATCACAGTCCTCAATCGTTTCCGAGTCGTTGACCCAGATTCCATCCCATCTGCACTATTTAAGGATGAAGATAAGGTCCGCTGCAAAGCACTGACCTGCTTATTAGAACATATCTGGATGGAAAAAGATGTCCCGAAAATGGTACGAATCGATTATAGTGGCAATATACAAGAAGGGCAGTCACACAGACTGGGTTAAACACAGAAGTATTAGCCTAATGCCAGTTGTGACAAAATTAGTCTCGATTCTCCTTCGTTGCCTCACAGTGGAGCGGAGATCTCGGATTAGGGAAGAGCAGGCAAGTTTCCGCCTAAGACGTGGCTGTTTAGACCATATATTCACCCTGCGACAGGTGCTAGAGCAGCGCTACGCATTCCGCAGATAGACAATTGCTGTAGTCATCGACGTAAAAAGTGCTTTCGATTCAGTCGATCGATGCATTCTGTTCGAAATACTTGCGAGGAAAGGTGTTCTCGCGAAATATGTGAACATTCTATATGCTCTATACTCGAACACTACAGGCCGCGTCAGGGTCTAAGGTGACCTGTCGTATAGCTTTCCAACCACAAGTAGCGTTCTTCAGAGTTGTCCGATTGCTCTGTTTTGTTCAGTTTCGTTGTGGACAATATCATGGCGTGTTCCCTTAAGGAAGCTGACGATGCAGACATTGAGGTCCTGACTGGTTAAAGGTCAGCTGCTCTTGATTATGCGGACGATATCGTCGTGCTGGATCACCGGCCACTTGGTGATCCCTTAACCCCTGATAACGAGAAAATCGATGCGGTTGATCAATTCACTTATCTTTGCAGCTGCATCAGCAACGATGGGCACATAGCAAATCATGTCAGTCCTCGCACTGCCAAAGCCAGAACTGCCTTCTCGAACCTTCGTTATCTTTGGCGACAAAACAGAATTGCTCTCCGTCTGAAAGACCGTGCATACAAGGCCACAGTGAGGGTCGTCTTGCTCTATGGGAACGATAATTGACTCCTTCGATCCTAAGATCTGAGGCGCCTTCAAGTCTTCGATCATCGTTGCCTGCGAAGCATGGCTGGTGTCGGTTGGCACCAGCGTGTCCGCAACGATGATATGCATAGGTCAGTACTAGGTAGTGATAATCACGCTAGATCCTTAGAATAACAGATAGTACTGAATAAGTTGCGTTAGAATGAGTACGTGCTATGCATGCCTCGTCACCGTTTACCTAGAAGGGACTTTTTATTCTGCCAGATATATGGTGACTCAAAGCTCTAGGTGGACAGAAGTTGACTTGACAGCGGGAAAAAAGGTTACTGACGACCAAACTCGGTGCCTTCCTTGCGTCTTGCCTTCCGGGCTAGAGGCCATGTGACCCATTTGCTTCGCTCGAGACTTTACATAATATGGCTCGCAGCCGCCAGCGGCTCGTTTGCTGCCATCTCCTAGTCCGACTACCTGTTTAACTTGTGTTTGGTGCTGATTTACCTGCTGGGAATGCCTGATTATGACGCGAGGAAGTAAAAGCGGCAAGGAAGCTGTCTTGCGGACGCCGCCTTATCTTTGCATGATAGCCGGCTGTTTGTGACGTTATGTTGCTAACTCAAGGTGTAGGCACCTTGACCCTGAATCTTTGATTAGAGCATTAAGCTTTTCAGATAAGTCCCTCTTCTCTCTCACTTATTATTCTTTAATCAATCGGTCATCATGGTTGTATGTCAGGGAAGCATCAGTTCAAATGGCTGATGTACTGCTGCTGCTGCTGCTGTTGTTGTTGTTGTTGTTGTTGTTGCACTTTCAGGTGGAGATAGCCGAGGTGGTAACTGAACCCGGAGCGTAGCGATTGCTAGCGAACAATTTTATCACTAAAAAACTGAGCTCCACCGGTGGCGACTAGTAACATGGTTGCAGAAATGTTGCTGGCTTGATTTTGAATTCACGGAAGTAATTGAGTGCGACATGAATAATCTATTTAGACCGCCACTAACTTGTTAGTCTGCCCTGGTCGGTTCGTCCAGTGATGTCATCGAACTAACACTAACCGCATAGTGCATACAATCGTAAAAGCGAGGTGTAGTTGGGAGTGCATATCACATAGTTTTCATGTGCTCAAGACGCGGCCCAAAAACCCACCGGTGGTGCAGGTTGTGATAAACCGTGGCAGTTTACCTCAGTCAAACACGTCCTTAATTTGGTAACCCATTTCGAGGTGGTTGATTTAATCAAGAAGAGGACTTTCCATTCTATCAAACCATTCAGCCAAGCAAAGCCAGCTCTCGGCTGACTGATTGCTCGCTGGCACAGCATGTTTACAAACCGGCTAGTGTAGATGTCAGTCGAAATTTAACACACAAGCCAAACTGCATATAGTTAACCTTTGTTTCCGAGTACATTACATTGTCGCTCTGTTGCTCTGGGCGGTGCTGAAGGCACCAGCCGTACAAAACGCTGATTTGCATCAAGTGGGATCATTGAATATTTCCCAAATTAGTTAGTGACACAAATATTGGCGGATTGGCTAAGCTGTAAAAATCTGCAAACTTGTGCCCATATTTAATGGCCACCAATAAATAGACCAAGTCGGCCACTTTGGAAGGGTGCATGACGTAACATGGCCAATCGTCTATGTTCGATCAGAAAACAATGGGCATTGTATTTTATCTGGAGTGACCAAATTCGATACACTGTACCTTCAAACTCATTTCCGAATCCGGTTAACTTTGTCAAGCTATGTGGCTTACGTTCACCTACCTTCTACGCAACCAGTTATACGGTGAAGCTTATCATTTTGAAAGACAGCTATCCTTTGCCTGAGTCAAGGTTCCGCGGGACACCCGCCAAGATACAACTTTAGTGGTAAAACATTTTCCTTTGGCATTTAAAGCATCCCGTAGGCGTTTCTCTTTATTTACTTTCTAATAATTTAGCCGTTACAAAATATTAACAAATTTGTTGTTAAATAGAAAAATCTCGTTGATTTCTTGAATCTTACAGCGTTTCGCATACATTAGATAAGGTCCCACAGTAACAAATGCCAGTGTAGACACCATTCGGTAACTGAAGATAGATAAAACCTAGTCTACGCTAAGTCCTAGTAAGGTCCAAATAGATATTTTTCTAGGTTTCGCGAATTTTAGCCTGGAAGTATAAGAATATCCATGGTCGCAACAGACTCTAGGAATGAATATGGAGGACAATCAGGGATTTTAAAACCATGTTTGTGGTTTTAGTTTAATTTGAGTAAAAGCGCTTTACCTGGATTCCATTGAAGAAGAGCAGTAGAATTCCTCTTCGTATCTTACCGCAGAAGACAGAGTCAAGCTGCCTAGCAATAGCTTCAGTTTTGTAAAGAGGGTTAGTTGGTTCGTGAAATGTCGTCACTTATTTCTAAATTAGAAGCACTTGCTCATTTTCAGCTTAAGACACAATACTGCTCATACCGTCCAATCACCTTCCTCTTAATGTTATTCAGATTTATGGGAGGTATAATCGCAGTAGAGCTCATGGGATACCTTGATAGAAACATCAATGTGTCCCAGCAGCAAGGACTCCGCCGACAGCAGTCCTGCACCACAAACTTGTTCCTAGTCTGAGTAAGAAGGACGAGATCAGTCGACGTCAGACTGAGAGACGATGTTGTATAGGTTTACTTATCTAAAGCATTCTCCTCCACAAAATTCAAAGCTATGGAATCGGTGACGCTGTGCTAGTTTGGATAAGCAACTTACTTATTCGACATAGCGGAATGTGAGAGTCTGCAATTCTATTTTCGATCCAGCTGAAGCCTAGTGTGATGTGCCCTAAGAATCGGGACTTGGACCATGTTTGTTCCTAGTATTCATCAACGAGCTTGCTTGGGTGCTCCAGTCAGACTTCTTAGTATTCGCAGACGATGTCAAAATCAAGCATGCGATCAAGAGAGTGGGAGACGACGCGGAAATACAGAGCTACCTCGACAGGGCCCATACTTGGTTAGCCGAAAACCGGCTCCAATTTAACCTGAATAAATGCAATGTTCTGTGCATACGCCATCAGTGTACACAAAAATACCGACTGGGAGAGCAGCTGCTGCAACATGCTACGCAGGAAATCGACCACGGAGTAATCGTACAGGGCAACCTTGGATGCTTGAAACAGGCCGAAAATGCACCGAGAAAAGCCAGTCAACATCCTGACCTCCTACCAAGGGCGTTCGGAAAGTTCGAGTAATCAATCGTTCTACAAATTTTGTACGCCGACGTGAGGCCCCTTGTGGAGGACGCGATGCAAACCTAGCACATTGTCCCAGACGCAATGCTGCTGCGCCTGGTGCGCCACAAGGTATGGGAACGAAAATCGGTGGGGGACTGTTTCACTTCTTTTACCAACGTAGGCTGAAAGCTTTTGGCTTGTACAGCGGCAAATACCAGTGTCTGCGAGGAGATCTTGGTATGGTGTACGCAAAGCACGCCTCTCGCGACTTGCCGCATTTCAGCCACAGTAATAACCTGAGAGACCACAAGCACAAACCGGCTACGTACTACAGTCGACTTGATTCTCAAGAAAACGTTTTCTCCCCTCGGATTTGCAGAAAGTGGAACGCTCTTCCTTCTCACGTCTTTGTCGTCCCAACATCAATGTTTTTTAATGATTAAACTTTATCCCATTTAAATTACGTCACGTGGTCCGTTTCCCTCGAAAGCCGAATTAACGCAAACAGTGTGCCCACCAACACGCTCTGTTACTTAGCAGTGAGCAGGTCAGCATATGGGTTCATGTGAATAACTCGGTGAGTCACCTGAAGCCGGAATTCGCACTTTTTCCTGTCACTATAAATAATCCTTTTATAATTCCCACTCTGGTCCTCCTATGAAACTTTTCAAGCAAGCAAGCTTTGCCCGTTATAAATCATTGTTCATTGTTCATAGTTCACTGCACGTTCAAAACACCGACTTGTTTATTCAATCTTCGCATCAGGTTTAGACTGTTAACCTGTCGGCGTCCTTGTTTTATTCGCTGGTTCAGCAATATCGGCTACAGTTGATTTGCGGCATAATGCAACAGACTAGCTGTTGACAAGACACTGGCCATTTACGACGCAGTAAACAGTGTAAAGCATTTGATGACATCCAAAGTTTCACGGTGTGCATCTTCTTCAGACCAGGCGACACCACCAGTTAGGAATTTTGGGCTGCTTCCAAATCCAATTGGTTATATATCTATTGGTGTTTTGACTGGCAAGATCTAATGAATTCAAGTGGTTTGGCTACTTAAACATAGAGTTTCTACTGTTAGTTTCATCTCACTTCATTAAAACTTTCTCGGTCCCGCTGAGCTAAGGTAAATGTCTGGCTTTGTCCGCAACACCTCATAGGACGCGTCTATCTTCAAGTACGTGCTGATGGAGTTCTGTCCCGACTGCAAAGCCTCATTGAATTCATACACTTTTTGGTCTTCCCATTTCATCTTCTCCTGACATTCTTCAAACCAGATTCACAGCTTTCTGTTTTCATTTAATTCGACCTTAGTGAGTTATGGTCATGTCGGCAGACTACCAGGCTATGTTAGTTTATCCTCATGCCAAGCTTATCTCTTCTCTGTCTCACGTAATGTCGCTCATCGTGACCCCGAAAGCTGAATTAGTCTGGCAAGACGATTAAAAGTCCACTGTCCAAATACTCAGCTCGGAGAGCAACCGAACACCATCACTAGTACCTCGAAATACAGTTATTCGTCATAACTACCAAAATTGATTTGTTTTGGTCAGTCCGGACGAGAATATATAAAATAGCAACAACGCCTTTCACAGCAATAACCATATAACTTGAAGAAACGAATGTTATGATACCTATTAGTGTAAAATGTCTTCCTGCTTAGTAACTCCTTTCAGCGCATTGTCCTAAATAAGATTCATTCTCAAGTGCTAATTATTTTGCTTTTACAACCAAATTTCCGTGGTTAAAATTGGCTAAGACAGTCTTACATTTATTCCGGCAAATAAGCGAAATTTCAGATTTACTACCTGGTCTTTTCTACATGTGAATTGTTAGAATAATCCGGTATACGTAAGCTATTTAGCATATGCAGGTCTTTGATACACCCCATAACTGAACGCTGTAGATAGGGAGCTAAGAGATATATATGTTGCGCCATTGATAAAATATCTAGCACGCGCGGCCTAACGCTATTTATTACCGCGCAAGATCAAAGCAGCTCGGCTACGCGGCGTCCTATCATTCAGATATGATGCGCTCTCAAAATCTATTATCCACATAGCGGACTTCTAAGCGCTTATTGACTTCTGATACCGATTTCGCCATGACTATTTTCCCGGACTAACTGTTTCACTACTTAACAACTCGACGTTTGAACAATACAGTGTAAGTTACACGCTTCAGTTACAGTAGCACGAGCTTTTATCGGTGCCCTCGGATGTTGCTTGATGTGTGCACATGCAGAATCGGCTTTCACACACGGAAATCATCCAGATGTAATATAGGGGTGCATCATTATAAGGTCCAGTGGAAACGGACGATACGACAAGACGCACAGTTAAGTCACCCGTATAGTACGACATACTCGGTAAAATGGGGATGAGCACGGTATGGACATGTTGAATACGCTCCAGTTTTCGCACCGCACAACCGATGCTCGGACAATAGGCAGGTGAACGCCGTTTCATCGTTTTGAAGTAAGAAATTAACCTACTATATCTCAAATAATATCAAGACATTGTCCTTCTAGGGCTCCACATAACCATGTCCGCTACAGCGGAATTTAGACCCTTCTTGCTAGCCTGATACTTTATTTCGCACCATGACATTAGAGATTCTAGTTATTTTGATTGAATGCGTCCGCTAAAAAGTACCAGTTCCACAAGTTTAAAAACGAGTAGTATACTGCTTGGAATTTCAGCTGCAGACATGTGGCAAGCATAATCAACCAACCCGCCAGTGGTTTAAGCGCCTTTTTCTGTTTTCTAAGCTGCTCCTTTTTGTGATGTTCTCTTTTAGCGTTTACTAGGTCAAAATGGGATAGAAGCTGGGTGTTTGCACAATCGCTTGATGATCACTAGTATTCACGCAGCTATTCAAATGGGTAAAGTGATTTGCTTAGGATGTGCATGCCAAATTCGCGTTCAATATATTCAAGCGAAACCATTCTCAGTAATTTGGACACTGATTTCTCCTGGCAAAGGAAAGTGATGGTAGAACGAATCTAAGCTAATAGTAGGTAGACTATCTGTCGCATACAACTCTTGAACCACAGTTACTCATAAGCTTCGACGACAGTGGCACGAGCGAACATATCTCAACATTTTTGGTTTAAATATGGGGTGCTGTCGACCCAAAACAGCGCAATGTGCGGAATTGTTGTACCGGTTTTCCCAAACTGCCCACTATGTTATATTCTCTTCGACAAATGGCAGTAACGACATAATCCGAAATCCTTGTAGTGCATTGATTGTTGCTAAAGCCTGGAAGGTATGGTTAGTGATTCTCCGGGACTTAGCGGCTATTTATTCGTTCTTGGCAGGGAGCCCTCAGGTTTAAACTATGTGAACCAATTTCATCACATCATGCAACTGCCATTCACCTTGAACCAATTACTTCGAAATGTGTAAAGTACTGCTGTTTCGAGCAGTGAGAAACAGGTTACTTGCTGCACAGAAGCTAACAGGAAGGTCTGTCAGTAGCGAAGATGCAGACATGACAAAGCAAATCCACGAGTTGGGGACAAACTCACAAAGCTCAACAACAATTTAGGGCAACGCATAGCCGTTTGTAAGCGTTTAGAATTACATATTACTGATTAATTACCAAGCCCAATCTAAACTAATTTAATCAGGCACTTAGATTGTTGGTGTTGCTCAACAGAAAACATTGCACTCCAAGAATGATTTCGAATTTATTGGCTATCATCAGGTAGAAAAAGCAAGACATCTCTGGAAACCGAGGCGTTCTGATTGTTATTTCTGTAAGCGCTACCGCCCAAGTTAAAATTACGCGTCGCAATCGTACATTAAGTGTTTCAGGTAGACGACTCTAATCTCTAATTTATTGTAACATCCATAACTAACGGTAAGCAATGGGGCTATGGCCAATCACAGGTGACCTACTAATTCCTCACTGCAAAAGCAGCTGTCACTGTCAAGACTGTATTAGTTATTTGGTCCACTTCCCTAAATCAAGATGTGTTATTCCTGCGTAGGCAACTTCTTTTCTAACCCATCCAAAATTATTACTTTTTTCATGTTAACATTGTTGCTGATGGTTTACAAATGATCAGATAGCACGATATAAAGCAAGTCATACCACCATCCCTTTTTTCTATAGGTAGACAGCAAGTTAAATATGCGTCAGGGAAGACCTCGTTACCGGTAATATTAATTAAAGGTCAAATAATAACTGCTCAGTTAATCGTTTCTGGGTAGCATAAAGGTTAAACTGGTCAGTTCGAACATAATGGTTATGAATCCACTGGGATTGGTCCCTGCTACATCAAAGCATTTGGGACCGCAGTCAGCTACTGAGGGACGTAAAACCCTAGTAGTTTACTCATGGCTAAGTATATATGATTGCGTGAACCGCTCGGAATCCAAGACCAAAGAGTGTTACAGTTTAATTGTGCGAAGTACAGAGATACACAGTAGGAAAAAATCGGTTAGTTTGTAGAACCCCAAAGTGGAGGCTCGATTAGTGTACACTTCTTATGCAGCCGCAACTATCACATGTAAGCTCACCGTTTACTTGACGTTTACCCTTTTACCCGTGGTGTCCCAGTCCATTTGACATACCACATACCTCGCGACCAAGTAATGATTCATCTGCCAGAGAGCAAATCTCACAACTGAATTTACGAAACCGTGGTGCGTTTGAAATAACCGAGTATACTGTGTTACTGAGTTTTAGCGTACGTCACCGTGTACTGATCAGTACCATGTAAGATAACATGCACTATGATCAACACAAAATCTACCCCGAGGATCCTAAGTACTATTGTCCCAGCTTAAGTGGAGTGACGTTCAGCTGTTTCGCGTTCCACCACCGGCGGGTACATTAAATTGACCATTGCTGTCTTTCTTTGGAATATCGTTCGTCATGCCGTATACTGAGAATTCATAACTTTTGTTGTGCTTTCCTTGGAATTTTTATCTGGATGACTCTGAGACCAACGATGATGTCTTATTCGGCCGAATTTTGAAATCGTTTCGAGGCACTGTACACAAAACGTCACACGTCGGACGCGGTCTCGAAACCGCAAACTAATTGAAGTCGTTTTGATGAAATGTGAAGACACCGTTCTACTTTGTAAGTTAGCCTTAGGTTTTGTTTAATAAACAGCGTTAAAACCTGCTAACACTCTCCAGCAGTGCGCTTTCCCCCTTGATAAAATCGCTGACCCCAGTGTCACTATGCGGCACAAGGAGTACGCAAACATAGACATTATGATGCTACCAGAAACATGGTTAATTCCTGATTTGAATCATGAATTTACGCAGCTCAGCCGGACCAGGGAAGCCGCAGAATCGCGTTAGAGGCAACATCACTTCGACAAACAAATTATAATGTAACTCGGTAACATACTTAAGTTCAAAATTAAATGCCATTTAATAGAGCATACACCGAAAACTGTGTGGATTTTTTTACGTCATAATCAGAAAAGTCTATATGGTCAACGACACATCACCATGGAAGCTTAGGAATTTTCTGGATTACTTTCCCGCGGCATTACTGACAAATTGAGTGCAGTAACTGTGCCGTTGTGGTTAACTTTAACAATGGTGTTACGACGCTAATCAAGAGAAATGGTTTAAAAATAGGGTGTTTCTATCCCAGACGATGTAAATGGGCTTTTATTTTCACAATCAGAATCATTATTATTTAATTTAGAGTGTGCCCATCTCGTGAACTTCGACTGTAGCGTTATGCAACTACGCCCAATCCCTCACAACAAAACTAAATTCGTGTCTTTGACAAGAAAGTACTTTACAAGCGTCAGACGGCGGAACTACTCGACAACCAATATCGCGAAAATCCATGAGACACTGATTTCAAATGACTTAGCTCTTCACATAAAAATTTTCAATTGCAAGTGTCTTACTTAATAAAATAACATATACTTTGCTTTATGCTGCCCTGTTGTAGGCGTCTAGCTAGGCGTGGACGGATTTTAGTCGTCACTACTAAAGCGACTTACACCAAAGAACGAGTCTAAAAGTTCAAAATGTTTGCGCAAGTTGAACGATGCTCTTTGACAATAACATCAGAGATAGTGCAAGTGCACCGTTTATACACTGAAATTAAAGTAAATATGATTGTCATAATCTTTGGAAAAGTGCAGAGCAGCGATATGGCAAAGGTTCGCTTCAGCGACTTCATAATTTGTGCTAGATGAACTGGATGCGAAGCCTTTGTTCTTCCCCGCGAGGTATATGCATCCTGCTCTCCTTCACCCCATCAGGTCCTGTGGTGAACTTTAATCATATCAATGTTTAAATGAAACTAAAATCTTGAGGATAAATAAGGCTGATAGACCCGAGGCATTATAACCAAGTATGCTAGACGAGTGCGCGGATTATCTAACGGTACCATGAACCACGCTGTTCAGCTGGTGTCTTTCGAGTGACACTATCGCCGGCATTTGGATCCCTGCCAGGATAACGACTGTGATCAATTGGTAATCCTAAAATTATTGTCAGGTCGCACGTACATCAGTGATGTTGAAGATCCCTGGGAAACCATTTTTCCTTCAAATTTACATATCCGTCCGTGCAAACGATACATGCCATTTTATAAACCTAAACGCTATACACTAGACCTTATATCCTACCTTGCACATTGGGTAGCATTGGTAATGGCTGAAAAAGTCGAAGCAGTTTAGCTCCTGTTTCATAACTATTAAATTAATTTCGGGAGCGTCAACCGATCACGACGCTGATCACGAGTGTGGTCCGAAAAATGATTGCAGTATGACTAAAGACTACTTTACAAGCGATAATCACTTCACCCAGTTTAATGAAAAAAATCCTCTACACCTTGTGCTCAGCTCGTGGTGTTTTACAGGAAGTGATCGTGACTCACCTCTGTTTTCCTTAAATATCAAAAACTTCTCACATCATTCGACTTTATTGCAGCAAATATGCTGATAGTATGGTAGGTTATACTACTAATATCGTCGAGACATCTACTCTTAAAATATGTTCAAATGAGTATGTTCTGTGTGCTCGTCCCGATCTCACATTCTGCACATCTCTAAATGTTGTAATGTAGCACTCCTTTTTATTCCATCGATAAGCTACGAGCTGTTTGGAATGACGCATCACCACTGGTAGTGAGTGGCAAGCTCCCCTTTAGGACGTCAGCTGTCAAATATCCGGCAGTATTTTTACCCAAAATTTTAGCTTGCTCTACGCATGTCACTGAAACATTTCTAAGGTCAGAAGGCTAACTGTTGTAGCCAGCAGGCTTCAAATGTTTTCGGGACCTCGTCATCTGTATTTAATTTGTGGTGGCATGTATTCTGTCTACTTTGCTCTAATGTTCTGTACTTTTCTTGGGTTGCTTAGAAAGCCTGCACATTGATTATATAGTCGTCAAAATAGATTTTTGGATATAATGGATTAGCTTAAGAATCTCTCGTTGCTTATATTGATAGTAGGTATGAAAAGGCTTGTGCAAATTTCTTTTCTAAGTCCCAAACGTCCCTTTCCACTTAAAACATATTTAGCTATCAACATGTGATCTGTATTTACACCTTCTAAATGCAGCCCTACTTTCTCGCAATGCTTCTTACCATCATTTTATCCTACCAAAGGTTTCACGATTACTTGTTGATCCAAAGAAAGTTTTCACTTTAGAGAGTAGTAGGAGAACACATTGTGTTTGCGAGAAAAGTCATCGCAGCTAGACACAACCAAACAGCCACCACGCATCCTTAAAGAAGTAGACGACATCTTCGTTCGGTTGGAACCTCTCAGTAATACACAGCTGCGGGATCATGCCGGATTCGAACCCACAAAGTTGCCCACGCAAGTCAACGGCAAATGACACTGAGCCATGTGTGACGTTGGCGGATTAGCATGATTGGTTTCTAGCTGCAATATAGCACTGTTCATTCTCTACTTTCATAAATGATAGAAACACCAGAGAACAGGACTGGACTCCAGTCTGTCAAGATCTTGTGCAAACGCGCTACGGAAGAAACGCAATGGAACGAAACGGCCCTCTAGCGCCTTTTGGGTGGGCGGTGGCTATATTGCCTTGTCTAGCTGCAACAAAATCTCTCGCATTCAGCACTCCGATATTTTCGTGTTATGAATAAATGTTACCCTAGACATTATTTGATTTATGAACACTCTTCTTGTACTTCTCCGTTCACAGTACTGCGTCGTAAAATGCTGAACCTGTGCCTTCCGGGCTGCACAAAGCCCATTTTGACCAAACTACCTTACAGTTCACAACCGTTGTTGCCTTGCGAGAATCAGGCATATAGGGTTACCCGATTCGTGACTCGAACAAGGAATGCAACAGCTTCCAGACTGACGCCCTAATCCACAGGACGCCTGAACACCACAATTGGTATCCGGCTCAAATGACTATGGGGTTGGCAGTAAAACTTAATTATCGGAATTGGAAAATAGCAAAACTCTCTGGACCCATACAGTAACATTTTGGCTACGTGCAAATTAAGCAAAAAGGTTCCTAACAACTGGACTCAAAATAGACTATAGTTTCTTAGATTCACTTTTAGGATCAAACCTATTCCTCATTCACTTAACGGCTGATTCCACTTTACTGCCTTTAATGCAATACAAGGTAGATTCCAAGTAAGTCATAAAGTACCACAAAACAGCTACTCAAAAAAGGCTTCTGTGTAGTATATCTACAAGATGGGTTTCAACAGACACAACTCATCACCGTACTCCAGTGTAAAAATGGGTGCATGATACCATCTAAAATACGTGTGACTTGTAAGGAAGCTGTTTAGGCGTCTCAAGTGAGGCAGTAACCCGTAACCGGCACGGGCTGTTGACAAGAAATACATTCGAAAAACGATGGTCAGCCAGCCCCACAAGTCGGCGTAAATTCTCGGGAAACCCATGTATGTTCAAATACTCTCCTGATAACCGTAGCTCTCAGTTGTTTGTATACAAACGTCCAAGGCCTTCTCAGTAAATTGGCAGAACTTCGCTTTTGTCAAACCTCAATGTGTTGGAACCTTAGCATGGCAACCGATACATGGCTGAACGACGTGATTACCGACGCCGAGATCACACTACCTGGTATGTCACTCCTGAGCAACGACCGACCCACAAAGGGTGGCGGTGTAATTCACTACTACCTTTCCGACTTTCTCATCGAGAGCGTAAACGACTCTGGGATTCATAGTGTGGACGCCCTGTGATGCTGCCTACACCTAAGGCAGAGCGATATATGCCTAGCGGCCAGTGTATACCGCCCATCAATGTCCCCTTCAGAAATGGATCAGGCCCTATCTTCCGCTTTGAAGAATCTACTGAAACGAACTTACAGCCACCTTCTTGTGGTAGGGTACTTCAGTCTGCACGGCCTAGAAACCCCGACCAATCTGGGGAAAAACTTCAAGGCGGATCTGCAAAAGATTATCGCTGACTGCCCGCTGTACAACCACTTATTAGTCCAACGCCTTTTAGGACAGGAAACAAACCGGCCACCTTGGACCTCGTTTTCACCAACCAGGAACTCATGATCAACGTAGTAACGACGTGCATTCCTTTGGGCTGCAGCGGTCAGGCAAAATTAGTGTTCCAATACTTGTGCTGTGTAGAGTGTCATAAAGAAAATAATGAGGAATTTTACGTCAAAACCAACTATGATAACCTGTCTGAACTCATTAGTGCGACAAGCTGATCCTTCCTAATTGAACGATCCCCTGAAGTGGCCTGCGGGGAATTTGTCAATAGATTCACCAGGCTCGTGGCAAGCGCATCTGAACCTAAAACCCACCGACCCAAAAAGATGAAGTCGTTCCTAAGCAGCAGGACCCGGAACTGCACGGCATTGAGGGACATGGCATGGTTCGCCCAAGTAGCCTTTCCGAACGAGGATAGTTGGAGCCTCTGTACAACACAAAGGAACCACTGTGTCTAACTCGTCCGGGATGATAAAGTAAAGAGCCAACAGGACCTTTTGGTAAAGTTTTCTCTAACCCAAGGCTGCTATACAGGCACATAAACAAACTTCGACGCGTTAAACGAGGAATTCCGGCTCTGCGACATGTGTGTTAGCACACACGGCACAAGGGGCGGCCAAGTTATTTGGTCAACAATTTGGCCGTACCTTCCAGAGTGTGCAACCATCCTACACCATGTCTATGCAGCTCATGACGCTACCAGGTCTTAATCACATATCTTTCACAACCGCAGGTGCATTGAAGCGGCTAATGTCCTTGCCTGAATACAGCTCCCCAGGTGCGGACGGCATTCGCCTGAAGGCATTGAAAGTTACTGCCACGCGCTTAGCTGAACAGTTAGCAACACACGTTCAGCGATCTCTTAATGAGATATACGTCCCCAAGATGTGGAAGCACCGGATTATGACTCGAATCTGCAACAGTGGTAGCCGTGCAGATCCAGCGAATTATTGTCCGATTAAATTCTTCCGGTGATCTCCATGGTCATGGAATCCGTTGTAGCTCAGGTGCTAATGGAGTATGTGGAGAATAAAATGATTCTCGTTTCGGAGTAGCACGGGTTTTTTTCAAAATCCGTCCTGCACCACTAATCTGTTGAGAGCTCGTGCAAGCTGGACGGAATCTGTGGACGCCGATGTAGGAGTGGATGCAGTCTACCTGGACTTTTCAAAGTTATTCAGCCGTCTGGACCATCGCATTCTACTGCACAAACTCCAGAATTATGTTATCGGCAATCTCGTTCTAGGATGGTTAGACGACTTTCTTGTTCAACGTCACCTGAATTTAAGAGTTCGCAGCACCCTGTCGGAACCAGTCGAAGTTCAGTGCGGCGTATCTCAGGGCTCGGTACTCGGGACACGACTGTTCTTGGTTTTCTTAAATGATCATACAACTGTGCTGTCTGCAAACTATCTGATATTTTCAGATGATCTAAAGATTTGGCATGCTATAGCCACAGTGGTGGATCACACAGCACTACAGGATGACCTGGACAAAGCGTAAACATAGTCAATCGGTAACATGCTACATTTCAACATCACAAAGTACAAAATTCGAGGCATACGCTATCCGAGTACTCACCACTACCGCCTAGGACCAAAAATTATACAGCGTGCTTACATGTGTGATCTCGGAGTGCTTGTGCAAGAGAAACTTGAGTGTTTAAGACAGATTAAAGAGGCCTCAAAGAAAGCAAACCAACACTTCAGCCTTCTTCGTAGAGCGTTCGAGAAGTTTGAAGCCTTAATTGTTCCGAAAATGATTGAAGCGTACTTGAGGCCGCACACGGAACACCCTGTGAAATCGCAAAACGCTGGCAGAACCAACACCTCACAACCCTTGGTACCGCACGTCGCAGGACACCAAAGCACGTTATAGGTTTTGCCCGCCTTCCCTACCCACTCAGGTTGAAAACCCTCAAAATCTACAACGGACGTTACCGGTGTCTAACAGGCGATCTCATACAGGTGCATCAGATCCTGAGAATCAACATTACTGATATCCCATCCGCTCATGTGGGACTTCAAGCTGCTACTTTGATCCCACGGAGCGACAGTTATAACAAGCGGGAAGACGGCAACTGACATGAATAAGTCTAAGCAATGTGAAATCAATTTACATGATCTAAATCCGATTTCTAGCGTAATCAGTAGGCAATGCAAATTAATTATACAGCTATAAGTTGGTTGGCGGCTTGAACTTCTGATACCGTACCTAGTGAGAGCAATCCTGTCCTTAGCAAATGGCAGCCACGTCTATGTCAGCTGATAGTGAGCAATCGCAATCTCAACTGCTGTAGGTTATGTCGGCTGTTGTCGCCCAGTGGCCCATAAGTACTAATCACCGACCAATCCGATTAGGGACGAGCGTTCTAGTCCAACAAGCAGTGAGTAGAACGTGCATTACACATAGTTTATGAAAGAATGCAAAGGAACCCAGTATTTTTCCAAGTAGATGGTGATATGCTGACTGTCCAGGTGTGATAAACGTGACTTTCAGAACCTAAATCCAATTAATGTGTTTGTACGCCGAAGGATGTCAACTCCTGTTGCACATTCATTTGCACATTCATGTGCACTTCGGAGGGATCACGAACTAAGTCAGTACATACCTCTCCACTGACGTCGACACGCACACTCACTATCATACATCCAGCACACCATCCGCAGCTCTGTTCGTGGCGGTAGACGCAACCAAGCAATCCTGTTTGTTTTCCACTGCTATTACAATTTGACCTCAAACGTGTGTCGGGTCTGAAGCTTAACAGGTAGGTTATATCCGATCACTTCAGACACGCTATTTTCTACTGACTGGAGTTTGGTAGACCCTTGCCCCTGGGGGTTATATCAGGTCTGGTCATGCTTAATAAGAGTGCAGGCAAGGCCCCTGCGCGGCCCAATCCTCTCAGTTCACAGATGCAGGAAACCGTTGCTCGTTATTTTGGAATCGGGGTCCACAGATATCGTGACAACTTTGAGCGTCTTGAGTGGTTTCTTCATGGCACGGGTCACGGGGCAGCCACTGCAACGTGTACGTAATGTTTACATCTCCGGTTTAAGAGTCACATTAATAATCCAATAACATCAGAAAATGAGTCAGCAAACATGCTGTTGTTTTCAGTGGTCCGTCATCATGCGAATATACCAGGAATGAATGACATAGAAACGTAGACAACATATAAGGGTACATGTTCAGAAGCCTAAATGTACTAAGAGCCCAAGCTACGTGCTTGGTCTCACAGCGATCAAGGGTGTGTGGTACTAACCACAAAATGTGTCCGCGTTACAGGGGGCCAGGGTAGAGTGGGTGCTTGGACGAATTCCTGATGTGCACATTGGTCAGGGTCATGAAGTCGAATTGTAGTAACTTCGGCCGCTGCCAGTAGGCGACATCTGACTGCTTGTGTATGGCGTCTGGGTACGCCGTAGCTGGGATGGATCGCCTCGTGTGCATCGACCTAGTGGTTTGAATCAACCAAATGCGCAGACACGGCGCTTGCCACTGTTCTACTCAATCTGCTATACAGCCAAGCTGAACAGTGCTCCCAGGCTCTCTCAGACAGTCTCTTGGTGGTTCTTCCGACATACCTTAATCAACGCGAACAAGAGAAAGAGATAGGGCAAAAAGAAATACTTGACTGCGAAAACCTGTCATTAACTTGCTGTTACTGAACTGAAGCTTAACCCAAAAGGTGCTACCTAGTAGTTAGAGAAATGCCATCAGAAAATCTTCTATATGTTGATTTCGCTTTGCCGTCCCCTTTGAACGGTAGCGATAGATAGACCGGTTTCTTTTCCATTGAAACCAAAGTACCCTTTCTTTCACCAGGATTCATACCTATCCGATCGCAAGTATCCAGACAAGCCTTTTTCTCGAACAGGCTCCGTGTGATGTTCAGCTCTTCAGCGAATGTGTCCTCGCTACATGTCTTGTTTGATTGCTCGGTTGGACATCGAACATGTTGCTTTTCCTGGCTACTTGGGACGAAGCTAACACAATGACTGTATTGTAAGTTACAGGTTGTCTTTCTATGGACAATCCACTTGAGGGACCTGTTCGATCTTCCGCATATCTGAACAATATTGCATTGTCGCATTCAGATTTCAGGGTGGATTGTACGTTATTATGGGCCAAGTAAAACTCTGCCAATAGTTCTGCCGTGCACAAGTGACCATCTGCGGTGCAAAATCCGTCGTCTATGTAATGCTCGTACTAGATCAAGTTATTAGTAACTACACTCGAGCAGTTGTTTACCAAGTTACTCATAAACACATCTGCTAGTAGCCGTCTCAGCTACTCCAGAACCCAACATTCAACTTCCAACCGCTGTGTCTAGCGCTGCTAGAGAAGTTCAGTGGCCCAGTGATCGTTAGGCTAACCGCCAATGAGTATGTGCTGAGTTTCACTTCCAGATCAGAGTCTATCTACCTGATGAGTTCAAATCAGGGCGAAACCGGTCGGTCGTGTAGTGCAGGTCTTATTTGGTTTTCATAACTAGAACAGAGCTGTCACCGGGAGCCACTGTTGGCAACATATATAACGTCAGAATACATCCGTATGAGATACTGTTATCAACGTAGCCATCTTCAACAGATACATTATCACAATTATCGCCGCTTATCGGGCTCCAATTTGGATTGCAAACACAGATTTGAAATTGTTTTAAGGTACCCCTACTGGGGACGGATGCCTAGACAAAAAGGACAGGCTTTCTTAGCTGCTATCGGGTAGGCAAATTTACAAACAGTATAAGTTGAATGCGTATATAATATCATCACGGCATTAAGCAGTAATGAGGTGGACAAGAGCCCTTTAAAAATTGAAGGCCTCAAATACGGTATTAGTTTGGAAGGTACCTACAACTACCTAGTAAGCTACATTGAGTAAGTCATATTAGCGCGCTTTAATCTGCTCACATTGTAGGGAGTTTCGGATGCATATGTTGTCTGTGACACAAGTATTAGAGAGAAACTAATACAAATGTTCTTTTTTGCTGGAGAAGAATGTTGGGGTTATATTTCTGTAAATGCACTTGGCTAATGCTCTAAACCTTCTCCTCCGTTTTAAAGCGTAATTCGCAAGCAAGCGTCCACCTTTGATATTGCTTTACAAAGGACGCGTAAAATTATCTTGGAAAAGAAAACACGCAATAAAAGTTTCTTTCATGTTCATTGTGGGATACCAAACTTTGATGATAAAATGAGATTTTTGGTGGACACGTTACAGAAAGACGACTGGAGGGATCGCACCGTAAGTTAGCTCGCATCACTCTCTAGTACGACATTTTGTTATTCTCACTGCGGTCATCCTATTGGAGTCGTTAAGCGTGCGTTACTTCACCTGTCATAAATCCTTCCTTATTCTGCTTTCTTTTAGTTGCAAGATCTGTTTTGCCGAAGAATAAAAGTTCGCGATCTTTATTCAGTTCCATGCATAGCATCGTCATTTACCTACATATAATCCAAATAGTATTTGAGAGAAGCATCATGACGATTGCACAAATCTTTCCAGAGACCAGCCTGAAATTGACCATTAAGGCCACAAGCAACAGTCCGATACTTAAGGCGGTTCAATAGCAACAATTGCCGTAAGCAAGCGTTATGCGTACCACAATTCATATGCTGTGGATGTTTGACATACCTAGGATGTTTTAGTACAAATTCCCAGAACTAACCAACAAGTTCTTACTAATGCCAACGATTCTCGTTCACGAGTGAATTCCTTACGCCTCTAAATGAAGGCACACATTGCAGATAGAGGGATAATACGCACCGTCAGTTATTGAGTGGCCTTCATTTAACCGATATGTAAACTTATTTTTAACTTTGTTACAACGAATGCCTGGAGTTCGCTTCATGCTAAAGGCTAGGATATCAGCATTGCTTTGGGAAGCGTGTTATATCTCCGTTTGATATCCTCGCAGGTAGGTTCGATTTTCCCATTGACCAGTTTTGGTGTGATAAAGTACCAAAAAGTAGACAAGTTAGACTATCTAGCAACAAACAGATACAGTATCCAAGATGTCTCATGAAGATAATGTCACATGCAGTGAGTGTGATCAAAGATTCTTAGATTCGAATTTGCAACAGGATTCTTATAGTTGCTGTGGCTACCATGATTCTTAATAATGGAATAAGAGTTTAATAGGGTGCAGAATATAAAGCTTAATATAATGGTTAGGAGAAAAGGAAACTCCGATTGCATTCCAAACGACCGTTATGTTCTTCCAGCTTGAAATCGTCGTGTCTCAGATTGCTGTTATAACTGAGCTCTAGCAATGGTGACATCTGTGGTTGGGATCAATTAAAATCCAGTAAGTCATGATAAGGCCCATACGTAATCGGCGGTATTGTCCTTTAAAGACCGGAACACTTATATATTTTGTTTCTAAGGAAAGTGATATAATTGTTTTAACATTTTTGGTTCTCCGAAGTTAGAGTATTTCCAAGACCGTGCCATCGCTTCTCAGCCCTGAATGCGAGAACAGTATTGCGTTTCCCACGTGTGGACGTATGAATGAGCCAAAAAGCTGTTAAAAACTTAACGGGTTGAAGCGTCTGAACATAAACGGCAGAAGGCCCAGGTTTTGATTGACCTTGATATATATTTAGGCTGATCGGAACGGCTGAAGTCGGGCTGTGGCAAAAGGCACATATCACTTTTCACAGAAGACGGTTGAAGCTCCTGGTTGCCAAGTTTATATCTGCATACTAGCTGGCGCCGTAAGTGTAGTATTCCTATATTTTCTAACAGGTTAATTGGATTGAGCATTCATAGACCCTATCCAGATTGCTTTGAAGTAGTGTAAGATCATTTAATGTATTGTGAGGGTTCGAAGTAACCTATCAGAATCCATCAAAGTTCAGTGAGGCGTACCTCAAGGCTGGGTACTTGGACCCCGCCTGTTCCTGGTTTTCATAAATGATCTCGCGAGTGTGCTATCTTCTAACTGTTTGCTATTTGCTGATGATCTAAAGGTATGGCGCACTATAGCTGCAGTGGAGGATCACACAGTGTTACAGGAGAACCTGGACAAAGCGTACACATGGTCCATCGAGAACATGCTGCACTTTAACGTCACCAAGTGCAAAGTTCTCAGTATACGGCACAAAAGTATGCACAAGTACTGCCTAGGACCACAAATTCTACAGCGGGCTTCTCACGAGTGCGATCTCGGCATGATAATTCAAGCCGACCTCGGTTGTTCGAGGCAGACTGAAAAGGCAGCTAAAAAGCGAACCAGTATCTCGGCCTTCTTCGCAGGGCCTTCGGGAAGTTTGATCCTTCGATCTTCCCAAAAATGCCTTGTGCCTACGTGAGGCCGCACGCGGAATACGCTATCCAAGCGTGGCGACCCTGGCTCAAGCACCATCACACCGCGCTCGATACTGCCCAACGTAGGGCAACGAAGTGTGTCAGAGGTTTGACCAGCCTTCTCTACCCACTCAGGTTGAAAACCCTCCAAATATACAGTGGACGTTATCGGCGTCTAAGGGGCGATCTCATAATGGTGTATCAGATCCTGCGAAACCCCAACCACCCATGCCATTCCCTTCTAATACTCAGCCAAAACACCTCGCTAAGAGGTCACCAGTTTATGTTAGTCACGCATTACAGCCGCCTGGAATGTCGGCGAAACTATTTCTCTCTTCGAGTGGCACAGCTTTGGAACGCCCTCCCGGAACATGTAATTAATGAACCCACCCTATCCCTTTTCAAAAAACGCCTTGACGATACTGTCAGATTTACACTACGTGCTATAGCCCATGACCACCAGATGCTGGCACCAATGCACAACAGACAGGGGATAGTGCCATAACCCTACTCGAGAATGAGTCACTCCAAGTGCCTTGCACGAAATTTGATAAACGCTACTACTTTAGAAACTGGATTTCTGTATCCTGTCTACCCAAGATAGTTGCAAACGAGTAAGCGTTGTCCTTACTAATTTTTTTTAATTTTCTCGCCTATGTTGTGATCAATAAGCACTCCCCCGTTGCTTTGTGCGCGTAAATTCACATTTCAAACTCCCTTTATACGACAGTGCAGTTATACCTGTAAGCGCCCGAACTGACGACCCCATTATCCCTTCGCTATCTTTTTTTGTCACGCTAAGCACCCTACGGGACATGTCAAGCACCTGCTTTTTTACCAGTTATAAATCATTGTTCATTGTTCATTGCTCGGCCGTCATACTTTGTTATTCTCAGCATGGAGTAGACAGTTTGAGCTTTAAAATGTGTATTATGCAGCTGACATGCACAAGAGCAACTTAAGCCCCAATACCGATCCATGCGGTACCGTGCATTCAAACTGGATTGGATCTGACAGAGATTCAAGCACTCTAACCTCCAAGAGCAGCTGCAGGAGAAAGCTTCCAAGTCACTCTAAGAGAAAATCATCAATGCCGAAGCCCTTGCTTTCTAAAATAATGGTTCAATATTCTAACCCGTGGTGGCCAAATTACGGTTCGCAACGTCGGTTCATCCGGCTAGATGATTGCATCCGCTTTTGCTTACTAAGCCGTGTGGAACATGTGCCGTTGTGATACGATCTACGTTTAACGCTACATATCGTATTGTTGCTGATCTTAAACTGTTTTAACCCGAAGGTGAGCCAGTTCCTGATAGTTACATCTTATAACACTGTTGTGACTTCTGAACATCCACTTTGCCGGAAAGGTGGTATATCCAGCCATTTTACTTGAACTTGTCGTTACTCTACCATTACCCGTGTTGAATCTTTGATGGCCCAATCACGATGAAGTGCGTTCAGTCTAGCAGTCGTCTTATTTCTTGTAGTGCTCAAGAGCAAATACCACTTTCCTCTGATATTCGCAATGTGCGTTTTGCGATACAAAACAAAATTTGTCGCTTTAGATATAGAACTACATTCCTAATTATCGCTTTCATTGATAACACTTAGCTTATAGTTGTAGCATTCCCGTCTCCTGCGTAAGTATTCTTTCGTAGGTCGTTCGGTAGCTACCCAATTAGAAGTTCAAACGCGGGAATTGGTTTCAATCCCAATGCTTCCCAAAAACGGAAAAAGCCAAGACAATATTGAGACCATGTTTGGAGAGAAAGCCACTGAGTTATCAAAGGCAATACGGTACGTTTCTGAGTGAGATTTACTTACAGTCCCAAGTGCTGTAACTTACCATATATTATCGAATATAAGCCGAACGATTTTTGGAATTTTTCGTCGGCTTATAAAAAAGCTATACGGAATTCGAATAAAGTCACATACAAAATCCACCCAGGAATTAACTACCCATCAGTACTCTTATCTCACCTTAGCACTATCCGCTGGTCACGGACGGTATTCTGGGCGGGAATTTGACGTGCCTATAACTTTGTGTCGAAAATCCTCAGCATATTGAAGATTTGAGGTTCGCCACGGATGGCAGTAGGGAACCAAACGCCCTTAAGCATTGTTACGCCAGGCGATGCGGTGCCTTAAAATTACGCCGTCCCACAACCCTAACCGTGAACTTCGCTCTCACCCAATGCTCTACCCGGGTTCATAAGCACGAGGCCCCCCGACAATATCTGACACATCCTCTCACATTATCCTATATCTTTGACTATCTTAGTACTTGCATGTGACTGATGTCTGCTCAATACCCTGTCTGGTGCGATGAGTCTGTTCTGACAGCCCATCGCCGCGACTATAACATTACGGTGAAAACTGACCAATGGTAGAACAGGTTTCACTTGAGCTCAATCAAGTGAGAGCAGGTATTAGTGATGTCAAAATCATGAAGATACAACTTTGTTTCCCTTTTGATGCATTTTAGGGGTCGGCCAATACAGGCACTAACGACTTGGGACAAATTTGATGTTGCAAGTTATTTTTTCGGCTTATCTATGGACGGACTTACATTCGGTAATGTACAGTAAGATTCCCAAGTCTTTCCATTTAGATAGTGGTGACGTTCCAAAGTCTATGCGTCTTAACCGTCGGAAGATGAACTATTAATCATTTTGTATTCCGAGCTCTAATTTTAGACAGTTACCGAGACACAATACAACATCAAAAGTTTTAAAGCATACAGTTAACTAAGAATTGCTAGATGTGGCGTTCGCCCAACTAGGTAACTTGAGTGCAGACGTTTTGTCACCACTCGAGTTGACACTTTCACACCTGCACTGATGGTGTTACCAGGAATGATGATGAAACGTCTGTAATCAAGTTGCTCGGCTCGGCGAACGCGACGACGACTGAGCAGGTCTCACGAGCTACCAATATTCTAGGTAATTTCTAATTAAAACTTTGCACAAATGATGCAGTTCTAGGTCATCGCGTGTGAATACCGATCTACTAGCGTTTGATAAGCACATAATTATCGGGAATTTCCCCCATTCTTTGTTTAAGGAACCGATGCTCACGCTTCCCGGGAACGTTCGTGGAGTTTATCATCACATACTGCGGCCCCCTAATTATTGGCACTTGATGTCCCTTTCTTACGTAAGATAAGCTGTACCAGTACAAAGTGTTACCAATGAACCTTAGAGACGTAGCAGCCACTTGGGTGCAATTTTCCACTTTGTCCTTATACTTCCTCATGTGACATGGTTTGCATGGACAGCCTTTGCCTTTTTGGTGACATTTCTACCGAACATGAAGCCAAGCCTCATGGGTACTGCATAAATCAAATGACATACATATGTATTTGATTATTTATGGTGTCAGTTAGCTGGGACGCAACTGAAATTCATAAAGCACATGACTGGACCAAATGGCCAGAACACTTGGTGTAAGCGTCAACTCACTTGGAAGCATTGGGAAAACTCGTTTCCGCCGGAATCAACAATAATCAAACCAGAATTGGAATACGGTACTATTTGCATACACTTAGAAACAACAACTACAATAAATTAACAATCTGTGCTTCCAACACAAGCGTAACCATAATTTCAATTCAATCCAACTTAGCCAAGGAGTACGGCTTCAGGCCGTAAATGTAATAAACCGTCTTCTCATTGCGGTGTGGCATATACAAGCTTACACAAGATCAACCAGATGGGATGCTACCATACATCGTGGGCGTTCAGCTTCTGCGTTGCACACATAGTGATAGTGTCGTAATTGCTTCAATTGCACACAGCAATGAGTAGCACGAACCAAACGTTGCCATGTGGGTGACCACTCACGTAATGGTTGCAATCTTGTGAGGTTACTAGTGCCAGGCGAGGTAGCGTGAGCACGAGGGGCGGATATCGAAACATTCTATAGAACACCGATCACACATAGTGCTTCACTATTTAAAGCCATAATGAAGTTTGTTCAACAATGTAAACCCGATAAACGTATGCGTGATTGTGTGTAGGTGAACCTCATTTTCAAACTACGAATGTACACAAAATGCAATTAATATCTGACCACCTATGCTCGACTGAGCCATAGCAGAAAAGGATTGGTTTGGGACAAGGAAATGTGTTGGGTAAATGGTAGTGAGATACGCAGCCAAAGGATCACACAGCGGAACGAAAGAGTCCCAGGATAGGACATACGGGATTCTTCTACATTTGGGCCATTCTTTACTGTCTGAAACCTTGCGACGGTGTGTAAGTGAGAAACTTTTTAGATCCAGATCCTTACTACTTGAAATTGTCGCCAATTCATCGAGTTGGTTAACACCCTGGGGAGGAATTCCACTGCGCTTCTGACGAGGATAAGCTTTCTCCGGTCTTGAGAACATTAGTTGCACCAGCTCTGGCGGTGGGTGTCGTTAACGAACGCTGTCCAACCTTCAATCAGTTGGTGACTCAGATGGCGATTTAGACGAAGTTTCCTATCAATTACACGATGGCAAAGTGGCGCTAATTGTGTACGCATAACCTTTTGCTAATGCACTGATAATAAGTATTCTATTAACAAACGGTAGCCCTAGCACGCGCCTGGGCCAGTGAAAGTTGCTTACATCACTTATTCCGAGATCGAATCTAGTTGCGAGAATCGAGTGAGACAAAAATAGTTTATCATCTGTCAGACGAAGCACCGTTGCTATAACTTTGCTGTATGCATGATTATACTGAAGAAAAGCCTGTTCTAGCTAAATATGGAGGATTTGAGTCTACTTCATGGTGAGCCGCTGCAAATGTCTACCTGAACTTCGGCCATATTCCGCGATCCATCATGAGCTTTTCCTGGTGAGCACTGGCAACACATTGCCAGTAGTGCTCAGTTTACGGTTTCTTAGAGGCCTGTTTGAGCTATGATCGAATGAACACATTAAAACGCCATGGTATCGCGACGGTAAAATCCAGATTGCGTCAATGCCGCTACTGGCATGAGCTCAATCATAGCTTCGCAGCTGCGAATGAATCAAGTAAAGCTTGTCAAACTTCCGACAAGATCTCACAGCCTTTGGACGCTCCAAGTCAATCTATAGAGTATCCTTTGATACACTTACCAAACGTATTATTGAGATTACGAGCTCATTTGCTGGTTATTGTTGACCTCTGTGGCGGATAGCAGGTGACTATTTTGCGCGGAAGCGTCACAACAGTCGTCATAATAAAGTGGGTATGATTTTTTGGGTTGACGGTAGAGATATTTCTATGCACTGAACTCCAGTTTACAATAAGTGAGTATGCTTAGTTCCTAAGGCAAGACAGTATCAAAAAGTAAGTAATAGTACCCTATGATTTTGAGGTTACTTTACTGGTTGACGGAATAAAATTGCTTTCAGGCTTATATTGGTTATATTCTTAACTCTGGAAGCACATGAACCACGCCTCGTAGTTCAATCGTTGAAACTCCTTTATGGTGCAAGCTTAGAAAAGCAAAACTAATTCAGAGAAATGCAGCCTTTAATTTGAACAAACTATTAACCTAGCCGAATACCCAAAAGGAGTAAGTTAGCAAGTCAACTGGAGATGAGTGAAAATAGCCTATACCCAAAAAACTTCATTTGTGCGAGACTGGCGAGCTCCTAGAGAAAAGTTAGGACCATCGGACCTCCGACAACTGTGCAGTGTGTGTGTGTGCACCGGGGATACACGGGTTGACGAGATGACGATATAATGTGAAAAATCTGCGCACTGAATTGTTTCAAGGGGCACATTCTTTTGTTGCTGCTTCCAATGCGCAAATCAAAGCTACAATAATGGGGCACTGGAGAAATGATTTATGAAGTACATAAAGAGAATGCCTAACATGTCCCGTAGGATGGCTGGGTTGAAAACTACAAACTAAAACCCATGTCATTAAAAGCATGTGTAAGATACATGTCTCTCAGGTTGGATGTGTCCCTTGTACACCAATAAGCTTTGATGAGAAACGAAACGTGTTACCTGCTCAACGTGTAAGAACCTAGCTCCTGGGTACATCCAACCGTTTAAAGAAGGATACGAAGTGAGTACACCTTCTTTTCAAACACAGAATGAGATAGCCTTGTGTCACTTGAATTGCGATTCTAGGTGTTCAGCACAAACTTCACAAGCCACCCGATAAGCGGCTGTCGGACAGGATTCGTACGCTTTATCTTTCAAATGACTGGTTCTATCTACGCCCTCACGCTCTCTTCCCTATGGGCTGAAAGGTCTACACTTGTGGACACATTGTCCAAAGCCTTCATTCATTGATGCATCTCAATTTTGATATTGTGGATACAGAAAGCATGTGTCACCTCATTCCTAGCCAAAGCGTCCTGCCATCACATATACGAGACGCGTCCTCGTAATAGGTGGTCGTCGTTCTATCCATTAAGACCATGAGACTTCTTAGTTAAAACTTTATCCTCACTTGATCCTAATTTTATCTCTTTTCTTTGTAAGCGAAGGTGCAGCGACGAAGGAAAGGAAGGAAGGAAATGTGTCCTATCAGTAAAAGATTTGTACTAATCACAAGTGCGCGACATTCAGTGTTACGAATAGGGCTTCATAATGTAATTAGTGTGACTGATTGTTAGGAAGTCGGTATCATAGCTAGTGCACATCATCTCTTGAAGGTAACACTCGCGTTTCAATATTTTAATTTTGCGTGTACCATGCAAGCAAGATTACTACTATACTGGTTGTCACAAAGATCGTAAATAGAGGTGATCAGCAGTCAATAACCGGTTTCTCCCAATTTGACCTGTCCGTATATAACATAACTAATGTCCTTCGGATTGAACACAGTCGAGTTATTTTGTAGGTTAGAGGATACACTCGCATGTGCTACGCAAACCATCGTATTCAATTAGAGACGTTCTTTTACTCGACGCATACATACACAGAGTTGAGTTTTACAAGCGGACCTGGCGGACAGTAGTCCACATAATGTCTCGCCAAAAGTCTTTGAAAATACGTGTTTATGCAACCAAGTGAATTGTACGCAGACACGTCTTGCCGTTTGTAAAACTGGTACATGACGACTTTTTTGTGCTTGAAGACACACAAAACTAGCAAACACTTGTCGGACATAATTATGCTCAAAGCTGAACAGTTGCGAATGTTTTGTGTTGCATGTGTCTAGTATCACACTACACAACATTTTTCCCTCTGGTTCGGATCCGTGACTCGTAACATGCAAGAGCAAGTTTTCCAGCCGGTCCTACATTCGATTGCTTGTCTCAGACTTGACCCACCATTAACCTTATCAACCGTCTAATCAGTCTGCAAGCACTCGCAGTAGTCGTCAGTCACGTGAGTACCGGCTGGAAAATGACTACGCTAACTCGAATTTACCATGTTTAAAAAGCGACGCTGAAAAGTTCACTTTTGGTGCGGACTTGTTGAGGAACACTGTAGGGGTGCGGAAAAGTTACAAACCCAGTACAAGGTCATGTTAACTGAGAGTTGGCTGGGCTCTGGTCAGTATTTCTGAACAATGGCAACCTATTCACGTGGCAACTAGGTTTAAGAGCAACGCAACATACCTATACCTTTCCCGAAGCGCAAAACCTGTGTCATGTTGTGTATGGTATAGGCGAGAATATGACAATCATGACGAAGAAGCGTTCCACCGTATTTTGCTCTTATGGCTGAAGGCACTGCGCTTCTGAAGTCCGACTGCAGCTGATCATCATAAGCGACTGAACTGCTCACACACATTTGTGCATGAATGAAAACTACCGCTTATCAGATGGAATGCTCAATAGTTATGTAGTGCTAATCGTACAGCTCGCATCAATATGGATTGCTAGGGTTCCCGAAAAACATGTGAGAAGGCGGTCCAGTAAATTTACAGTGCACCGAATAGATACAGAAGGATACTTTTCCTGTCAGAATGGGTTTCCGAATGTGATGACATGCGCCACAATACTTACTGAAAAATGCTTCTGTTCGACAATACTGAACAACGTATGCAGCTGGCTAATGGGTGGTTCGCGCGGAAAGCGATTCCAGTATTTTAACGTTACTTACATAATGCTATCATCAAAAGTTTTACATTCATAACATCTGAATGCAAATGCAACTTGAAGTGACGAGCAAAAAGGGCGATCGATTACCAAGTGGTGCAGCAGGAGCAGAGGGCGAACTATGAAACCAAAGGTTAAATATATTATGGGAATATGAATAAAAGCGGGTTTTAACTGAAGCAACAAGCTGTTCTCATGAATACTGATGTAGATTTCCTCACAGCTAGTTTAAGCAGGCGCCTGATGAGTCATTTCATTCTCTGAGGGAAATGGATCATATCAAGTAACGCAAGCAGGGTAGTGTGCTATCAAAGCGTGTTTTGAAAACGGTTAATTTAGGCGTAAAGATGACGTGAGTTAGAAGAACTTTCCATGTGCGCAATTGGCGAAAATGTTTTATGGAAAATCAAGTCGACGGTAGTGCGTGGCCAGTTTGAGCTGTTGGCCAATCAGTTTGGTACTTTGGATAAGCAGTCACAACTTGCGGCAAGGGTGAAACGGGTTTGTCAGTATTAGGTAAACTCCGATGAGGTCTCTCTGCTAACGCTGCTTTTCACCACTGTTCAATCCCAGGACATACAGACTATGTTTGTTGGTGGGGGACGTAAAACAAAACCTTAACAAAGTTGATCGCTCTACGTTGTAGACCTACAAACGCATCAATGTCATGTTCGCGTCGTGGACGCCAGGCTGAGATCACGTGATCCACATCAGACTTCATGTAGGCCTTCAGAATTTGCAGAAATGGAGATGGCTGGAAGTTTCCGAAAGTCCTCCCTAAGGGTCCGAGATGCTGACTGGCTCTCTCCGATGCGTTTCGAACTGTTTCGATCAACTAAGGTCATCCTACACTAGTACCCTAAGGTAGATTTTCTTGGAAGCACGTTGAAACTTCTGGTCTTCAAGTCAATATATTCATGGGTAAGCTGATGACTTATGCTCACGACTCTACATTACGTCGCGTTGAACTGGAGCCGGTTTTCTGCTGACAATGTGTAGGAGCTGCCGTGATTTCTTTGCAATACCGAGCGATCGCTCACTGTCATGGTATCACGCCAGATCTTGATATTGTCTGTAAATAATAAGAAATAATATTAGAGCACACTGTCAAGCTGGCGAACCCAGTACCGATACTTGGGCCGCAGCACACTTGACTTTGAATGAGACAGAAATGGCACCGCAGACTCTTAAATTCAGCTGAATTTCAATGAGGAATTTGCATATCCAACCGAGCAGTGGGTAGCCGATTTCATGGATTCGAAGCTTGTGAAAGAGAATGCGGTGTTTCAGGCGGTCGAATGCTTTAGAGTAGGGGGTGTCTACTGTTACCCTTGGATCGGCTGGTCGCGTCCAGCTCGTGCTGCTAGCAGCAATTTTGTGGTGCAGGAGCGATTTCGGTGGAATCCGTGCTGCTGTAACTATGATGCTGTTTCTCACAGAGTATCTCATGAAAGCCACTGCGATAATACCTTCCATTAATTTGGATAACATCTAAAGGAGAGTGAATGGACGGTAGCTCGAGGAATTAGCGCGATTTTAGCTCTTGTAAGTAAAAGTGACTAATCTGTGTTTCCACATGGTGGGACCTTGCATTTCTTCATGACTTCGTGGAACGAACCGTGTTAAGAGCTCTTTGATATTTATGACTGTTTTTATTGCCTTTAGTCGGAAATGCTCCCACTCCCAGGAGAGCTGTGTATGCAGTTGACTTTTCATCCCAATTGCCGACTTGAACGATATGTGATTTAAACCATCGGGCGGTGGGAGTTGTGTCAAAACAGGTGCGGTGACGTATCGCTCCTGGAATGTATGGAAAAAGTGTTACCGAAGCGCGTTGGACGCCTCTATAGTGTAGTTAGCGTTGGATCCTCCGCAGCAATCAGACTTGGATCTCACGGTGCACTCCCCTGAGTCTTTTGACTTGCCTGTACAAAAGATTATGATTAATACAGAAGTTCAGCACAGTCTTGTTATTACTGGAGCCGGTCCGCAAGGACCAAGTTGACGCATTGGTCTCGTTTTGGATATGCATGCAGGGCCTGACTATTCGAACAGGCTTTGGAAGCATGCCAGGCTGAATCGCTTGAGTTCAAGCACATTCGAGTCCGACCCCTTAGTGAGGACTTCCTTTACATTTGATGGAAGACTGATTACCAGCACCTTCGCCACTAACTAGGTGCACTGGGTGACAACCGCCATCCAGGAGACATCGGGCTTCTGCTCAAGTAAGAAGAAACAGTCACTTTCCAGAAGGTAACGAGCCCAAATATTCCCCTTGTTCCTACTGCTCCACCGTTGGGTTTTGAAAAGTCCCATTCACTGCGGAATCTGTTATGAAGAAGTTGTTAACCTTGCGTATCCACAGTTCTCCTGGAGCCGACAACATCTCACCAAAGGCTCTGCAGACGGTAACTAGTGATCTAACAGATTCACTGGCTGTTTTCTATTAGCGATATCTAGGAGAGAACCATTTTCCACCAGTATGAAAGCGAGGGGTCATCACTCCTATCCATAAAGGTGGTATTCGCACTGATTCTGCCAACTACCGTCCGATAACACTACTTCCTGTGCTATCCAAACTGATAGAATCATTCATCGCAGCTGCGCTGATGCAGTATCTGGAAAGCCACAACTTAATAGCCCCAGAGCAACATGGCTTTCGTAAAAAGCATTCGTGTAATACTAACCCAGTAATTGCAAGTAATAGCTGGACTGAAGCTGTTGATGATGGAGCAGGAATCGATGTCATTTAAATGGACTTTACGAAAGCGCTTGGTCGCTTAGACCATCGAATTCTCATTCAGAAGCTTCGGAACTACGACAATGTCGACCCGATCCTGCGTTGGATTAGCAATTTTTTACAGGAACGACTGCTAGTGATGAGAGTCCGAGAATCATTTTTTGATGCAATCGATGAGGAGTTTGGAGTGCCATAAGGCGCGGTTCTTGGACCTCCTCTGTTCTTGGTGTTCATTAACGATTTGGCGATATCAGTTGCTTCCGATTTCCTATTTTTCGCCGATGACATCAAGATATGGCGAAGGATCAGAGGACCGGCGATCAGGAACGGCTCCAGTGCGATCTTAACACAATGTTGCACTGGTCAGTTCAAAACACCCTACCGTTCAACGTACGTAAATTTTGCGTTGTATAATTACGTCATAGACATAACTACACATATTTGTTTGGAACAACCAGATTGCAGACCAGCTCCCAGGAACGTGACCTTGGTATGATTCTACAGAGCGAACTCAACTGTTCAAATCAGGCTGAGTTAGCTGCAAAAGGAGGCAATCAGCAAGCAGCCATGCTGCGAAGGGCATTCGGGAGATTTGACCCACCAATCTTCTCAATGATGCACAATTCCTACGTGCGCCCGCATGTTGCATACACTATCCAAGCTTGGCAACCTTAGTTGAAGCGCGACCTAGAAGCGTTAGAGGCACCCCAACGGAGAGTCACAAAGAACGTAAAGGGCCTGCGCTATCACTCGTACCACCGAAGGCTGAAGTTGCTGGAAATTTTCAGCGAACGCTATCGAAGGCTGCGCGGTGATCTCATATTAGCGTATCAGCTATTGAGTGAGCCGAACCATGTATGCCGTTATTTGCAGAAACTTAGCCACAACAAGCAGCTTAGGTGTAACTGCTTAAAATTGAAGGAACTATATAGCCGTCTAGAGTGTTGACGGAATTAGTTTTCTCTACGTGTTTGCAAACCCTGGAACGCACTCCTAGTCTCAGTTGTATCCTCTCCTACCTTGGACGTTTTCAAAAACGACTAGATGTTGTTCTTACCTCCCAGAATTTTGTTATCTAAACTCCTCTATTGGGGATTATGCCAAGCGTGCTTTTCAACAGGATTTATATATCAAATGGACCCAAGTGAGCGACCATATTTTACTTTCCTCACGCCTTATATCAACAAACTTTGCACTACAGTGTCTTTCTGAACGTTTACTCTCGATTTTTTAAATTTTACACCGACGTATTTTATCAAATTATTCATCTAGGCGGACGTTCAGTAGATGACCCAGATATATTTTGATTTCATCATATTCAACCCAACCATCCTACGGGAAGTGTCAAGCACTTGCTTTTATCCCGTGATAAATCATTGTTCATTGCTCACTTTCCTGAACGACGTCGGATAGGTTGCTGTAATGAGTGACGAGTTGGGTTTCATCATTGTTCTCACTGATGTATTCCGCGTCGCAGATGTAACGAAAAAGCCACATCGCTTGATCGCTCTGCCATTTGTTGCATCTATGGGCACGGTATCGACCGTCAGTTCCTCGTTGGGGTGCGGAAAGTCTAAACCAGATGGTTCGTCACCCGTTCTGAATCAAGCGGGATAGGCGAGGTGGTTGTGCAGAGGTACATCGGCGAGTAACTTGCAAGTTAACCTTGCATTGTTCTCCAAGCGTTGCTGGGACTTTGATTACGTGAAGGTTGAATTCTTCCATCAGAAGTACGCGACTGTGTGGCCGTGATAGGAAACGCTTCATCGTGGAAGCTAGGCGGTGGTCCATTTCCAGTTTTGACATTGCAAGTACACACATCACCACCTCCAAGATACAGACGTCACTAACTAAAATCGACGACTTGCATTTCTGGATTGTTAATAATGCCGATATGCAGGTCACATGGGTAATACAGGATGACGCCATCTCCTCTGGTAGGTTGCTCGTTACATAGGGGAATCATAACCGGCAGAGCTATCTCAGCATCGGTGATTTCAGTAAGCAGCCATGTTTCGGTGACCATGGTGATGTCTCAAGTCGTTGAGAACTGACGAGTACGAAGTTCTTTTAACACACTGAGCGGATATTGTGCGTTGGTATACACGCAGGTTGTGGCCTCCTAATTCCGAAGCAGGTCCGCGATAGGTTCACAAAAGGAGGAGGGGTAATCCTGTATTACCAAAACTACTTACAATGGGAAGCCGTGGAGATTTCAGACTCGCAGTTCCCTGACGCTCTTTGGTGATGCCTGCAGTTAAAAGGCAGAGATGCTTGCTTTTTGCCTTGGTGTACCGAGCAGAAACCGATTGCCACTTCACGTCTGCTTTAAGATGCAGTTTACAGCGAAACTACGCTCACATACTTATCATGGGTGATCCCAACGTACATTGTGTAGAAACTCCTGCCACGATTAGAGAAGAATTCGAAGCTGATCTATAAAATCTCCCAAGTACTGTTCCTGTTTACAAGCACATCACTCTGTTTACTCGTTCGGAACAAACAACAGACCATCTTGTGCTTACCAGCGAGGAGCATACGATGGACATGTTGGTTGTAGACTGCCCGTTGGGTCGCAGTGATCACAAAGTCACCAGTTTCAACTTCGTTTGCTATGCAGATTACGGGAAGGAGAACAATGAGACTCTGCGAACCATCACAAGCTACGATCGATTAGCCCAGCTGGTTGGCGCTACAACTTAATCGTTCCTTGCCGAAGAAACCCCGAAAGTCGCCCAGCTCGAGTTCTTCGACAAATTCAAGCAGCTGATTGCAGAGGCTTCAGATATAACAGTTTGCAACAGGTCAACGTCAGTTTTGTTCGTTAGGAGCAGAACTCAAAACTGGATGACAGTACGCAACGCAGCATTGCGAGTGTACTGAGAAGATCCAGAGCCAGAAATTTGCGACAAATACGTAGCCCAACGTAACCACTGCACCCAACTGCTAAGAGAAGACAAAGTCGCATATCAGCAGAAGAGCGCAAAAACCTTCAGTGCTAAATACAGTCTGCGGTACACGCATGTCAATGGCCAACGAAATTTGAGGCGAGGATTTCCTCCACTTAGGACGGCCGATAACCCAACAAGAATGGCTGTGGAAGCAGCTAACGCGCTGCGAATGCAATATGCCTCCACGTTTCAATGGGTCTTGCCACCAAACGATCTCCCAAACTTCGTCGTCTCCTCGCCATGACTAACTTACATCACTTTTACCGCGGAGGCTGTATTGCAAAAGCTGTGGTCTCTATGCAAACACAGCACGCCGAGTGTCCATAGCATTCGTTTAGAGGCACTGGGAGCAGCAGCAAGCCAACTTGCAGGACCTTCAGCTCAGATTTTCCAGCGCTGCTTAGACGAGAATCAACTTCCTGCCAAGTGGAAGATTGGAGTAATAATCCCGATTCACAAAGGTCGAAGCAGAACTGAGCCCCCTAACTACCGCCCAGTATTCCTCCTTCCTATGCACTCCTAGTTCATGTAATCCATCGCTGTCGATGAACTGGTGTGTTGTCTGGAAAACCGTAACATCCTCACGTCTGAGCAGCACGGCTTCCGTCGACAGCGGTCATGCACAACGAATTTACTAATTACACGCACTCGTTGGACCAAATCAGCTAACTCTGGAGAAGGCGCTGATGTGATCTACATGGATTTTTCCAAGGCTTTCCATCGTCCAGACCATCCGACACTACTCTCCAAACTCCAGAGATTGGCGCCCCACGTTTAAGCTGGATCGCCAACTTTCTACTTCAACAGTAATTGATGGGGAGCTCTTTATTGGACCCCATTCAAGTCGATTGTGGTGTACCGTAAGGTTCAGTTCTAGGTCCACGTTTGTTTTTGGTGTTCATTATTGATCTCGCACAAGGAATAGCTAAAACATTCCTAATGTTGGAAACGATATCAAGATTTGGCGCAGGATCCGGATGAAGGTCTACCAGCATCTGATTCAGAGTGACCTAGATATGGTATATCTATGATAAACCCAAAATTTACTGTATTTCAACTTCTGTAAATGCGATATATTTTCCATCCGACATCCCAGCAGCTACTCATACTAGCTCGGAACGAATGCGTTGCAAAAAGTAAATGTCTAAGATGAGTTGGTCATTCTGATTCAAGAAGACAGGCTGCTCCAAAGAATCCGAAAGGGCCTCGCAGACTGGGAACCAACAAGTCGGACTGTTGCGACGGGGGTTTGGACAAATAAACAGCTCCATATTTGGAAAAATGCCCATGTCGAATGCCTCCATGTCGAATACGCAATGCAAGGCTAGCATCCATAGCTAAAACACGACCTTAATGCACTGAAGCAGCCTCAACGTCGGACATCTAAGAAGGTACTTGGAATGCGCAATCTTTCATACCAGGAGAGGATGCAACGATCGGGTGTATCCAGTGGAAGCATCGCAGACTACGAGGCGACCTGATTATAGGTTACTTGATTCTGCGAAACCCACATAATGTGTGCCGCTCCTCACTGCGACTCAGAAGCAATACAAACCTGAGGAGTCACTCATTGAAACTCGCAGAACAGTATCGCCGCCTGGAGTGCCGCAGAAACTACGTTTCCATTCTTGTCTATCACCCGTGAAATACTCTCCCAGAATCGGCCGTCTCTGCACCGACACTAACAGTATTTAATAGACGGTTGGATGACACACTCATCCACTTACACTTTGTCACTCAGCACTACGTCTCCATCCTACACCTGGAGTTTACCAAAGAATTATTTGCTGTCAGTTGTGAGTGCTGTGAATCTAAGCTGATTGCAGGACTACGGTGAAGCAAACAATAAGTCGTTATTTTCATAAGTAAAACATTAGTTATTTTATTATTATTATTATTTCCATATTGCCACCAACTATCCGACGGAACTTTAAAGCTACGCTTCTTAATCCGTATAAATTCAGTGTTCGTTGTTTATTTCGGCTGAGGGTTTATGTCGACCCTGTTGGGATTGGATACTAGTCGTTTTTGATTAATCACGGACGCTAACCCCAGAGCCATTTTGAGTTGGTGAATGGGGTGCTCAGTTTCAGCATGAGGCTGATAACCTGTTACTCCTTCAGACGTCAGGGATTTTCGACATTGTGCCGGTTCTGAGCTGCCTGTTGACGGTGTTGCACACTGAGCTGCTTGCTCAGTGCTGCCATGTGTGTTTGATGTGATGTCCATTGCCTTTATACGTGCTTCGGATGGCAGAATTTTATGCATTTTATGCCATATTTCGAGCATCTTTACTGGTATCATTTTGAATTACAGCGTTTCTTTCTGCATGCGTGTACGTCTCCACTTGCCGTTGGGTGATGATAGCAAGCTTGATGTCGAATTAGTGACCAAGTTTTCGAGCGTGTGTACTTCAAACATAAAAAACGCCGTTAATCCCAGTCCTTTCGTTGAGCATCTGGTCCGCTTGAAGTTTGAAGCTCTGGGACACTGTGGAGAAGGATCGAGTTTACGTCTTTTTTACGGAAGTCATCGGGATTTTGCTTGCGTTTGGGGAGATCGCTCCAAGGAATCTCTGGAAATTTCGGACAGTGCATGGGGTGATACGACGGCGTCGCTGAGAATAGAACTGCCTTTGCTTCACTTCTTGACTGAAGTGTTATCTGGAGTAACCGCGGTTCACCTTGGTTCACCGAGTTTGAATGATGGAGGAGGGGTATCATAATGGACCGCTTGGTTCGGGCCTCTATTAGTTGACCCAGAGTGTCCTACTATTTCCGGTCGTCTATCAGCTTGTGTTTTGTGAAGTTTGAATCGGATTCAGGCACACTGGAGCGGGTAGCATCAGAGAAAAATACTATTGTCCCATGTTCCCTTTTTGGAGGGACATGTGGCGGCTGTCTTCGGTTGGACAACTTATGGCGGCTGGGGTTACATGGTGATGCTGGCAACATTGAACGCGCCAAGATTGGAAGCGGGCAAAGCTACGATGGACATTACCTCTGTCAAGTGGGTGGTACCAATGGACGCGTGTCGTCAGTCATTCAACAGTATTTAAAGTGGCGCATGCCTCTAAGGTAGCCTGTGAAAAGAACGCGAAGTTAGAGGCAGCCCCTAATATCGGGGTGGCTAATACTGGATAGTTGCACCAAAGTTCCACTTAGCCACTCCCCTTTAATAGGTGTTTAATTTTGAGCTTCGAGTTCGAAGCATTGCTTCTTCTGGTTCCGATGGGTGAGCTCTCACGGCGGCTGCTTTCTCTACAATTTGCGCCCGTGTGTCGCCAACACACGTACGTCTGGCGAGTAGAATGGACGTACACACAGTGCAGCAGACGGAGTCGGTCGTATTATTAGGTTTCTTTATTTCGCTGAGACTGAGGCGAGCACATTTAGTATGGAATTTTTACAACATCTCAAGCCTTCCATTCAAATCGCTAATATTAGCTCACAATTCTGTAGCTTTAGACCTAGATTGCCGTGGGCTAGCGGTGCGCGCCATTGTGAAACACAATTATGTAAATGTCGTTTGTCGCAACTTCAATAGGAGTAGGCAGACTACTAACGTTGGTGGTAACACTGGTAATGGGGCTGACAAACGTTAGATTACTGACAATTCGCAACCGGGTCATAACATTGCATAATTTTTGATCCAGGTGGATCAAGCATTCTAGAGATTAGTGTGTATACTGTTGGCGGAACTCGAGCGCATCTTTAGAACTAAATGCCTTTATTTTGTCCATCATCTATGATCAATGCGCTTAGTTGGTTACAGGATTTCAAGCTGATTGGAGCATGTTTCCACGCTGCATAGCTGTACATATGACACACGGCGCACAAACCAACAATTCCTCTGCCATATTTTTGTATTTTGTCTATCTCGGACACACCATCGACTAGCAAGGCCAATTAAACATGCGCTGGTGTGCGAAAATTAATGGGAGCGGCACGTCTAGTAACCATACTTTTTGAGACTACCAAAAACTGATATGGACCACACAAGTTGGTTGATGCACATGTGAAACTCACAAGTACACCGTTTGCCTCATGGGTATATTATTAGTGGCACTTCTCTTCCCTTAAAAATTCCCCTGATAGTTGACTTGCAATCTATTTCGCCGATCTGTATTACTCTCCGAGGACAGAGCATTCCTGAATCTGTCTTTTTTGTATTTGTCTGCTGTTCCACATCGCCTCTGTTATTTGTTCTCTCCACTTAGTCCTACGAAATTAAAGATTTCAACGATCGCATTTTGATTCTATGAAATTCGCTGTGTGGCATTAATAATGCGGCGCTAAATAATCGGTGTGCTCTACTGAAGATTTGCGCTTGTTTATGTGTAGTTTTCGTTCTGGACTACTGCATCATTTCCCGTGTTAGTCACTGCCCTGCCGATCCAGTGGTGCGTATGTGTCTTTTTCAGTAATAAGCTTCCTGTGCATCTTTTGGATCGCGAAGGTCGTAGATTAATTTATTTCGAGTTTAGAGAGTTCATTGTACAAACATGATTCACAAGGGTAGCACGAACACAGACCGAACCCCTAAGTACTACAGCAACCACACAGCACGGCATAAAATATTCTGCGGACGACCTTTCTCCTGCAGAATCGAAGCGTACAACAGCACATTGGATACAGGGCGGAAAGGAATAAGTGTAGTCTATTTCTACTAACGGTATCTCCATACAAGCTTGTCTAGAGGTGCGAAAAGTACAAGTCCACAAGCCCCTTAAACCAGAAGGGCGTCAGCTAGCAGGATTGAACTGATACCTAAGGAGGACCTATCTATCATTATGTATAGGGTGATTAAACAACACACCCATATTGCAGTTCATAAACCATCTGCCACAATGGGTAAAGCTGTCAAAATCCAGAGGTGGGTTGGGATACAACCAACGATTCACAGTTGTATACAAAATAAAATATCAATTTTAGACAAGCGCCATGTATGTGAGGCAGGGTGGAAAATCTCTACAAGTGCAAGGAAGGACAAAGTCAATGTTGGAAGCACTATGCCACCTCCTTGGCTTCATGGCATGTGAACGAAGAATGGTTTAACTGTAGTTGGGCTAAAACATAAGTTCAGGCTCACGGAAAACTCTAAAATGAAAGGAGTCCCTTGAGGCATGTGCACCAAAACAGAATTGCACAAACCTGCACGTCTATATTGATATAGCATTTCAAAGGCTGAGGTGTAAAGAAATCAATGGTTGAACGAAAACCCAACAAAGAACAAAAGTGACACAAACCGAATGAACTCGTTCCAATGATAATGCGTTTACTGCACCAGTGGAAATTTGGCTGGCCCTAGGTCCAAATATAAACGCGTCTGTTTACCGAATAATTCACGCGGGTAATTAAATATATGATTTCCGATCGCTAACGCTAGCTATGTACGTACAAGCAGTAATCGTATGGAACGTTGCCTATTGTTACGCAGGTACGCATTGAGCATCGGATAGAAGATAGACTAGTCTAGAATCCCGACTCCTCGCAACAAGCGACCAATATGTTTGTTGCCCCTTTTTGTGGCGGACTGAGACTCCCTGAAACAGTCGAGGTCTTCCAGCAACAGCACACTGAGGTAAGGTTTATGAGAGTTGGCCATCAGATCGTACGCACTAAGATTGTAGATGTTGCCATTTCGGTGGCGGGTGTGAGCAAGTCTGCACTTGTTCACACGGAACATCAAAGCGCTCCTCACCAGCTCATTCCGGGCTCCATCAAGATGGTGCTGGAGGATCTCTTGGTCCTGAAATCACTTGATCGCCCACCAAATCTTAACGTCATCTATAAAGAGTAAACTTATTGTGGTGATAACCCTCTGTGGATCGCTAATGAAGGCTAAGGACGAGCAAGGCCTAAGAATTAAACCCAGCGTTACCCCGCACTCCATTCGAATTGAGTCGGACAACGATGTTCGGACTCTAACCTCCAATTGCCATTCGCGGCGAAAGTTACTAATCCACTATGGTGTTAGCTGTCCGTGGCCGTATTTCTGAATTTTAGAAGCAGAATAACATGATACAAGCGACCGAAGTCTTTGAAAGTTTCAATTAGATAACGTCGATTCCTGTCTTCTGATCAACTATTTCAGCCCAGTTGTCGCGATCTATCAGCAGGTTAGTAATCCAAGATCAGTAATAATAATAAAACCGTGCTGCTCCGCTGCGGCAATATAGTGGCTTTCCAGCTAGGCCAATATTGCTTCTGCGATGGTCGCTTCTACGACTTTGGAGAGCAGAGGGATAAGCCATACCAAGCGGCAATTAGTAGGCTCAGAACAGCTTCTGACCCTGTGAACAGGGTTGATAATAATCCGCTTCCGATTGGATAGAACAGTATTTTCGTCTAAACAGCACTGAAAGAATCCGATCAGAGCGTCAGTTAGATGCATGACTAATAACTGCATTGCATTCTGGCGAATGTCATCCGTTCCAAGGGAGCTGTTTGTGCCCAAAGACAGCACCCTCATCTAAGCACGACTTCTGCAGTAAATGTGACGCCAATTAAACCTAACGGTGAGGTAATAGAACAGGAATATTGCTCAAGGTCGTACTGCTTGGGAGGTAGACGATTACTGGATCAGTGAGTTGATAGTTGCCTACCAAAAGTACATCCTTGTGCACATTAATTGAAACAAACTACGATTGTGTCCCTTTTTCTATGAATATCATGTGTATAAAAACATGAAAGCTGCCGGTTTGCATTCATTTTTGTTATTTCACTTTGGGAATAGATATTTCATCATTGTTTGTGAACCAGACGTCGTAATAACTGCGCGTGTCTAGTCGTTACATCACCCAAGATTGCGTCATACTTCTTATGGTTAGTAAGGTTTTTGTTTCAACTTCTTGCTTTTTGTGATTCAGTCATTGTTTGAGATGGACGTGACTCCCAGAAGTCGCATGAAGATCGTGACCTTGCACGAACACACAGACAAGACCTACAGGGACATAGCAAGAATAGTAGGCGTCAGTCCGGCAACCGTCAGCCGTGTGGTCAAAAAGAAAAAGGAAACGGGATGCATTTCGCCAAAACGCAAAGGGAAACGTGGTCCTAAGAGGAAAACCACTGCCAGGGATGACGCTTACCTAATACGGGAAAGTGTTAAAGATCCTCGAAAGACTAGTGACGCATTAAAACGTGATTTGGGGGGGAAAGGAATAGAAATCAGTTCTTCAACGGTTTGCAGGCGACTCCTGGAAGTTGGTCGGAAAGCCAGACGGCCTGTGAAAAAACAACTACTGACAAAGTAATGAAAGTTAAGCGTTACAAATGGGGACTAAAATACAAAAACTGGACAAAAGATTAGAGAAAAATCCTATTCAGCGATGGAAGCCATTTCTATGTTCATGGTCAAAGAAGTCAGTATGTTCGGAGGTCAATTGGAGAAAAGGTTCGTGATTCCCATATTGACCACTTTGTGAAACACCAAAAAAAGCAGACGTTTTGGGGGTGCTTTAGTTATTGCGGCGTCGGCACCTTGCATCCAGTCCAGGGCATGATGCGCGTTCCACAATATATAGAAGTTCTCCAAAGAAGAGCTGTTCCAGAACTAAAAAAGACATTTCCTGACGGATCTGGCATATTTCAACATCTTGGGTCCCTGTACCAAACTTGAATTAAAGCTTGAATAAGTTTCTCCTTTGTCCTACAGTCCATGCCACGAAGGCGTTGCCTGCAAATAGACCACATTTTTTCAATGGGGTTTAAAGCTGGTGAATTCCCAGGCCAGTCCAAGATGGTTATTTGATTAGTATTGAAAAAAGTCTTGACCATTTTTGATGTGTGGCACGGGGCCAGATCCCGTTGAAGAACTGATTTCTATTCCTTTCCCCCCCAAATCACGTTTTAATGCGTCACTAGTCTTTCGAGGATCTTTAACACTTTCCCGTATTAGGTAAGCGTCATCCCTGGCAGTGGTTTTCCTCTTAGGACCACGTTTCCCTTTGCGTTTTGGCGAAATGCATCCCGTTTCCTTTTTTTTTTGACCACACGGCTGACTATTGCCGGACTGACGCCTACTATTCTTGCTATGTCCCTGTAGGTCTTGTCTGTGTGTTCGTGCAAGGTCACGATCTTCATGCGACTTCTGGGAGTCACGTCCATCTCAAACAATGACTGAATCACAAAAAGCAAGAAGTTGAAACAAAAACCTTACTAACCATAAGAAGTATGACGCAATCTTGGGTGATGTAACGACTAGACATGCGCAGTTATTACGTCGTCTGGTTCACAAACAATGATGAAATATCTATTCCCAAAGTGAAATAACAAAAATGAATGCAAACCGGCAGCTTTCATGTTTTTATACACATGATATTCATAGAAAAAGGGACACAATCGTAGTTTGTTTCAATTAATGTGCACAAGGATGTAGTGAGTTAAGGGACCCTGCACAGCACCTTACGGAGGTTACAGACGTGTCTGTAGAGGCGCTTTTAGTCCGAACAGATTCGCTTCACCAGCTCTTGTTGGTTTGTTGGGTTTTCTTTACAAACCAACCGCATATAATAAATGCGTTGAGACGCATAGGCCGTCCAATTTTCTTAGCTGAGATTGTTTTTGCAAACGCGTCACATCCGTTCCCTTAGGGCTATATATTTTCCGGTTCTTTTGCTGAAAAGGACTTGGGTTTGAGAAGAGGGTAAAAAGTTGTCGTGATTGATGTTTTGGGCCACTGGCGGGAGGATTTTTAAGCACAGTCCCCATGCTATGTTCGGAGTCAGTCATGAATGTCCGTCTAGTTTCTTTAGCAAATGTAGTAACTGCGTCATAGATTGTAACAGAACGCATTCTTTCGGGCTGCGAATTCAACGCAGCGAATGTAAACGAACAATGGGTTCACCTGATGGCTTCGATCTAAGGGACTGCACACATTTTGCCTATCAACTATGAGCTCATTACTGACGAACATAAGGTGTATTCGCTGTTCTGTCCCTGGTGGGAGCACTGAGGTGATTGTATAAGTGTGTGCTAGAGATTGTCTCATACAGGTGGAAGTGGGACTGTTCCTTATCGGTTGCGAGATTTTCCAGTTTAAACCTCCTGTAAGCAGGACTTGGCTGCACTTCTTATTTATTAAAATATACAAAGCGGTATTAATCTGTGGCCCATTTCCGGAGTAGTGTTAAGATATTGATAAATTACGGATATGAGGAATATCACTGTTCTTCAGATAGCCTGCACTATGGATGTATTAATGAGTAGGAAATTTTTAGTGTACATAGCTGTGGCGTCTTTGCATCAGCCCCCGTCCCTAATCGTTTAGTGGTGCATGCTGCTAGTAAGCGGTGCAACCGAAGACTGGTCATGGGTTTCTGTCCTGACGGATCCGGTGGATGCGCATTACTGAAAAATTTCCGTGGGACGAGAGCACTGTAAACTGCCTTCCAAGCATGTGGAGGTTTATCTGATTCGCAAGCTGCTATGAAAAAACCAAGTATCTACTTAAGAATTTCCTATTTGTTAGTATATCTTCCGCGAAAACTACGCTTCTTACTAGTATTCCTCGACATTTTACGCATCCGAATTCCGCTCAAATACAACGCCCTCTTGTACCCGCTCCGCCCATACCTGCAGTAAAATTGAACTTGTGTATATGTGCTAATTCGCTTCTCAACGGTAAAGCACCACCTTGGGCGCTAGTATTGATAACTTCCTGTCTCTTACTAACTAACGTGGGACAAAGAACTGTACGTTGCATGTCTGTGCAATGCACTTTTCTACGCATGTGGACAAAAACCTCATGTGACATGTGACCTTCACAACAGTAGATGTAGAAGAAACTGTGTTCCATGCAGCCGTTCGCCGGATGTGGGTGAAAATTATCAATTCATCTGTTTGATTTCGGAGAAATCATATGTGCTTGGTGACTAGTTAGTACGGATCGGCAGGAAACATTGGGTCCCCAATGACCCATCAATGACAGACTTGTTATTGAAATGATATGAATAACTGTGCAATCTTAGACATTCACTTAATACCAACTAAAATATAGGTAACCATCCACATCGATTCTGTTGTTCGTTGTTACGCCAAAACTTGAATGTAAACAAATACCTAGCTTCATCCCGGAGTGAAGAGCTTCATCGCGTCTTTGCCTTTCCCATTTATGTCATGATAAAAATAGTGATCTCATTGTGCTACAAAAATTACCAGCCTACTTTGTTTGTATACAACTAACATCGAACTCCAAAAGCAAAGAAACATTTCAGGTGCTGTAGTTGTAATCTTATAGTTTTGCACAAAACAAAGTGAAGAGTTAAGTGGTTTAGAAATAATTCGATCCTAACGGTAACCAAGCAGATAGCAGTTAAACTTCTGTTAACCAGTAATTCTTCAGCAACATCTGCTCTGTCCGCTTGAAGTCTTGAATGCATTCTTTTCTTACGTTGACCAGTGGAACACGTCTATCGAGAACTCTTCGGAATATCATTAGGGATCTTGGTATTAAGCAACCTAACACTCAATTTCGCAACGCAAATTCAATAGCAGCTGGCGGTATTCCAAAATTTATCGCGTGTATGAGTAAGTCCTTTCAGATAAGTGAGGATAAGCCTAAAATTTATAAATGCTGTGTACACACTCATTTAGAAAACTACCAACTGCTGTGTAGCCGTTTAACATGTCGGATGTATTGACATTTCAAGTGTTCAAGGATTTTTACAAAATGTATACTAAATGAAATGTGTTTCATTTATAGAGAACTTTACCACTAACTGGACCACTAACATATATTCTTTTATAAACTGCTCCATAACCTACATGGGTATAGTTGGGTGTTGCTGCTCTCAACACTGGTACGCTAGGGCGTCAGCCATGAACATCTAGGCTCTGAGTTCCACCCCATCTCAGGCTATCTTCATCTGATGAGTGCAAACTAGGACGAACCTGCGGTCGTAATGTACCAATGTTAGGTGGAGCAACACCCAAAAATTTCCATTCCGGATACGGTCCTTGTGATCGGAGTGACCGAGGTTTACCTCAACTTGAACTGACGCCACAACAGAGGTTGCGAGTCGCAACCCAACCACACAGGGTGCTCCCTAAATGCAACCTTGAATCAATCCATAAGCAAGTTTATCCTGACTGTGATATACTCTAGTTCAGACCTTTGAAGAGGCCTCAAATTATGGATCAAACGAACGGAATCCAAGTTAATAGAGTCGGAAATAAGCTTCGTTCGTGCTTTTATCTCATCAGAAGCTCAGTTCTCTGATATTGGCACCGTAGTAACATTAACTGAGTTAGTTTGCATTACTAATTTAGACCGGCTGTACAAAGCAAGTTAAAAATGAGCAACATTAGTGATATTTTTATGCTTAATTCACTTGTGATGAGCTGTATGAACACAGTCCATAAAAGCTGTTGCACAAGCGGGAGCATACTTTTGATGTTGGTCAGCGTATTTTCTCTTTGATCTATTATTACGTTTTGCTCTTACTCAGTGGTACCTACTGGGAAGGATCCATGTCCACATCGAAGATGAAAAGAAAATCTCTGCCAATTTTTATTGCTACTCTGGTATATCCAGTTAAATTTGGTCTACATTTTGTCATGTCTAGCTGGAAGTTTTTATTCCCCACAAAATGACAAAAGTGAAGACAAGCGGAGCCTACTTTCATTTGCTGCCACCATTAAATGCTTATATGTCTAACATTAAATTATAAGAATTAATATATATGTTAACCCATGTTCACAGGTTCAGCACTTTCTTTATGCTGGCCATCTTCGCCATTGCTATGTCAAAAAGTACTCTATTATCAAGCAAATTGGTGAAATATGCTGTTGCCAGAGGCGCACCCCACATTCTTAGTGCGATACTGAAGTCGAGTCAGGCCAAAGACGGGTACCGAACTTCCAAAAGAAGTTACCAAGCCTGAGTTGTGGTGTTCTAAGTTTTGATTACGTCCGGATGCCGACATACCGCTATACGGGCTATACATAACACTTGCGGTTATTTTCGTCATTTTTTCAACAAAACAGCATATTTGCCATCTTCGAACGCAGCGAAGTGAAGAGGGGTATTCAAAATTTCCACCAGGGTCGGTTGGGCTTACGGAAATAAAGCAAACTGCAAAATGCTGTAGAAATCCAAGTTTATTTTAATGCTTTCGTTCTTCGGACACACCCGCCCTTACCCGTTAAGGTCTGTCCACAAGTACGCTTATCTATTCTTATACGAGAGCATAGATGCTTTTTATTGCTCTGGATCTGACTCTGCGTCCGGTCACCTTCTCGAAAGTAGCTAAATATATAAGTTATGCGTTTACATGGGGTTTTAAGAAATCCTGGGACTAAGACTATTGACAAGGGATTTGATTAAGTAACTAGATATTATACTGTCGAGCCTATGCTTCGAATCCCGCACCTACTCATAGTGCGAATAGCACAGTTGGCTTTTGGTGTAACGTAACTCCGTATTGAACTACTAGGTGTTTCACAGCAAGTGAAAATTGGGAATTTTGTACCCGTGCAAGTTACTTGGGTCCGAATGGATAAGACATTCACTGCGTTGATTGCGAAATATTGTCAGAAACAGCGATTATTGCATTTAAAAGTGACACTTAGGCGAGAAAGCTGATTGTCAACCCGAGCGTGTTCGCCACAGAGCATGCTAGGGATAGGCCCCGCGAGCCTATTACCACGGCCACGGCGAAAGCTGGTGAAATCGCGCATCAGACATCATGTACCTCGCCACGCTCTGAGTGGGCGCATGAAGCCTGGCATGCCCGAGCAAGACGGTGAACTGGCCAGACGGAGCCGTCAGTCAATTTTGGAGCGTGGGCCTACGAGTAAGACAGGTAATCAAATCCGAAGGCGGTGTTTAAGAGGATTGATGAAACCGACCTATAAATATGGGCGTTCTCGGTTCTAATAGAAATCTGGTCGGCTGAGCCTTCTTCTGTTTTCCTTCCAGTCGGGTTGACCAAGGTGTCAAACAGAGCAGGCGTAAGGGCCCAGATTTAGCAGCAGAGGTGAACCAACCGGGCGACTGCGGGTACAGCGTTATAACAGATAAATACTGGATCAAAAACTCAAGTAGTTTAGCGAAGCTACAGTCATCATCGACCATAGAACAAAATATTCTTCGTGTCTTCGTATTACTCAAAGTACCGATGGCACACATTTTGGTTACGTGCCAGAAAGGAAACTGAACGGTACTGAAAGATTATATTTGGTACATGGTTGATGTTTCTGTCCCATAAACTAGTCAACAAAAATCTAGGATCAGGAGCTACGGTTAAGGGCCCTCATATAAGTAACCATTTTCCAAAAGCTGCGAGGCGTACATCCACGTTTCAGGAAAACTAGTGGCAGTTTATTGGGACTAAAGTCAATTTTTCCACTATTCACCCTAGTGTGCTTAACGAAGACTTAATTCTGAATTGCTTATTCGTTTAATTTATCAAACACGTATTTTTCCATACCAATCGAACTATCGCATATAGCCTAACTACTCTGCCTAAGCAGATATAAAACGCAGAGGAAATTGTGGATAATTGCGAGAAGGGGGCTGTGCTTTACTCTAGTAATACATCGGTTGTCGGTACCGGGTACACAACACTAGTAGATATCAACAGTCAACGGTTCAAACACTGAAACGCATCGATCTAACTCATATAGACGAAAACATCTTTTTACATTCTTAGTCACCCTGGGGCACGAAACTGGGAACCTGGAACGAATAAGCGGCTATTTTTCTATATATGAATTTCCACTTCATTCCTGTTATTAATATTGTTACTCCTCTGATTTAGCAACATCGATACTATACATAGTTAGAAGTGTGTTGTTAAAAGGTATGATAAAGAACAGTTGGCAATGGTATTTTATCCCGGTGGTTTTAGCAGACTAACAAACTGCAATGCGCATGCATCGTGACTTACATTTTTGTTAACTTGAAGCCAATGAGGCTACGGTTTTCACTATTTGAACAAAGGTGCTTTACATCCGAAGTGAATACTTTTCAGCCTGTCTGTGATTTCGGTTCCATACAAAGGCTGCGAAACTCGAAAAGAAGAGGCAGCCTCTTTCATCAAAACCTTGGTACAATCGGCGCGATTGTGAGGTACGAAACAACAGGTGATTTGCACTATCCTTTCAAGGTTGCGCTTCTATTCGCACCGAGTTGACCTTGAGATTGTGCAGCTTCCCTGCCCAAAGGACAGGGTGGGATTGAGCCAATGGGATTCCACAAGGGATTACAACTCTAGCTTATTCAGTTGTTCAAGCTCGTGTGCTCGATGTTGGCTGCTATGTGGCACCGGTTATGTGAGCACATTTTATCTTCGACCAACAAAAGCATGGCGAATTATTTTATGGTTCAGCTATCACCACTTTGTGGATTAAACTTGTGACTAGCACCAACGAATCAAGCAGTGGTTGGTGCCTATTCATGAGAAATTCACATTTGACTGCAATAGCTATTAGTTACAAATAAACTGTACGGAAGTTAATTCATAGAGGGAACTATGGGCAATGAAAGAGGTAAGTATTTTTCACCATCTTTATGAGGATAAGTTGCGCGTTGTACAAAGAAACACAGAGAGGCCATCTAGTGGTCGGAGATATAAACTAAGCCACGAAGTGCTTTTTACTGTTTATCACGGCAACACTCATTTGGCTACAGTTTTATATGGATGTGCGTCAGGATCAGCGAGATCAACATGCACGTAACCTCATGCCCAATTGGATCAACGCGTTAGTTTTTCATCCACATTTTACACTGGCTCCCCACTGTTAACTCTTCTTTTCTGGAGTCAAAACCTGGTTACTTGCAACATTTCGCCGCGCCATGCGCAATGAATTTGCGCCATCAATCTCCCATTTTCAATCGCCTGCAGTTACTGGAGCTGTCCTGTATTCCGTTGCGCCCTTTTTGTAGAATACTTTGGAATTTTATTGGTTTTCTATTATCTTTATGTACGTTTTGTATTGGAAAATTCGTCAGACTAGAGCCATTCACCTGTTGTTCCTGTTATCTCATCCTGTTTCTATGAATCGCTGTCGTTTGCAATTGTTTGCCCCTATTGGGCCTATCTCCTGAGGCTAAGGATTGAAAATTCCAAGCTAGATACTATATCCACATAAGGCGAATTGGCGAATATAAAATGCATGACTCGAAACAGTTGAATTGTGGAATGAGTTGTATGGTGGGAGTGGCTATCACGTAACAGCGCGCAAAAAACAAATCAACGTGATGACAACTTACTTGCACATAACAGAGGCTAAAATAGCGTAAACAGGAGACGGTTCAATTGCCTATAACAACGGCCCAAACAAAAAAGCGTCAACCTGATGACAGCTTGCTTACATGCAACAAAAGTCAAAAAACGAAGCAAAAAGACGCTTTGTACCTCCGTATGGTGACAGATGAGAGGTGGAAGTGCGGATAAAACAATTGGAGGGATTAACCCGTATGAAAGCAGGTCCCTAGGAGACCGTTACGTAAAAGGCCGCATTGTTTTACTTGGACTGACGGTTATACCAACCTCTAATTTTAGTCTCAAACACTATTTCTTACTCATTTTAAATGATAGAACGCTCCTAACAATCCATTGGGACAGCTTAAATTTGAAACAATCTTCTTCACTATTCGAGTATGTTGCACAAAATGTTCAAAGCATGTAATTGGTCTGCGTCTCTCAAGGTCGAGCTACATGCCATTTATTTATTTATTTATTCAACAGGAAATGGAGCAGCATATTTTGTTTTTTTGTTGTCACTCGATGAACAGGATTCATAACACTTAATGTAAATGTTGTCAAGTCGATTTGAAAGTAGATAACGGGGTGCGCAAACGAAAAGAGTAAGAAGTATCCCAAAACATGAGCATAAAATATTGCTGGTGACGTTCCAGCCGGCTGTATTGGGCTGCCAGTTTCAGTGGGTGACCCATAAGATTCGTGTTCCAAACAAATTTCAGGATTTGATAAACTTGTCTAGAACTTTCATAGTCTGATACGTCAGGATGAGGTCACCCGTAGAAGGCGAATTCTTCCGCGGTACTCCTCTAGAGCTTTAGGTTACAGATGGAACAAGCCCCTAACGCTTAGGATCGCTATTTGGTGCTTGTGGTCTCCAGTCCGGCCAGATCATGCCTTAGGCAACGTTGCCAACCCTGAGTCGCGTACACAATATGGGGTCTAAAATACACCGGAAGGCCATTCGCAAGAGCTCAACACGTTGGTTCGCGGTTTTGGAAGCCTTAATTTACTGCGGCAGACAGCCGTGGTCGTCTTGCATTACCACCACAATGTCGCGTTCCTGTGAGATAATCATCCAGATGTAATCGCCAAACTCTAATGGGTTGGTGGGCTTGTAGCCTACATGTACATTTTTACACCTGTCCGCGCTAAACGAAGTAGATTTGCCTTTGACCATTCAAAAGCACGGGATAAGTCTTGTTGCTGCAGATTGTGATCTTCCCGACTGCCGATCATTCGCCATATACTGCTGTCATCAGCATAAGCAAAATATCATATGGATGACTTATGTGAAGCAGTTATTGCAGGCAAAGGACAAGCGTAGCCCCAACACTGATCTCTGTGGAACGCTGCGGTCCACCACAATAAGACCAACCATTGAACCCCCTAACCCGAATATAAAGCCACTGCTTAAGAAGGAAATTTCTGATCCATCCAGAGACAAGCTTCACAATTTCGTATGTATGCATCCGATGGAGAAGGATGCGGCTATCTAAGGCTTTAGGAAAGTTGCGATATATGACATCAGTGCTGGTCTGACTACCCGCAGTTTCGGTCCAAGTTCCACGCTCAATCAGTAGTTTGGTTGTAGCTAACCTATGTTGACAGAAGCCGTGTTGTTATTATGTTATCCAGTGCTATTATGCTAGATCTTTCTAAATAGCCAATTACTGCTCCAGTAAAAATAAACTCCTTCACTTTTGAGAGGGCTGGGAGAAGAATGACTGGATGACAGTGGGGGGGGGGGGTTCTGAAGCGCAACAACCTTGTTCACATGTTGGGAACCTGGTGCTCATTACTGTTAATGGTTCGGCTGTCCTCGCATCTACCACCTGCTGTGTTTTCGGATAAAATGTCGTTAACTCCGGATAAACTATGAGTGTCCAACGATGAAAAATTTCTTAAAACAGTCACTCAACTAAAAGTGATGAGTGTACATCTCGGCAGCTAAGAAAACTTGACAGATGTGTGATGCAGCCTTGTGGTGTGTCGCAATAGTGAAATGTAGTGTAACAGCAAAACATTTACTGCTGTTTCAGCGTTTTCAGCACAGTCTTGTGTTACATGAGTAAAGAAACAAGAAGCTTCAACTTCCACAGGCTATTTACATGTATGTACAGTAGCTTGTTATTAACACTAAACTTCTGAGCTAGGCGAATTGGTTTGTTAATCAAGCTTCACGGACAGGTGTGCTAAGTGTTTACGCTGCACCAAATAGCTATCCCAGTTGCCATGAATAAGGTTGGCTCTACATGCGCTCTACATTGCGTCTCTTCCCGCCGTGACTTTCCGGATTCTGCGCCGGATAAATAATGGTGCTATTTCAGAGCGAAGGAACCTGTTTTCTGATGCCGATTTACTCGCATTACTGAGGCTGCTAGTTAAATATATCCAAACTGTATCAAGGGAAATGCCATCCGAAATTCCCAGGTGGTTTCTCCAACAACTTTTGTAGGTAATAATGTGTGATTGTCCGAAACAAGTCAATATGTTCTTGTGGACACCGAATAGTTCACAGTGGTAAGATAGTGATTAGAAATTTAGTGAAAACGTGCTACGTACAGTGTATTTACTTGGCCAGGCACTCATGTAGAAGTTACTTGAAGATGACAAGTTGACAGAACCCCGTTCACTCTTCTTTGTCCGACCCTTTATTCTTCTTGACTCTGGTAAACACACCTCACAGACACCCATACGTGTGGATTGCAAAGGAATTGCAGAGATTTGGATTAACATTTTTGTCTCCACTCTTCACGTTCTGCTTATTCAGCCACGTCTATGTTACCATCATACCAAACATTGTGTGCTGAGAAGGAAACGTGGACTGAATCTATCCGTCTTTATTCACTTTACCATTCTATTTTCTCTTACTCGTTTATATTTCCCTAGTTGTCCTCATATACACAGCCAGCAAGGTGAAGCTAATCGGCTTTGCTTCCAACATCTGCATCCCTGTTTAAGATATTTCGCTTTCATTTTTACTCTAAACTGGTTTACGCTTATCGCACAGTCAAACCAAGCAGCCTGAACTAATAGACAACTGCTAACCACGTTCCCCTCACACACAACAAACAAATCTTCCATTCTGTCTGTCTCGGCCCATGTGTACAATTGCTGAACTGAAAATTAAGACTTACCTCCGTCTTTCGTCAATTTAGAACTACAAGATGGATGGAAAATGTTTGGCCTACATCAGTTGCTACGTCCAATAAATAAGTTCAGCTTTAATATTTCTCTTAACACCACACAACTGCTCTTCATCGTTTACCCAAGGAAGAGAAAACTTGGTTCAGTCCGTACACAGAGCTCTCTGTCAGGACAGCATGAATTATTTTTTGCTCATTCAAGGCTCTGAACTGGATAACCATGGATGTTACAAACACGATTTCTACTTCCGCCTGTAAATATTATAGAAACTATAGTAAAAAGTTAATCATGCAGAAAACAGCATACAACATAAACCCGCGAATATACATTATGATTAGTACATTCGCGTGATCACTCGGACTCAGGAGGCTCTGCAGCACTGACTTCTAGGTCATGAGCTCTTCGTTCCTGAGCACTAAACCAAGCACAGATGGTTTATTTCCCGCGCTGAATCGGGTTGGCGAAATGACAGTACGAACAGCGGAATTATTGCGATGGAGTTTTTCAGGTCGGCCTTGAAATGCTCAACCGAGGATCCCAGAAGATTCAGATTGCTTAAATTTGAGTCGTCTTACATGAGAACATCGCTGCACAGGCGAATGTCAGGTAGGTGTCAATGGTGTGCAAAACGGGAGACCATTAACAACGCTGACAAGGCAAGTGCGGTTGCGCCTCATTCGCAGACTGCACCAGCGTGAGTCTTTCGCCCGCGTTTCAGGATCGCCCACTGGTTCGCATTGCGCGTCATTGCAGTAATGCAGTAGTACCGTACCTCTCTTGCTTAGATAGGAGTGTAGAAGATGGGGCACAATTTTATTGCAACTTCGGCGCCGGTAACTTTTGAGTGAAACATTTTTAGTTACTAAGTTGAGGGCCCAAGCATATGATGCTTTACATGACCGCGCAGTTCAGCCACCTTGCTCAGGAGACCTTGTGCGTTGGGGTACATAAAGGAAAATTTCTCTACTCTCAATAATGAGTCGGGGATGTGTATTAAGTGTAATGTTTTGCCGACCAATGAAAGGGTTGTCACTAATCGTTTTTGTGAGTTACATCAACGAACACATTCTTGTCCTATCTAGGGAGTCCTGCATTTCTATTCTTGCTCGTCTCTATGCGTCTTACGTATGGGGAGTGAATGTCAGGTTCCTCGGTTACTTGAGTATTGTCGTCCAAACTGTCATCGAGTTGTACTTCAACTGATTTTCTCAAGTCGTGTGTTTGCTTACAGGATGCCACCCTGAGCCTGAAGGAAGTATACTTCAACGGACACATTAGCCTTGTTGATTTCTGTCTGGATTGATGCACTACCTTCACAGTCCATGGACCACATTCTTTGTAACTTGGTGATCTAGGTAGCTTCGAGATCAATTGTGTTACAACATTTTCCAAGGATTCGGTCTCGCAAGTATGGCGCCACTATTTCTGATTGTGGGTTGTTGTTTCATGCTCATAATGTTGTATAGCCCCTGGGGCACCTTGAACAAGAATGGTCCTGGCTGCGAAGGACTTCCTGTGTTTCTCCAAGCTGTGCTACGCTAGTTTATGCTGCTCCACTAAACTTACTTAGATGCGCATGGAAAAGGACTGATTTCTGAGACGAGCGTTAATAGCGAAACCCTGTACTTTATCGGCGGAAGCAGATACAACAAGGGAAATTAGCTGTTCACCGATGCTTTTTGAGTATGGTTGACTGTTTACCCGTTTCAGATTGGCTGACTTAGGAAAAACACCCAGGATGTCACATATGAAGTTGCGCTAGCCTATGTCATCGAGCTACTTTCGTTTTAAGGAGTTTGACGACGATTCCGGAACTGTACTGCAAGTTACTGTCGGTCGACTATATGGTCGCATACTAACCGCTTGTAAAGTTTGGGTTAGGATCCACAGCTTTGATTGTCTGAATAGAATGGATGGAAGATGTGTGCGTTTGGGATCGTCTCCGGAGCATTTCAGCGAACAATATTGCAGAATTCACTTTGTTCGCTTACACCCAAGTAATAAAATTATCCTTGCTTGTATAGTTCCGACGTCTTTCCAGTTACTTGTAGATGTATTGGAGCCTTATGCTTACTTTATGCAATTATTCGGCACTTGATTGCCATATTCGTATTCCAAATGGCCCAAGCCTTATATTTTCCCCACAACTTTGATTTAGCTGGTAAAGCTATTTTTGAACTTTATGTGAACGCAACTGAGGCAGAGTTTACTTCATTCGTTTTTGTGTATTAAAAGTCTTCACTCGATTTCAACCAATGTTTTGCCATTTCAACGGAGATTACATACAGGTGATGAATTTTGGAAATTTGTATGTTACCCAATACGTTTCATTTGAGCTTAACCATTGTGATCCCGGTCGCCAAATGGTATAATATAACTAGACCCCTTTTAGACTGACGTATTCGGAGACAGGCATGCAAGTAACATGATATAATCAGTGCAGACTTGCTGTCAAATCTAACGCGCCACTGCAAACCAGGGGATCTCTAACGCGCCAGGAAAACAAAAAAATCCTTTTCCACTACTTTCGTCGAAATGATCAAAAACCGTGGGTGTTTGTGGGCAAGTATGTGTACTGAGACAGTTGGAGACAGTTGGTCGTTGCTGGAGGGGACAGGGTGCACGGTCCTTGTGGCCGTGTTAGGATCAAAGAGTGGTTCCATGCAGTCAGTGTGGAGCGGACTACGGTCCAGCCACCGCCTTGTGTGCGCTTGATTCCCCAAATACAGCGTGCTTGTGTTTGCCTGTGAAGGAGTGTGGGCCGGCTCCGTTGATGAAACGTGGTTCCCATCCGCATGCCTCCCGGTCTTATTCCTTCGGGTTTACACTGGATATGGGGTGTGTGGTTGGAGCTGTGGGTGGTGCAGCGCAAGCCATCCATGGTCCCTCTGTAGGCGCAGGCGTCCTGTGGCTGACCACAGTGACAGGCAAATCCGAAACCGGATACCGCCAGCCATGTGTACTGAGTGAAGTGTAACTGCACTGATTGTTTATGTCAGCCTACCAGCTTACTAAGCAATTCTTCAGGCTGAGAGTTGGAATCCCTTGTCTCCATAGCTTATTGGGACTTTAGGTTGCTATGGAATCCGTTGTGAAAAGTAGGTCAACCGTACATTTATATTAGCCAGTTGCAAAAAACACAATTGGATATTACACTGGGCTCTACACTTCTTTATTTGAAATGATATTCTAAGTTTCGGAGCTGTTTTGTCTCAAAAAAGGACTCCATGAATGACCGGTTTCCTCAGGTAGAGTAAACTTGTGCTAAGAGTGGGACCCGACGCAGTGGCGGACGGTTTCGTCTTGTTAACTAGGCCAGTGTTCCACAGCAGCGCCAATTAGCTTCTTGGGCATTATAACCGAAACAGACTAGCGTGCACCTGTGAAGACGAGGCAACAATCCGATTGTTATTTGCTTTAAGCATTAAACATAACAAATTGTTATCCAGTGTCGCATGGTACCATCGCACTCCCAAACTTACTTCTATATGTTAGTAATCAGTGACATCACTGATACACATTTTCTTTGATGCACTTGTGTGCTAATCGAATTCCCCCAATATTATTCTATGTGATAGATTAAGCTTATGCTTCATAACTAGTCATAAATCCCAATTCCATTGTTCCATTCATGATTTCTATACTTATGCAAGTTTGAACAACGAAATAAGAAGACGAATATTGGAAGATGCTAGCATTCCGTAGTATCTCTTCAGTATCAATACAATAACAGGGAAATCCCTTTATATGTCTAATAGGGCACAGTCAAGCCAATCAAATTTATGGTTATGATCATTGTTGTTGGGAATATGATCACGGCAACCGCTCGTTGATAAGTAATTGCTTTCGCTCACACAATGCTGGTCTGATTCGGCTTATCGTGACGACCTCGACAAATCACAAAAGGCGTGAATTAGTATGACGCAACAACGTCCGGAACCCCGATAAATGATTGACCGGTGACGAGTCGCCAAAATATGCCTGCCTGTGGAGGACACTGGCGGCTTACGCGGGTACGTATCCTCGGAGGTGGATTGAGTAAGTTCGCGCTGAACCCAGTTTGGTAAGTGCTCCTTCACTCTGGCATCTAAGGTCCGTTCGGTTCAGTAGATTTCACTGATGCTGCAGTCACATACAAGTTGGTAAAAACACTGCGATTTGGCGCCGACGGATTCATCTTCCTTTACTGAAGGTAACGGCAACTTTCGGGTTCTGTTGATAATTACCGCCTCCACAGCACAGTAAGTACGCTGAATGACCGAGACAATGCGTTTGTTTGTCCTTCTAGCTGCGGTGTCACCGCTGATTGGTAGCTCGATATATACCTCTTCATTCGGGGCTGTCAACACCATTACTTTAGGCGGTTTAACCTGGCTTTATTTGTCTATAAATCGCTTTTGGTAGCCATTCTCCATAAGCTCTTTAGGGATCAGCTCAAACTCCTCAGGCAGGCAGTCGTTGGAGCAGATACGTCTGGCCCGAGTAAATAAGGCTTTTACCAGCGCGCGCTTGTGTGCCATCGGTGAGAAACTAGTGAAATTTAGGTATTGGCCGGATTTGACCAGCCATGTGTGTTCAAAAGCAATTAGTTGTCAACGTACGGTTGCCGTGGTACTATTCCTAATGACAATGACCACAACCATAAATTTGATTGACTTGATCGAGTCCGATTAGACATATAAAGGGATTTCCCTGTTATTGTAATGGTACTGACGAGATAAGAAATGCTAGCATCTGCTAATATTCGTCTTCTCATTTCGTTGTTCAAACTACTGAAGGGAACTGTTTTAAATTATGCAACTTTGTTGCAGTATGTCCAATCCGGTAACCGCAGCGCACTGATTAGACAATGCTGTTAGATATGCCCAGATGTGTCAATTTATATTGCGCATATTTTGATGAACGTAGGCTCGATCCCTCCATCTTACTCTTAAAGCTTAATGCGTTTATGAGGCCCCATGTAGAGTACGCCATCCAAGCTTGACAACTCTAGTTAAAACGTAATCTGGCTGCACTGGAGACGGCCCAGCGAAGTGAAACGAAAATGTGAAGGGCTTGTTCCACCTGCATTATCAAAGGCGACTGAAAGCCCTGGGGGTGTACAGCGGAAGATATGGCCATCTACAGGGTGACCATATCCTGACGTTCCAGCCTTCGAAAACCCCGCTCACGCTTGCCTCTATCTTCTGAAACTTAGCTGCAACACCCAAGTAAGGGGTAATAAATTAAAACTTGTTAACCAATACAGTCGGCTTGAGTGTTGCAGAAATTATCTTTCCCTTCGAGTTTGTCAACCGTGGACTTTTGTCATTTCTGCGCCAACGCTACCCAATTTTAAAGGAACGACTCCACGATGCATTACATCAGTTTCATTACTCGCTTAGATTACTGTTCAGTGAGTGAAGACAAGGCACAGGCAAACATTGTGCTCACGACTCTTACGAAATCGGGGTAGACAGATATACTCATGTGTTAACGTGGATACTATAGTGAGTCCACAGATGTGTTTTTCATTTTTGCGTAACTTACTTGAACTAACCTTATTCCCACAAAACATACCAAGGGATTTGTCAAGTCTTCGCTTTTTATTCGTGTCATACCATTTTTCCATTGTTTACTGGTAGATAATTATGTGTCAGACTGATTTAGACGCTGAAGTTTTCCAGGGCTCACTTGATTGCTGAATGGGGTGATAGGACCCGTAACATTAGTGGTCACAAACCCTATCTAACTACATCCGAATTTCTTGTCAGACACACACCCACCGTTCATCATATTTGGTAATGTCAGTCATAGAGTTTCCCGCATAAGAATAAGCTCAAATTTTCGACTTGGTCTCACTTGGAATCTAACATATACAGCCAGTAGGCACAGATAGATCTCAGTTTGCGTTCCTAGATATTATGCGTAACTTGACTGGGACTCTAGCAGGTCAGATCGGTCAACGTTCTTCCTGCTGTTATTGGATGTGCAGCAAATGTGTTTCAGTATTTGTACAAGGACATCCGGCACTCTTAAAAGACACTGAACTATGATTTAATACGAATTAAAATGTCAGCTCTTATTAACTCCCTTAGAAACCTTGAAGTGCGAATATAATAGCAAAAGGCATATATGTTATGAAAAGGCATGTATCAACGCAATGACGAAATGCTGAACATTGAGGGCAGAGAAAGTAAAGTGTCAGACGTACGGATACATTAAGCCATAGAAAAGCTCAAAATTGAGTGCGGATATGCCAGGCTTTAACTCGTAGTTAATAATCTTTGTGACAACATTAGGAAGGTTCATCCTGTGTACCATTTTTATGTGTTCCTGTGATAGGCAGTTCTAATAGTGATGTGAAAGCGAAGCATAGTTCGAGGTGTTTCGGAAGTCACTTGACAGCTGTACATTTTCTTCTGAGTGAAAAGAGGCTGTTTTCTGTCCTATCTTCGAAAACGGAGACAAATTCTGTCTGCCAGTTATAGTCCCCTTAGTCTGAATAGCGTCTCAGTCAAATTGCTTGAGAAACTGGTGAGAGCTTCGTTGAAAGGTCAACTGCGTACATTTAATCTATTTAAAGATGCACAACACGGATTTCGGAAGGGGTTTTGTGCATGACGAATTTGTTGGTTTCTCCTGTAGCTTGGACAGAGGCACTCAACAACGGCCGCATAGTGGACTTACTTTCGTTGACTTCTCCGTAGCATTTGATACACTACCCTACTTGTAACTATCACAAAAGCCGAGCTCCTACGGTGTATCTGGACGCGCCCTATACTGAGTGTCCGCATTCTTGCAGGGAAGAGAATAAGGTGTACTCGTAGGTCGCGGCTTATCGTTTTGGTAAGCGGTCCTTAGCAGTGTCCCACAGGGCTCTGTCCTTGGACCGATGCTGTCCTCCATCAATAGAAACAATATCCCTAGAATGCTTTCGTGTATCAGTGCTATCATTTGGCTGCGTTGACAAGATCACTTTGTGTTGGCTTTCTGCGTTCATTGGAAGCATTTCGTGGAAATTGAGGTAAAATTCACTTTCCTTTCTGATTCTGAAATTTCCGACCAGAAACACTTGTGTTCTCATCGCTTGGTTTCGGCGATCTTGCTAGCGCCATTTTCGCCGTCAGTTGGCCGCCATCTTGTTTTCTGATTATTCACAATGCCGAAGCAGTCATCCTGTGGTACTTGCTCCAAGCTAGTCGCATACCGTGCAAATGCCCCCATGTGTGTTTTGTGCCAAGTTAAATACCACATTTCATGTGTTGGATTATCAGCTGAGCATTTTCATCGTCTTCGCGAGATCCAACACGATTTCGTCCAAACTATATGTGAAAATTGCCGAAAGAAGATACAGCCAGAAAGAGTAAAGCCGACGTGTAGGCCTCAGCATTTCGTTGCGAACAGCCCTGTGTGTTTGGCCCAACAACCTAGCGCGAAGAGCCTTCAGGTTTCGGCTCAGTCGTCCTCCTCTACCCGTGCAAACTCACCGACACTAAGTTCAAACGTTGTGAGAAGCCCAGTTGCACCTGGCCTAAATTGTTTATCTATGTTGTGTGCAACGGACATTGATATCCCAGCCGGTGAAAGTCTGAGTGCTGAAGACCAGTGGAAAGAAAGGAGAACGAAATTACGAAGGGACGTTAGGCGTTTATGTTCTGTAAGTCAACAGTTAGCCAAACCACGTGAGGCTGCTAGTATACCTCGCCCTGCAAGGTCAACCTCGTCCGACCAGAGGCGTTATAATCTCGTGATCTTTCACGCACCGGAGTCCAGTAGTCCGTCACCCCAAGTGCGCTACGACCACGATGTCGAGTTTTTACAGGGTCTAATTGATAGACTCTTCGACGCTGGTGAGGACTCGGTAAAAGTGAGGCAGATTACCCGTCTTGAAAAGCAAGGTGCTCTACAAAATCGGCCCATGAGAATCACTTTTGTGGACGAAGCCAGTCCAAGGTTGATTATGTCCCGCGTAAGTAGGCTGAAAGGTTTGAAGATCCATGTTCGTCCAGACCTGGACCCAGTAGAGAGGGAGCGGCTCAAGTCTGCTATCAGTGGGCTGAAAGATGTACTGGTAAGGGGAAACAAATCTACGTATCGTAAATTTTCGGGTGGTTTACAACACTCTGCGAATCAGGACAAACAGGCTGCTCATACTTCAAGCACACCCAGCGGCTCCTGCTGCGGCCTGCGAGTAGCCTTCACAAACGTTTGCAGTGTTATGAATAAGCGCGATGAGCTTTGTTGTTTCGTTGCGTCTGAGCGGCCAGACGTAGTGGGACTGGCAGAGACATGGCTGGATGCAGAGTTATACACCCAAGAACTTGGACTCAACGGTTACTCGTGCTTCCGATGCGATAGACTAAAGAATGCCCACGGTGGTGTCTTACTTTACATCGGATCTTCCCTGCGTGGGAGACTTGTGAGCACTTACCGAAGTGACGACGGTTTGTGTGAGCTACTGTGGGTTTCCATCCGCCTCAGGCGCGGAGAACTGCTTGTGGACGCAGTTTATCGCAGTCTCCTTAGTCGCTGTTTAGATTGGCTGCCCATTCTTCGAACCCACATGAGTCGTCCACACTTTCTACTTATGGGCGATTTTAACTGTCCTCGAATACGATGGCCTGATGTGCATTTGATGCCTGGACATAGTGAGGTTGCAGCAAAGTTCGTGGATTTGGTACTTGAAACTGGTGCATCGCAACACAAATGCCAGCCAACACGCATAACAAACACCCTCAATCTCGTCCTGTCTCCATCTGATGTTAGCGAGCTACGAACAACGGGTGCGTGACGTTAGGATCCTGGAGCCCCTGGCTACAAGCGAGCATTCAGTGCTCACAGCTGATTTGGAATTATTTTTGCCGTATTCACATCCGCTGCAACCAGCTCCTAACTACTTGAAAACCGAATTCGATGGCCTAGCTAGAGCTGCGAACCAACTGGATTGGTCAATGTCACAAGCTGCATCTGTGGAAGATTTTTGGATATTTATAAAAGAAAGATTGACATCATTGTGTTCCCAATTTGTGCCATTGAAAGGTCGGAAGGTTGGACCGATCAAGCCTCATTGGTTTGACAAGGGGTATGAAAACCTGGCTCGGACGCAAGGCAGATTGTAGGACAAATTCCTCCTCTCTGGCTCTGCCGATGATTACGAAGGGTATACATGTCAGCGAAACCTCTGCAACAGTACAAAAAAGAATAAACGCCGACATTTCGAAGAGAAGCTCGCATTAGCCGCGTAGACCGCCCCCAAGAGAATCTTTGCATACGTGAAGCGACGCCTGGAGCCGGCAGGTGATGTGCCAGTGCTGGATGGCCCGAATAAACAGCCCCTAATCTCCAGCACTGAGCGTGCGTCCACGTTGGCGGCGCACTTCGCTTCTGTATTTGCGAATAACCAGGTGTCTGTTCCGAGTTCGACGTGTACCGCTTTTACCGAACTCGATAGTCTGCATTGCGGCGTTGAAGAGGTATGTCAACTACTCGCCAACCTTGACGGCACCAAACGTGCCGGAACTGGTGGGCTTCACCCACTGGTTCTCAAGTCACTTTCAACCATCCTCTCTCCTGTCGTGACTGACCTTTTCAACAGGTCGCTCTCCGAAGTTTCGTTGCCGGTTGACTGGAAATGTTCGATGGTGAAGCCTATTCCGAAAGGCTGCGCCTCTATCAAAGTAGACAATTACAGGTCAATTTGTCTGGCACCTATTTTGGCAAAGGTTGCTGAGAAAATCGTGAAGAAGTGATTGCTGCAGTTGTTACACTCAAATGAGGTCGTGACGCCCGCACAGCACAGTTTTATGCAAGGTCGCTGATGCATTACGAACCTGCTTGTGACAAGGCATGTGTGGTTGAAGGCAATAAGCAAGGGAAAGTCCGTCGACGTGATATTCATCGATTTCAGTAAAGCGTTCGACAAGGTCAACCATGAGGTTTCTTCTTCACAAACTCAGAATGCGTGGTGTCGGTGGCTCACTGCACCGGTGGATCCGCGACTTTCTTGTTAAACGAAAGTGGAGGGTACAAGTCGACTACCATGTAACTGACCACAAGTGGCTTGCCTCAAGGCACTGTGCTGGTGCCCAATCTGTTCCTGATCCACATCAACGATCTGCCGCAGCTTCTCCGGTCGCCGTGTGCCTTGTTTGCGGACGATATGAAGATTTGGAGAGAAATCGACGCTCCCGACGACTGTGGCCTACTTCAGCAAGACCTCAACCGTCTATCCACATAGTCTGCAGAAGTACTTCTCCCGGTCAACGCAGCCAAGTCTGTATTTATGAGCTTGCGGAAGGGTGCTGACGGCCGAATCTACACCCTTGACGGCCAACCGCTATATCCCACACCCTCTGTGAAGGATCTAGGTATACTCCCACGCTACTATTTGAAGTCCGTGGACAACACGAACAGGCTATATCGTAACGGAATGCGCATGGTTTGGGCGCTCAAACGTAGCTTCGGCACATGGTCTGAAGAGGTTGCCACTCTCCTCTTCTCTTCCATCATTAGACCAATGCTAGAGTACGGTTCGCCCGTCTACTTTCCGATTACCCGAGGCGAGGCACAAGAGATCGAACGGGTCCAACACTTTGCTACCGGGCTGATCCCGAGTTTACGTGGCTTTGGGTATGAAGACCGGTGCGAGAAACTAGGACTCTACAACTTGTCCTACCGTCGGGTGCGAGTCGACCTCATTATGACCTATCGTATTCTACAGCTTGGTGACTTCCCCATGTTGAAGCCAATGCTGCACGTACAAGGGCCATGCAGCACACGCGGACACAGATACAAACTTGTCGTGCCGAATGTGAAACGTGTTCCCCACCCACTGTGCTTCGAACGGAGAGTGGTAAACATTTGGAACAGTTTGCCTCAACATGTGATTAGGGAAACATCTGTGCAACAATTCAAAACGTAGTTAGATTTTTATTTTGTCACTATTCGATTCAGAGAACGACTGCACGCTTATGATGACATACCACATTTTTGAGTTCTGAAATATCGTAAGTCAGCTAATTTAAATGTTACATGAGAACGACAACGATATTCACGGTTGACAAGTTTTATAACATTTTTCACCATATTTCGAGAGAGTTGTACAGAATTCAATTCTACTTTCTCTATAATACAGTATTCAGTATTTGCCGCTTACCTAAAGGCGTAGAACGTTGTAAATGTCTCTGAGGGTTCTGAGACCGTTCAACGTGCCCTAGATATGCTCTGAAGATGGTCTGTTTTGTGGCTACTGCTCCTTAATTCAGTTTAGCGTTCCTTTCTTCGTTCAGGATCAAATTTCCCACCTTCGAGGTCCATGCTCGGTGGGGTCGAATTCCCCATCAAGTAGACCTAGGATTTGTCCATTGCTTGAGTTTGCGCTCTGGTGAAAAATGGAAGGTCGCAAGCAGGGATTTCTGAACGTTATGGTTAACATGCCGCTCTTTAAAACTCCTAACGGTTGACATCTTTGTGAAGCAGTTCTTAGCTTTCGTTCGACCCTTCTGGAATATTGCACCCACTCTTGCCCATCCTGTCTAGTTCGGGATCAAATGGTCGAGCGGGTTTTGGAAATAAGTACCAAATCGCTCGAGGGGTTATGAGTGCAAAAATACCCCGAGCGTCTACTTGCCTTGGGTAGGTATTCAATGCGCTATCTACAACTTCGAGGAGACCCAATCCTCAGTTACCGCATTTTAACCGGGAAGACTGGACCAGAATTAAGCCGGATATTTAACCAGGCTAGATGTTCTCCTCTTCGCGGTCATTTCATAAAGCTACACACGCCGCGTTCCGACCTGATAAGAGCGGAACTTTAGTTATCGTGTATGGTTACGGAGAGCTGGAACTCGTTTTCAGAACATGTAGTCAGTGCAAGTTATATTCACTTGGGTGGAAGGACGATACCTTTTCCTTCTCCCGACCAAATTCATCATCCAAATTTTTGCTCATATTCTGTCGTTATCCTTACTCTTTGGTATTATCTTTCAGTTAATTGCTTACTTCTTTCTCTTCATTTTCTGCCCACATCTTTCTCATTTCACCTGACCGGCACAGCGGGGACTGCCAGTGCAGGAAACGTGAGCATTAACTGGTTGACCAGGGTGTGATCCTGGTGTTTCGTTTTAGATCCATCATGAGCCTAGAACACTTTACCATTTACTGGCTCAACGATCCACTCAAGTAGGAAGCACTCAACAAGGAACACTCCAGAAATTTTTTCTCGTTCCATTCCCATCCGTATCTGAATCTGAGCTACAACGGTTAGGTCAGCCATTCTCAACTGGAGCCATATGGCTCACCTGGGGAGCCATAAAAAATTTTCGAGGGGCCCCAAGATGAGAACTTCTTTTAGCGAGGCCATAGGGGGCCATGCTGTGAAAAGTGGGTTGTGGTAACACAACTAACCAAATCCATTTAAAAGGACTTGCTGAGAGATTTCCCCCGTGCACTAATCTCTCCTGGTCACTACCGGTCGGCGAAATGAGTTGCTCGTGTACAAGTGGATATTTACGCAGTTGTAAAAGACAGACCGGTCAGACTTCATGTTGCGGAGCTAGCGCAACTCAGCGGAACTTGGGCATAATTCGCCGGCCTCACCTCACGTACAATCACCATACAGTGACTCAGACTGTCCAAGTAACAACTGATCCGAACTTAAGAATTTGACGCGTATCCACAGTGAACCAACTGAACTATCCTCACCACTCTGCAGCCTTTACCACACGGAGCCACAATGACACTAACTGAGTCTTCTTCTGGACACCGGTTTACAACCTATGTACCGCTCAGTCTTTCTTTCTCGCTGCGTCTCATTGTCGTAGGGCTAGTTTACCCGTACTTCGTCTCCAGTCTCATTTCGCTTGTATGTCTGGAGAATGAGCTACGGTAGCCCGCAACGTTCCAAATTCGAGTGTCTACCCTGTGTGCGTGGGGTGCTATCCGTGAGGTAGGTACCTCTGTCCCGACTAAGTGCCAAAACAACTAGGACGCGTTTTAACGTTTTCCTAACGTTCAGTTCAGTTGAAGAGTTCAAATTAGTGGGAAGTTTTGTCAACTTCCGTCAAATATGTAGACTCTTGGTTTCCGTGGTGAGTACATACAACAAAATGTGTGCATTTGGACAGTGATCCTAAAACTCATAATAATCAAATGCATTGCCAACATGCATTTGGTGCCATGTTTGGCAATCGCTGATGTGGATTATTAATTTCGTTGTTGACCTTCCCGGGCCCGTTTCTTGAACTGTTTGGCACTTCTTGCTTATTCGTCTCTTCTGATCATCTTACCTGTTGTAACTGTTTGGTGCAACCTTTCTCTTTTGAATATTTTTCCACTGAGCATTGTCATTTTCTACTTCCATTTGTTTTCCTATTTCATTGATTTTTGTGAAGAACTTTTCGCAATCATTTTGGCTATCCACAGTATTTTCAAAATCAACCTCGGAAATCACTTTTGTGTTGACTCTGACAGTTTTTACATTTTTAGAGAAAATATAATCTTGTTTTCAGCATCAATAATACCGTCGGACCTGGTAGCAATAATCCACAAGAGGCAGTTCAGACCATTCCGTTCAGTAAATCAACTGTATCCAAACAGCGAGCTGAGACATCTTACGATGTAGAAAGTGCCTCAGTTACTTTACAAACGTCCAGAAAATATTCGATACACGTAGATGAATCTACTTTACCGGATAACGACGTTGTTCTCGTGGCAAATGTCAGCTATTTCAATGATAAGGAATTAATAAAAAAGATGCTGTTTACCAGGAAGATAAAAACTCATAAAAGTAGTCTGTATATATACAAGGTACTCACTGGTTTACAGACAAAAAAATCCATCCTAATGCAGAGCGTAGTTGCAGGTGAAACGGTGCTTCCAAAATGGTCGGAAGATCTAAAAGAATCGTTGTCTATCTAAATGCTTTCCCTTCTAATCTTACAATTCACCGCGTGGTACATCGAGAGGATCTATGGATTAGGCGATTTACTGTCAACTGTTGTAACAATAGTCAATTGTATCAAATCGCACTCCCTTAGCTAGTCTTTTCCAGCAGTTGTATGAGAAAAACAGGGAAGACTTTTAGGTTCTGCCACATACAGAGGTTAGATGGTTCTCCAAGTGGAACCGTCTTCGCCGTTTTGTGGCAATCTGGGACACCGCCACATTATTTTCAGGAATTGATTAAGAAAGTAAACCGTTTGCATCTGTCAGAGGTGTTTTGGCTAGCTGTTATTTTTTAATAATTCAACTTATTCAATAAAACGCTTCGAGGCATGTTGAGTAATTTTATCGCAAGCAACGAAGCTGTTATCGCACTTTTTAAAAAGTTGGAACTGTGTGTTTAAAACAGCAAAAGTAGGAAATTTTCACAATTCCAAATTCTTACTACGGTAACGGCGGAGCTAAAGGATGTAGACTTAGTTGTTTATGTCAGTCATTTACAATACTCCGAAAAGAAATGAAAGACGGGTTACATGACCTGATTGACATAACAATCCCGAGTTTGATTTGAAGCCAATTTGATGTACAGCAATGCAATGTTGAAGTTTCAATGCAGGAAAGTCTCATAGAGTTTCAAAGTGACACATTATCAAGATCCAAGTTCATGCAACATAAAAGAGATTTCTGGATAACATGTCTTTACATGTGCTCGTAACATAGACGCAATGATCTTCCAGTCTTTGTCATCTTCATGTGTCTTCAGGATAAGAGCCTTTACATAGGATCGAGGTCAAGCGTACGTTCCTCTTCTCCCCATCATGCGTAGTACGACCTAAAGCTTAAAAGAGCACATAGATCAGATTAAATACAAACCTGGTAGGTGAACTATGAGGAGGCTTTTCTTTTCGCCTTGCCCGCTGCGTGCACGTCCCGTACAACCCCCGAATGGGGGAAAGCAGAAGTGACAAATCCGCTAACCAGAGACGGTCTATCGAAACCACGTGCGTGTTTCCACTTATAAGTCAGATGCGTGAAATCACCCTGACGTTTTGGAACTAAACTTTCGCCCCCCCTATGCCATGCGCGTGTTATCTCGGTCCCGCACAGGTCATAAGACGTAATGACTCCGAAATATTTGCACTGCTCACACAACCCAAACGTACGCATATGAACGTCAGGTCTCTCATTCGGGGCGGCCTGAAATTTGGACACCGCTCACATCAGGCCCACAGCTGGCACGCAGTACGAGCTGAAATAATTTCCTTTGGATATTGGATTAAATTTTCTGCGGTTAGAACGAAAGCTAATGAGCGACGGATTAAATAGATTGCCGAAAGGCTGCAATGAATCGGCAAATTTTATAAAGCTAACAGATTTATATCTGGCGTTTCAGATTAATAAAGCTGTATTGATCAACGCTGGGGGCTATGAGAAATGGGAAGATTCTAAAAGGAGCCATCGTTGAATGGTTGCTGAGAATGTCTGAGTTTGCCAAACGAAGTTCAAACTTATAAGGGGCAATACCCGTGACTTTTGGTTTTCAAAAATATGAGAAGAAACTATTGAATTTGGAGGGTTGGTGGACTCAAATATTGGTGAGGTGCTAACGGCACTCTAACCGGATTTGTTGATCACTAGTTTTTAAATGTGCACCTCTTAGAGGATTTAAAAATGAGCTTTAACACGTGTTCGGTGGTGTGAGTTTGACCACTCAGTGTTTAGCCCACTAATGTTGGTTCAGCATTTTAAACTTGGTACGGCGTTACCAAACACTTCATGAAACTTCGACCCATACTGGCATGCAAGAGGCTGCAAAAGATTGGAACTCTTCATTATCCCACTTTGTGTACGGTCTGGAAAATTACTTCACTGAAGTTGTCAAGATTGTGTAACACCCTGGATGCAAGCGCATGTCATTTTTTGTCGCAGAGAAAGGGATAATAAACAACCCGATTGTCATTTCCAACAGGCAAACATATTTGATTACACCTTCTGAGTCTGAATCCCACTACATTCAACAAGTGTCGTCCTGTAAGAGCTTACGCATAGTCGGTTCCCTGAACTGGTCTACAATTTACGTAAGCAAATGGGTGATGTGTCTGAACAACTCGCCAATCATCCAGGTTGGATGGAAAGATATTTAGAACCGAGCAACTAAAAGTGACATCCAGCAGGTATCGGTGAACTTCGTGTCCGTCAGGTCCCTATGATGGTCTGCCATATAGTACTGGCAGAATCAAAGAGGGGAGACCAAAATGCGTAACTATCGTTACTTGGTGTATGAAAATTGTGGATAGAATATTTGCTAGTATATTCCTTGCGCTAAATCGTCACTGACTTAACGGCATCCGATAGGAAGCCTTGACTCACATGCAAATGCGAGTTTTACTCAAATACTTACCCATTCAACGCAGCACTGGGATGCCAATGGTACCAGTCTGGAGGCCGTAATTCTGCACCTGAAGACTTAAGCAGTCAAACGTTTTTGGGAACTCCTCATAAAGGCGGTATCACAAAGGAACACCATCGAAAACAGGGACCGAAACGCCGCATGCAATCAGCAACTTAGTTCAAGGAAGCCTGTACTGCTTTAGGTTTGTGTGATGACTAGCTAGTGCGTATCCACAGTAGCCTCGCGGAAAAGTGCTGTTCAATTCAGCAATCCCATAGCTGCGACACTGAAACAGTAATTTCCTATGAAACAATCAGTGTTCGTTTATTGAGAATCCACCGAAATGTGACATGAAACATTACAAGCGTATTGATTGGAATCATGCGTAAGTAACAAAAAGCAGGTGATTACCACTTGGATGCATGATAATAAATCTAGCACAGTTTAATCGTAAGAGTTTTCGTGGGGATATAGCAAGAAAAAAGTTTTTACAAAGTGAGCAGGATAACTTCATTTTATGCACGCTATTTTCCTATCACTGAATGAGTGCTTATATCATATCCCATCTTTCACAGTAACCATTTGGTTAAATGCGTAGTTTTGATGTTACCAGTCGGAGAAATTTCCCCTTCATATGTGACCCGCACTGTGCTTGAAGGAAAAATATCGCTGTTTTTCCGTTTATGCGAAGCGCGAGATTCAATGGAACAAAAGAATAGTGGTGTATTAGGGGTAAAGAGGCAAATCTAAACTACTCCCTTGGAATGGAAAGAATTACAACAAGAAAACCGGATGATAACAGCAAAAGCGTTTTCGTGTATTCACCATGGTGTTTGCACTAAGGCATACTCAAAATCGTTGATTTTAACATGCTAATATACATAAGCCCATTCGTTAGACTTCTGGAAAGGCGGTGTGCAGTTTCTTTACGTAATACTGTGCTGACAAAAGCTAGGAAATTAAACGCGGATAGACTAGAGGATGCTTAGTAAGTCCCGTAGGATGGCCAGAGTGAGAACCACAACGTGGTGAAAAGAAAAAATGAACAAAATGAGCATCATTTTGGCGGATTCACCACAGGGTTCACACGGAGGCATGCAGAATGCGGTCAACCTCAGTAGTGTATTTTAATTCCGGTTGTGCAAAATTTGTCGCATTATCTCCTAGGTCGATGTAGACAGGCTATATCGCGTAATGGACGTAGGATAGGGCAACGTCAAGGCGTTTTTTAGACACAGATAAAGTGGGGGCGGAAACAACGTAACTTGTAAGGGCGTCCCATGTCTGATACGTGAAGAGAGTAAACGTTCGCCGACATTCTAGCCGACTGTATTGCCTGACTAACTTGAGCTGATGGCCCCTCAAATTCGTGTTGTGACTGAGTTGCGGTAGGTGGTAGCAAACGTGGTTGGGGTTCCTCAAAATTTGGTAGACTATTATTAGGTCGCCAAATAGGCCCCGATCCTCGTCGCTGTGCAATCTTAGGGTGTTTAGCCTAAGTGGATATGGAAGATGGAACATCCGTTTGACGCACTTCGTGACTCATCGCTGTGGAATCTCGAGTAATGCGAGATCTTGCTTGTGTCAGTGTTACTAGGCCTTACTTGTGTATTCCACACGGGACCTTCGTTGGCAAAGCAAGCTGTAGATCCACCTACGAAGAAGATACCCGATTCCATAGCTCTATGGCCCGTGAAGTAGAATGGGTTAATCCCAACAATCAAAAGCTTTCAAGAAGTTCAGATTAATGACGTCAATTCCAGTCCAACGATCGACCACTTCCATCCACCTACCCCGTGTCATCAGTAGGTTTGTGCCGCTCGAGCGGTGTTGAGAAAAGCCATGCTGCTCGGGGGCCAGGACGCTGCACATCTCCAGCTAGTCCACTATAGCGTCAGGGACGACCGTTTCTATCACTTTCGAGAACAAAGAGAAGGGCTTCACTGGGTGATGGTTTGTAGGGTCAGAACAGCTGCCGCATTTAAAAGTGGTGATGCCCTGCTTCCACATAGTGGGGACCTGTTATTCAGCAAAGCGTCTTTGAGAGAATTGCAACAGTGACCCGGCTAGCTTAATGCTCGTAGCCTTTAGTGCTTTCGGATGAATATTTTCGGCTTTCTGAGGACTCTGATTGCGCAATGAGAGCCACTTATTTCACATGGTTGCCTGATCAAAATAACCGATGCAAGCACCGGGGTCTGTAACGTGTGTGACGGTAGATGGCAAAGACATGTGACGAGTATAAAATCAGAGCGTATTTAACCGCAAGGCATCGGTTGCTTCAGTGGCGTTTTATGATTTTCCGTCTTTTGTTGAAAGTGTGATCATAACATGCTTTGTTTTGCGAAGGCTGTTAGAATGCCTGTACAGTAGCCTGTTTTCTGCAATAATGGAACGAATGGCATGAATGGGTTTCATGTCAATAGTTAGGAAAGCTGGATAAATATTTAATCTATAGCAGAGGATACTTAGACGACACAGCAAAATATTTGATTAACAAATAATTAGGTAGAAGCCCAAGGGAATGGTGGTCAATTTCATCAGTTTTTATGATTAGCTACTTGGTTGTAAGGGAGAGGACACAATCTGTAACGTTCAGTTCACTTATCCATTACGGATATGGTTTAAAACGTGGTAGTTACAATTGTGTAACAGAGTAGGAGTGAGCATACCACCTTGGATAACCCACTGTGTTGTCCGTGGTTTTTCCATCACTTATCCATCACGACGGTCTCTGTTGGTTCTCTTACAGGAAGGAGATATTCCAGGATTTAATTGGGTCGCTTACTGCGGATACATTTTTGAAAGCAGAACCGCTTGTGATGCACATAGTCAAAAGTCTGGTGCGTAGTTAGAAAAAACACTGCTACCAATTTCTTGGCTGCTACCTTAGAGGCGTCGCGTTCCTGAAACACTTGTTGGCATTGTTACATGGGCGACTAATAGTGAATCCGGGCCGTTTGTCGTTTAATAATTTATGTGCCTAAACAAAACCAACTCGATGCGCCCTATATCAGGAAAAAATCCCCACGTGCATCTAGCTTGGCGGTGTAGTCACTTATGTTTTGTAACGCGTTTTTACTTTCTTGCTGGACAATTATAAAATTTTATTCCTGCTACACTGATCAGCGTTCCAACCTCGGGTATCTTTAATGGATAACCAGTTATCGCGCTGCATCGTTTGCCTTCAGTAGCATGAAACACGGCAAACTTAAAATAATACAGTTCGTATTCTGTCTCTCGCCTCCGAATCACTTGACCATGTCGTTTCTCGGATTTTATCATGAACAAGTGAACGCTAACATTCTGGCAAAATATCCTGCTGCTTTTTCAAGTAGTATTCTATGCAACCCTACTAGCACGTAGAGAACATGCTTCATAAATAAAACGCAGCTGTTGGTCACTGGAGATTGCTAAGTAGCAGTGACAGCTGTTGAATACGGATGTAATTCTGCTTGGAAAAATCCCCACTGCGTATGCTACTCTGAATCTTGCTGAGAAGAAAGCCTGGTACTGGTATATGTTTACCAAGTAAATTAAGAGAAACAAACAATGTTCTATGGTGCGTCGGAAAAAGATGGTTATTTATCTCATTCTGCTGTAACTGCGGCTATAACAGCTGTTGGGCACAATCACAGCATTCTTCATGCAACGTTCCAGCGTACTGCAGCTGAGGCGAGCTCAACTGCTTTCGTCGTAAAGCTACGTCATTACTGCAATCCCCATAATTACCGCATATAAAAACATAACATCCAGCATCCAAAAGTCGATAACTCGTAGGTTGCTGAAACACGTTATTTTCACCCCACACCCAAATTGGCCACTAAAATGTGTACAATCTACATCCTGCTTCGCATCTACTTGCTGGTAACCATATACCATGCGACTAAGTCTCCGTTTACCCTCAGGTGGTCCGAAGTACTTTGGTAGCATGTTAGTGCACCTGTGCGAAAGGAGTTTTGCTAATTGGATACGTATTTTGACACACTTGTTGGATGGGTGGATTTAAACGCGTTATGTCAACGTGTTGCTAGTGTTTGATGAATCTCAGCGCAAAGGTAAATGAAAATTATACCGTCAATGGCTCTATGGGCAGGTCATTTCACACAGTATCATGTTTTACGGCTCGCTGGTATGCATCATGGGTGTACGTCACGATTGGTCACAGCTAAACTTACGTGTCGTGAAGAAACCAATGAATTACGATGAGGCATTTACCCTTCACCTGTTCACTGTTACGAGTGAGGTCAAAATTTCTTTAGGTATGACGTTAATAGGGTCCCGTTGTTTACTATCACCAAAGCCACCTTAGAAAAGGTTATTCAATAGAGCTTAAGTTTAGCTGTTATATGATGTACTTGAGGATCATATCGGCTGAATTTGCACTGTATTCATTAGTATGTTCTGTTACCAAACTACCTACAGAATACGGCATCTGAACTGACATTTGTCCAACGAAGGGTTGCAGCTGAACCGTAGGAACCCTTTCTGCTTGAATGAAGTCAGTTGCCTACGAGAATAAGTGCACGTTTCAGCACTCGGTAACAATAGTATTCTCCCATCATCCTGTGAGTCCTTTGCCGGGTACCGAAACCGCTACCTTTCAATTACCAGTCATGATGGAATACATGTTACCCCGATATACAAATTCCTGAATGGTCCAAAGAAGATGAAAAGTGATGTCTCGGAACTTTCCCATGTGTAAAAACGTTTAAGTAATCTGAAAGTTCAAAATCTTCCACAACACCCGAGAAATCGCATGCACGTGGTCAGAATGACCCAGAACTGGACAAGTCACTTATACACTAACAGAGTGGAGCACCTAGTTTCAGGTCTGAAACTTTGTTCGCAACTCGAGTGAAACGTATAACAACTTTGAACACATGATTAGCGTATGTGCGCTAATTGGGATGCATCCAGTTATCCTTAGCGCTGCCGACTTATTGCAAGTGAATCGAAATGCAACTTGTCAGAAAATGCTTACGGCCGCTGACCGATGGATAACTACCTTCATATGTCATCTGAGTGGTTTGTCATAATTAATTAGCTTCTTGTGGCTCAATAAATTCGTAAACAAACTTCCATTTTCATTGGAGAAGCAAGTAATAAACACCCTGATTACCAAACTTGCTGAGAGCACACTTTGCATTGCCTGGTGTTTGGATTAGATCATAGGTGAAACTTTGCAACCATTTATGGAAGCAGCAGGCGAATTCGAGGTATACATTTTGGATTTTATGGGTAGCATAGGGTTAGGTCAAACATATTTGCCACCTGCCAAATGCCTTGAAAAACAGTTCATGGCGAGGCAGTTCTGGAATATTCCGTCCGCGCAACTGCGATATGAACCTTTTTCAGATATATCAAGGAAATAACCAAACTTTACTTTGACAACGTACCTTGCCTCACAGGAATGGAACAGATACCTCTAATAAATACCTAGTTAATATCTCGTACAGCTTTGTATTAAGCTGGCTGAACAAGGGTTTTATACGCAATATTACCAGTGTTTCATAAACTTATCTTGTCTGGAGTAGTTCTTTTGTCAATAGCGAAACGTCGTCACAATACAAACAAAAACTGATCAGTATTCTAACTCCATCGAAATCATATCTCTGATGTTGCTCATTGCAAGATAATGTTTCACGGCTACTCTAAATTAGTAATGCAAACAGTGTGCTTTTATGCTATTTGGAAGTAAATTCCAGATAATCAAGTATAGTAACGAAATAAAAGTTTCAGCGAAGCTTCTTTAATACTTTGTCCGAACGACCTGTCTTTTTAGTTATCCGCAGCCAGCATGCTCCATTTGACACTGACTGATTTAATCCGGGGACGGCGGTACTTAGACAAAAAATGTCACGGTCCCTCTCTGGTACCGAGCTGGTCATTCAGGTGCAGTACAAACGGTGGTGGCTGGTCTGTGGAACGAACCTCATGCTGCTGGTTGTCGCCATTCTAATCTGTTACGAGTAATTCCCTTTAAAATGCGAAAAGCTTCCTTACTTGTACGTTAGCAGACAAAGCCCAAACCTCACCAATACATTCGACTAGTTCAAGAGTTACATCAAGTTTTACAGACGTATTGTAAAAAGCACTAGAGATAGCTGAACAGATTTACAACGTTCCAGCGTAGTAGTACGTGGGGCGCAAGGATCGGGTGTTCATTAGCAACGCGACATCTATGTTTGAACACATTAACTCCGTGTGTGGTGAAAACGCCTCCAAGGATTTCTTTTGCAAATGCACACATTTTCCTTCAGTGCTGGTGTTGGCGTATTCAGGACGTACATTGAATTCTATCTGTATGACCGTTCGTCGCAATCTGCGTTTGATTTGAAGTTACAACTACCTGTTAGTAGTGAGTGAGGATGTGGGGTTGATGTGAATATCAGTTCAAAATGTCGAGGACTTTTGCAAAATTTGAGGTAACTTATGCGGGATCAAAAAATATTTACTCGTTTATTGTGCACCGCTACTAACAATTTAGCAGAAGGTATTATTTGAGATAGCGTTTAGAATTCAATAGTGGTAGTAAATTATGTGCATTTTTCGCTCCCTTGGGCACTATTAGTAGAATATGAAAGATACCGTATTTAGGTTCATCGTCCTATAACCGGAATTTCTGCACATATACTACAAAGTTTCAGAGTCTATAGCAGGACCAAATGTTAACAGTTGACGAGCAAATGGTTCCACTCAAAGGGTGGTCCAGAGCGAAGCATGGTATTTCCAAGAAACCAAACAAATGGGGACACATGAACTTTGTGCTTTGCGATGTAAGAGAACTTGTATATTCATTTGATATATTCACAGAGAAAATTGATCATGTTCCTCGTGTACCTGATGTCGGTGCAAGTGGAAACATTGTGATTCAACTTGCACAAGTTATTCGGGCCAATATCAACACTGCACTATACCTGGATAACCTCCTTTCTTCATTGCGTTTATTTGCTGCGCTTGCGAAGTAGGGAATATCAGCTTTCGAGACAGCACAGCAAAATCGTCCACAAAATTGCAGTTTCAATGAAGACACGAACACAATGGTTAGAGCCTCTTTCTTGATTTGACTCTAGTGTCCTTCTGCTAGGCTCAGCTAACGAGCGGTATAAGGGACTGGATTCTCGGCTACTTCAGGGAAAACGTGTGAGGACTGCGTCAACTCCACAGCTTGAAGCATCTGAGGCCACAGCAATTGCCAAATTCGGATCACAATGCATAATTATCAGCTCCGAGCTCAGCATCGATTTGATATTGTGGAACCTTTCTTGACATCATGGCGTCCATTCCCATGGGGTATCCTTCTTCAACAGATGATTTAACGGCCCGCGTAAATCCTGTATGAAAGGTAGGTAGGCACGGCCGTAACTCACTATGCCAAGAAATGAACTTAAGATCGTTATATCCTTTGGTTGTGGCATACATTTGATCGCTTGGATTTTCGACGGGTCCGGTCAGTGCCTATTCTCGTCAGGGATAAACGCCAGCTGTTTAATGAAATTCGTGAAAAACTTACACTTGTCCATCTTCAAACTAAATAAGCATTTGCTTATTCTGTTGAGTATATGCTCCGTCTGTAGACGCAGTTCTTCCCGGTTAGACGCCATGATGATAATATCGTCCAGATAAGCTACCGCCTATGATAACCCTTCAATCATTGTCTCCATGATCTGCTGGAAGATAGCAGGGCCGATTTAATACCGGATAGTAGGGGCGTGAACTGAACTAGTCCACGGTGGGTATTTATTGTCAGCATCTCCAGAGATTCCTCCGACATTTCATTCTGGAGGTATGCATCAGACAATTTTAGTTTGACAAAACACTTGCCGTCGTCCAAGCTTGCAAAAAGGTGTTCGGGAAGTGGCAGGGGTTATTGGGGACTTTCGAGTGCCACATTTAAGCCAGTAGAAAAGTCCGCATAGAGCCGAATTTTGCTATCTGGCTTCGTAACAATCATTATTGCCGCCCATGATGAGGAATTGACCAGCTTAATGATTCCGGCGAATTGTAGCTTCTCAATTTCTTGGTCAACGATTGACACAACTGCTTATGGGACTGGCCGCTTCGGTCGAAAAACTGACTTTGCGCCCTAACACAGGGATAGTTGGCGTTGGTTTTCGGACACAATCCCAAACCATTCTTGAACGTCTGCGAATACTATTCTAGCAGAGTTTCCTTCCAATACACGACCAGCTTGTGTAGTTTGTTACAAACGGATTTCAAGGGCACATCCAGTAACTACAGCTTTTCAATCCAGTTGTGACAAAGTAATTTGAGATTGGAATGCTTTGTCACGTAACAGGTGCCTTCAAACCGACAGTCATTGAAGGACACAGAATAAGTAATTGCACCAACTAGTTGTAACACTGCTCCTGATGCGTTGTTGGCAAAACGAGATATGCTCTGGATACACGCTTCTCGGATTTTCTTCCAACTTTCTTCTGTTACGACCGTGATATCCGTGGCAGTATCATATTAGAGAAACACAGGAACTCGATTAACGTACACAGTGACAAACCTTATATTTTTTATGGCCCCTTTACCGAAAGTAGCAAAGACAGGATAAAAATGAGACTAATTTTTGTGAAGCATGTTGGTACAGAGTTGCTAGGATTCTTGACGGTAATGTGGTTCTAAATGGAGCGCCATTGTTCTTCTTTATGGCCAAGCACGTTACATTTGTGACAACGATGCCTTTTGAACAGTCGCTCTGACGTACTGCCATTTCCCACATTGTCAGCATGCGGCTGGAGGCTTGCTTGGCTTCATCAGGCTCCGACTCTGCTTTGAACTTCCATACGGGTTTGCCACCAACAGAAAATCTTCAGGACCTGGTCTGGAATCTTTTGCAAGCAGATTGGGACCATGCTTTAAATTGCTCAATTCTTGGTACTCGGAACTGATAGACATAAGGTTGCTGGTCGGATCCTGCTCGATTTTGTTAAGCAGCCTCGAATGCATTTCGACATATTCGGGTGCCTGAAGACTGCAAACAGACATCTGTAACTTTAAACTGGTCGTCTGTCATCTCACTAAGTTTGAAGCGATCACAGTGACGATTGACGTGGCTAGCATAAATAACGAAATCGTCCGTCGCAGACTTAACGAGCTTCATACAGTTGTGACGAGCACTAAATCGAAAAGACTGCTTAGCAAAAATCTCATTTACTAAAGATACAAGTTGGTCCATAGTGTGTTCTTTGAACCAGTGTGGAAGAATGAAACTGAGAAACCTGTCGTGCTCCTTCGCCCCCAACTTCCGCAGAAACAGCCTGCATTTCCATTCGTCTTCAGCATCTGCAACTTCCAACCGGAAAATGTCTTTGTATCTTTTGAACCGAGACCCGCAGGTAACGCTGGCGTCTGGTTCATATTGAAATTCGCAAATACTGTTCGACACGGCATCCCTTGAAATGGACCGCTTTTCAGTGCTCTGTCAGGTCTGCTGCACAACCAGTTGCTGAAGGAGATTTTCGATCAACTTTTATTGGCTTTCTTGAAATCGCTTTTGATGATGCTGGAGAATGGAGGTCAATTTTACCCTTGAGACCGGCATCATTTTCTTCGGAAATTCCAAAAACCTATTTCGCTCGTTGTTATGACCACCGCTTCACTCCAGTTGGTTGTGCGAACCGTCGGCTTCTGCGTTGCTATAGTTACGACTGCACTCCTACTGGCTGTTCGACCCCGGCCCCTGAGCGGCTGACAAAACAACAATGATGGACCTCTCCTACTATGTGTTTGCCGAACGGCAAGACTAACCGTAGTATGCGGGTTACCTTTATAGGTATTGGGCAACTTCCTTGAATGTTCTTCGTTCTTTTTCCTTCCTTACATACCAATAATAGTATCAGAATCTTTAGGAACATTAGTTGCCATGATAAAAACAACCGTTTGAAGGAGTCTTGATAGAACCCGTTGGTTCTTGTCGAAAACAAGCGCAACCGGTTTACTCGTTAGGAGGTGCCCCTCTAAACAGTCATGTTACACGAGCACATCGAGATCGCGTGCATGAGAGGCCGGCTGTTGTATTTGTGGCCTTAGACAGCAGCGATGAGTAATCTGATTGCCTTCGCTGAGGAGTTCCTTTTGTCAGCGTGCACTCGACGAGTGATGTATAAACTTCATCCAAATAATCTTTCTAAGAGCAGACCGGGCACGAGCACTGAGACCAGAGGCAAGCTGCACTGAACTTCGATTGGTTCGTATAGTGATGCCAACCCTCACTTTCAGAAGAAGAGAAATAAGAAAGTTGCCTATCCAGCCCAGTATTGGACAGTGGATTTCAAACTGCTGAAATTTGGGAAGCAGAATACCGTTGGATATTTTCGAAAAATTCAGATAGTCGATGTCTACTCCAGCACCAGCACCCACAGATCCAGTCAAGTATGCACGGGTTATCAACAATTTAGGGGTATGGGACCGATTTTGATGAAATCCGTGCTACACTAAAACGAGGAGTATATTACTGTGCAATTTTCTTACAAGTGTCTCAGCTGTAATGAAATCCATAATTTTTGAAATTACCGGAAGTAGGGTTTTTAACCGCTAATTCGCTGGTTCTGCTTGGCTAACACTTTTGTTGATGGGAGTGACGCTTCCGTGTTTACCCATCGTGAGGACGCTCATCTCGTTAAGACTTCGTTGGAAGATTATTTCCAACGGCCCCGCTAAACTTCTGGTGGCCTATTTCAATTCAGTTGGAGGAATGCCGTTTGCTCCAGGGAAGCTATGCTCCCGCAATGACATCAGACGTTTCAGTACAGCTGTGGTTGTAAAAGTTTTGTGATTCAGACCTGATGACAGTATTACCTGCATTGGTAGGAGGTAAGATAATTTCACTCTATCCTGTCGGACGAGTTTTATGTAGTGGTTACTTTGTGTTGTATATATATCACAGATGCCCTTCTGGGAGAGGCTATGTGGACGATCAAAGCCAAATCACACAATGTCATGCAGTTACGAGTATCGCTACCTGGGAACGAATACAGCTTTTTCGAGTGGTGTATTCTGGTTTCTGTTGTGCCTGCCACGAGCCAATTGAATCGGTTGACATATTCCCCGGAGGCCACTTCAGGGAACCGTTCGACTAGCAAAGACCAACTTGTTGGGCCATTGAGGTTGGATAGATCATCCCAGTTAGTAACGACATGAGATTCCTCGGTAGTTTCTTTAATACACTGCGTGGCACGTATAGCTGAACACAAGTGTCGCATAATCGTTGAGTCCCAAAGGTGTACACGTTCTCGCTACGTTGAGCCTGAGGTTCTCGTTGATAAAAACAACGTCAAGGATCTGCGGTTTGTTTCCTGTCCTCAAATGCGTTAGAGAAGTGACGTGGTTGTAGAGCAGTGGGTCAACGACAACCTCCTGCAGTCCTGCTTTGAACCGCTCATCAAGAATGGTCGGGATTTCTAGGCCGTGCAGGTTAAAGTCCCCTACCATGGGAATAGGGCTTATGATCGTGCCATAAGATATTTTATAATAGAAGTTAGGACTTGGTCCATTTTTAAAGTGGACGATGGTGGACGGTATGCCATGGCCTTAGATGTAAGCAGCCCAATAGCTAGTCTACGGCTTAAACCCTTTGGTCTTTCATGCTGTCTATGTGTATATCGGTACGGTAGTGAATAATTACACTGCTTCCCATAGTGGGTCGACCTGCTGCAGCAGTGCCGTACCAAATAGTGCGATCTCGGTGTCAGTAATCACGTCCACAAGCTATTATGAGATTCCATGACACTAAGAATTTGCGAGGTCGAAACTGCGCAGATTTTCCAGGAAGGCCATGTGCGTTTATATACATACAATTGTGATCAACTGATACCAGAAGTGTATCTGAACGCGTAAACGTTTCGTGCGCATTTACGCTAACTTTTGTGGGACCGGCTGACTACAGTTTTTTTCTGAATCTCTGGCCTACCGCACAGGGTCCTTTAGGTCAGTGGCACAAAGCCCCCACTACCAAGTAGTTCAGATGCGACTTGTGGCGGAGTACCTATTTCTCTTTTGGGTGGATGGGAAGTTGCACTGAGATCCAGTTCAGAAACACAGACAACTGAGTTGGAAACAATCTTGTTTAGTCAATAGTAGCCTGATTTCGACCACTTTCAGACGCATCATTAAGAATGAACTTTTGTGCAGCCGTGGCAGGTGAATTTTAGCTGGTCGCGTAAAGTAACAACTTCCGAGCACCCTTTCAACTATTTGTTTGGAGTAGAGCAAGACTTTCAGCACTCTTGGGCAAGATCCATTATATTTTGGTTGATATAAGTTATTTGACGTTGCGTGGGAAACTGACTCATGGAGCGAGAGCGTTTCGCGGATGTAGCGCCTCTAATACGAACCATGAGTTTGGGCTAGCAACACGTCGTAAGACTGAATTGCTGGAACACCATGGACAAATCTTAATCTTCCGTAGTTTCGCTTACGGGATTCTTCTGGGTTTTATTTTATTTTGCCGGTGTTGACTCCAAAGAGTGTTAGGGATCCTATTAACATCGCATGCCTAATCACGAAGATGGTGAGCTGACAAAAGGGCGGTCTCCGTTTCATCGTCCGATTGAAGTGTCATCTGACGTAACGTTGGCTCGCCAAAGTGAACAGAGTTTGGGCGGCAGCCGAGGCTAACCAACCTACTTTATGGAAGCTGCAAATAATTCCTTTAATGCACAAAGGCGGAACAAAGGATAAGTCCTCGAACCTCTGCCCAATCAGCCCATCGCTGGTGCTGTTCAAGGTCATGAAATCTATTGTTACTGGCACGTTGGTGGTCGTGTTAACGCCGATTAACAAGTTGTCCATTAACTACAATCATGGGCCACGAACCATTTAACAGCGCAAGGCGGTTAAACTGAGCAGCGCAAGCTAGACAGGGTGTCGATACAATCAGCATAAATTCTTCTAAAGCACTTAGCTTCCTGGACCATTTGATACTCGTTCTTTATGCCGATGACATCAAGGTGAACTATATATACACCTTATGATATCACAGCACTCCAAGCTGGGCTGGATAGGGTATATGCGTGGTCAATCTCGAATCTGCTTCGGTTCAATGTGGACAAATGTGGAGTGCTTTACCTACAGCACAGGTTGGTGCAGTCCTATACAGTCGGTAACCAGGAGCTTCAAACTACTTCTGGCGAGAAGGATCTGGGGCTTTGGGTCCAGGTGACCTTAGATTTTCAAAGTAGGCTGAAACAGCGTCTAGAAGGTACCTCCAACATGTGGGCCTCCTGAAGCGTGCATTCGTACGATTCGACCCTTCAATTTTTCCACCATTTCTCGACTCATACATGCAGCCACATGTGAAATAGGCAATACAGTTCTGGAAAACATGGCTCAGGAGTGATCGCATCGCATTGAAGCTACCGCAACGCCGGGTAGCCAAGAACATCAGGGGTCCGCAAAACTTGCCGGATGAACGACGGCTACAAATGCTTAGGTCTTCAGCGGACAGTATCGGCGATTGCACAGGGACCTCATTTTGGCTTACCAAATTTTTGAGAGATCCCAATCATATATGCCGCTACTTACTAGAGCTCAGTCACGAGAGCAGTTTGAGGGGACACCATCTCAAACTGACGGAGCAGTACAGTCTCTTGGAGTGCCGTCGTGATTACCCTTACGTACGCGTTTGTCGTATATGGAATGCCCTAACGGAATCTCTCATACGTGCTTACATGCTGGCAGAGTTCATGTTCGAGTTGCTTGTGTAATTACGTTGCTGTCTCATCTTACAGGACCCAATACCCCTGAATAAAAACAGGTGTCCGTAAGCGATTTCACTGACGGTCAAATCACAGATTTCGTTCCACGTTTTTCACCTCGTCTAGGTGTACAGCAGAAGGAGACATCCCACCTGCCGTCATTTCTTGTGGATTTACCTGGGACTTACAGTCGACTCTACGTATACTTCAGTGAGTTCACTGGTGTAAACCCAAGTTTGATGACAATTATTTTATATTTTATATTTATGATGTTTACTATGGGGCCTGTCAAGCATTAGCTTTTTTACCCGTATAAAACCATTGTTCCTTCCTAAGCTCTAGTGGCAACGAATCAGGAGTCGTTTAGGTGAATTACCATCTTCCTTCAACAACACTTGACTGAAGGCAAAAAGGTCGAAAATGACGTGCTACACAAATGGATAAATGGACATTGGTTTAGTACAGGTAACAAGCTCAAGCTTAACAGGTTCAATAGGATGGTCATGGTGAATATTGGCAAAGTTGGAAAAATGGTCATCGAAAATAGTTTCACACCGGCGGGCGCACCGCGAAATATGTAGCATAAATTGTAAATTCGTCCGTAAGGACTGATGAAAAATGGGAGCTTGGTAAAACTCATGCCGCTTCCAGGTTAAGATAAAATGAAGTGAAAATAATGTGACCTATTCTGGGAAATGATCGTCACTAAAATCTCTGGGATACAAACGTGTTTGGCCATGGGCGATGAGTCATGTGAGGTGGTGCAGCGAAGTGAGTGCACGGTCAACTCGAGATTTGCACTCTGCCAGCGTGGGAGCGTAGATGACAGATCTCTTGAGAACATTCTATGCTTAGTAACCACATACGGAAAAGAAATTCCGACAGCATTGCAAACGACCGTACTGTTCTGCCAGCTTTAGATGCGGGTCTCTCTTAATACTGTTGTGACTGAGCTTTAGCAAATGGCGGCACGTGTGGGTTGGATCCCTTAGAACCTGGTAAGTTGAAATAAGGTCCCCACACAATCGCTGGCATTGTCCATTGAAGATCCCGAGCACTCGAAGACTTCGTTCATACAACAAATGATACGAGCGTTTGCCATTTCTGGTTTTCCAGATTTGATGTATCTCCAAGCCGGTGAGAACTCTCCTCAGTCATGGCCGCCAGCTATATTGTCTTCCACATCTGGACCTATAATCTTTACAAACACTGAAAAATTGACGGGGCGAATCGCCCAAATGCATGCCTCACGATTCCCACTTTTTGGATGCCCCTCCATGATGCCTTTTCATCCTGATTCGAACGTCTAAGTTCGGCCTGGACCAAAACACCAAGTTCGTTTTCACCAGAAGACTTTTAATGCTTCTGGATACTGCGTTTCTAGTAGCACACCAGCTGGTGATGTGAGTGCAGCACTTTACATTTGCCCACAGTAAACCGCAGTATCTTCTGCACTGATCGCGCTTAAACACTATATAGGTCGGCTGGAAGTATAGTAATAACACCTAGTGTATTGCTCGACCTCCACATCATTATATAATCAACATACAGCGGACAGTTCGAGCTTATGAAGCACTTCATATGGTTGATATACATCAGAAATTACCGGTCCCTGTGGTACTCCGCATTCAAATTGGATGGCATTTGATAGGGGTTCACGCACTCGTACATTGAAGCGACGGTGTACGAGAAAACGTTTGCTCCTCCTTAGGAGAGTATCACGAATACCTTAACCCTGGTGTTTGTGAATATGTATGCAATGTTCTAACCTAAGTGTCACCAAACTCTTCTTTTTCACCTCGGGCCCGAATGCCAACAATGTGAAGAGCACGGGCCGGATTAAATTTCTGCACAATACTCGCAGGCCAAAACCTATGCTTTGAAAGAAAAAACGAATAAACTTATTTAAGCATTTCAAGTGAAACATAGGTGAGCGTCTGGCGATGTAAAATAAGCAGTCAACATATTCGTTAAATTAAGTAGAATTATAAACGCATAAGCTAAAGGGGAGTTACCTCAGACGTTTAGTGCAATGTCCGGATGACACAAACAGTAGAATAAGTAAACAGTAGAATTTCAGTAAAATTTGTGATACTGAAGTTTGTCAATCCAATTAGCATCAATATTTGGTTTGGAATGGCCGTATCCATTCAAGATAATTACTCCCAAATATTCATCAGTTAATCGCGTTCGCTGAGTTGACTACTCACACTATATCTTCCAGCATGTTTGCTCGCAGCTGTAAGTTGTTCCAAACACGGATACCAAACCAGCGGTAAAATTCTTCAGTTCCTGAAATTCAGCTTCAGGTAAGCAGCAGTAAAATCCAGCACGTTTTCCTCCAGTGTGCCTGTTTCAATGAGTCATTGGTCAACAAATCATCCACTAATACCCAAGTCCCTATCGATTATCATCTCACCAGTTGTGACAAACCTTTTCAATAGACCGCTCTCTGAAGGATCCGTCCCGAACGACTGGAAATGCTCGATAGTTAAACCGCTTCCCAAGGGTGGTGATACGAGTAAAATAGAGAACTATAGACCGATCTGTTTGACTTCGGTATTATCCAAAGTTCTCGAGAAGATTGTGAAAAAGCGTCTGCTGTCGTTCTTCGAATCGATGGACGTATTGACGCCAGCGCCACACGGCTTTACGAAAGGGCGATCCTGCATCACCAACTTGATGTACGCAAACCACCAGTGGGTTCGAGCTCTCAATGAACAGAAGGATGTTGACGTGGTGTACATCGACTTTAGTAAGGCGTTTGACAGAGTGAACCACGAGGTACTCCTTCGTAAACTGAGGACATACGGAATCGGTGGCACGTTACTTCAGTGGATACAAGAGTTTATTGTGGGACGAAGGTTTAGAGTACAGGTTAATGACTATCTGACAGAATGGTTCCCATCGACCAGTGGCGTGCCTCAAGGAACTGTACTTGGGCCAGCATTATTTCTTATTCATATCAACGATCTTCCGCAGCAGCTCCAGTCACCATGTGTCCTGTTTGCAGATGATTTGAAAATCTGGAGGATCATTGAAAACCAGGACGACTGCGCTCGCCTCCAACATGACTTAGAGCGACTGTCAACGTGGTCCACTGAAATGCAACTCCCTCTTAACGCAAGCAAGTCGGAGTTCATCAGTATCACCAGACGTCCAGCCACTCGATCATACACCTTGGGCGGCCAGTTGCTCCATCCCAACACATCTGTCAGAGACTTAGGAGTTCTCTCACGACATGATTTAAGATCACTAGAAAATACAGAGAAATTGTACCGTGCGGGACTTCGTATGCTCTGGGCATTACGACGCAGTTTCTCCACATGGTCCGAAGAAACCGTCCCTCGTCTATTCACCTCGCTCATTAGACCAATCCTTGAATACGGTGCCCCAGCTTACCATCCGATAACCCAATGGGAAACTGAAAAACTGGAGAAAATACAGCATATCGCAACTAGAATGATACCAAGTCTACGAAAGCTTCCGTATGAAAAACGTTGTGAAAAGCTCGGACTCTACACACTATCCTATCGCCGAGTAAGAATTGATCTAATTATGACCCATCGAATACTACACTTGAATCACTTCCCCATACTGCGGCCAATATTTCACCTGCGAGAACCCTGTAACACCCGAGGACATCGTTACAAACTCAGGGTCCCCAGCATGAACAAAGTATCACATCAGCTTTGTATCGAACGAAGAATCGTAAACTTATGGAATACACTACCAGAAGGATTAATAGAGGCCAATTCTGTGAAGTGTTTTAAAACCCGTATCGACGATTATTTTGGAAACCTGTGCTTTTGTGAAACGATGCACATACAGTGCCAAAAGAAGACATTGTATGTCCGGAAATAATAACGCTAGTACAAATTTCTAACCGAACACGGATAAACGATTAACGGACCAGACACAACTGCTGATAATTCACAAGTAAATTTTGATTTTTCGTAATTCGATAGAGTTGTACAGAAACCTTTCTATTTGCTCTTAAATACAGTCTCAGTCTCTCAGTCTCAACAAATCATCCAGCTTCAACTATAGTTCATATGGATGTAGTGCCTAGCGAGAGGACGTCATCAACTCGCAGGCTAGCCACGATCAGTGACAGTGGAAGACAGGTGGTGCTGTATGCTAGTTAGATTGCAATTATGTAGCCCAGTTAACGTTCCCCATGATTCAGTAGCTAAAGCTGCTGGCTAGTTGGCATCTGCCTCTAGTTGCCATGGGTTCGATCCCCATTTGGTGGATCGAGAGGATGCGCAACGCTGACGAGCCTCAATAGGGCGAAACGCGTCTGGTGCTTTTCCGGACTACACTGTGCTATGTAGCTTTAAGGCACTGGGGAATACTTCAAAATAAATTGCAACTAAAGTCCTGCTACTCGAGCGTTATATATATATATATATATATATATATATATATGTAGCCTCTAGTTTCCAATGCTATGGATATAGCATCTAGCGAGAGGACGTCACCACCTCGTAGGCTAGTCACTGTCAGTGACAGTGGAAGATAGGTGGTGCTATATCCCAGTTATATTACAACTGTTCCGGCCGAGAGAAAAAGATATTAAATTGAAAGGGGTTGTGGTCCAAAATGTTATGTGTACGCGTTTTTAAAATTTATTCAGGTACCATCCATCCCGTTTTCGAAAGAATTATTTAGGGATTGTGATGTCCCGAACATAATATTCACGTTGTGGACGGTTAACTGCTTACTAATCACAAACATAAAATTGCAAAGTGTATAGTATATTCTGAGATCTCTGGGAAGTTTGTTCCAAATCTTTGAGTAGTGGATTAGAAAGAAACGTTCTGTTTCTCGTAGTAAATTGTGGAATCGCAACCTTTATCTCTTTTTTACTGATGGAATAGCTGCTGTGTAAAGTTAGGTGAACACCGTTATCAAGATCGTGAATATGATGGTTTATGATCCTGTAAAGAAAACATAGGTTCAGCTTCATTCTCCGAAGCCAGACTGGATCAAATCCAAGTTTAGCACGTCGCTCTCTGTATGTCATTGAGGAATACCCAAATATCATTTTCGTGAAGCATCTCTGGACCCTCACAAGAGCACTCTGGTCAGATTCCTGAAGGTTAGACTGGACCATTGTACAGTATTCCATACAAGCGAATACATAGGTTATGTAAAATCATATGCGAGATTCCGTGAGGTAAAAATGAAGGTTCATCTATCCGATAGTCTTCATGACCTTCGAAACTTGAAAGTCACAAGCTTCGGCAAAGTTATAAGTGACTGAGTATTGCACGCCCAAATGGCGAACTGCCCTACATTGTGAGATATGTGCGCCATGTAGTAATAGAGTGTCCCGCAGTGCTTAGCATTTCTACGACAAAATAGTACATAAGTCCACGGCAAATGACATCTGCCACAGTAGGCACCAGGAGTCAAGTGAAGATAGGTCATTCTGAATACGACGTACGGCTTCCTGCTTACTTGCACGTTACTGTGAACAGACAACTCTAAGGTCATCAGCATGATAAATATAAACCATTTCTTATTATTTGCAAGACATCGTTAATATATGTTAAAATAGACGAGGACCAAGTACACTTTTTTGAATCACTCCACTGATGATTGCTCCCGACTTAGTGAAATGGTCGCTAATGCACACCACCTGTTGTCCACCAATTAGATATGAAGACAACAGTTATGTAGCATAGGGGAGGTGGAGGATGGGCGGTCCGCCCCGAGCTGCAAGAGCCAGAGGGAGGCATTTTTAGTACCTTCGATTTTCCGGTACCAAATATAATGCTCCAAATATCCGGATAAGCTGAGAGTTGGATATTTTGAGGTTACTTTGTATAATCAACAAAACATTTGCACCTTGTGTCATACATGTGCGAAGGTTCTTCCCAGCGATCCCCTTAGTTGTCCCATTTTGGTCAGTTTCACCACATATACATCAATGTCCCAAATGGTCATCCATTTCATGGAAAACTAACGTGCACTTTACCGTGAGCAGATTTTGAGGGTTTATGGATTTACAACTGCCGGAGTGGGGAACGAAAACTTTGCCACCGCCCCAATCGACAAACGTAGTTGCTACGCCACTGGAAGACAGCCAAGAAAATATCGGTGCTCCAATGCCTATGGCTATCAATTTTTTCAGTAACCTTCTGCGAAGCACTCTATCAAGGCCTTTTTCATATCCAGTTACAGGATTATAACACTGTTGCCCTTGTCTATAGCAGCCGATGCATGCTTTAATAAGTCTGTCTGGCATGTTGCGCAGGATCGACCTTGCAGGAAGTAGTGCAGAGAAGTGCTGGTGTTTGCCTTGTTCAAGAATACAAATAGTTCATTTTTCACTATCCTTTCCACTACTTTAGGGACGATGGGTGTATGATAGATGGGACGAAAGTTTTAACCTTGTGGGCGGCGTCACTTTTATGTCGCCGGACAACGACAGAAGTTTTCCATTGTTACAAGATTGTCAATCTGTTGAGCAATGCAGAGGTAAGTCAATAGCACTGCTTTTTATTAAACAAGGGATTCCATCAGAGCCTGCGCAAGTTGTAGAGCATAAACGAGAGACTTAACTAGTGATTCTGTCTACTGTGAATTCCACTGTGGATAGACTATCACTCTTTTGTGGTATAATAAGTTCTGGTGTGCCTGATGATTCATTGACCATTGGTTCGGAAAAATAAGCAGTAAAAGCTTCGCAGAAATCACCTAGTGCGTCGAATTATGTTCCATCAGACGTGGTAATAAAATTGAAAATTTCGCTGCGACGCGAAACCGAGGCAAGAACAATTGACTATTTCAGCAGTTTTGCTAGGACAGTTCAGAGCTTTATACTCTCCTAGAATGAGAGTTTTGTCATTTTGATGCCACTGTTTGCGACGATCTTGGCCTGCTGTAATGACGGCGCAAAGTTAACAGTTAACCTAAATTTCCTTCGAATGTCATGCAGCTTCCGTGCTGCCTTGAATACTGAGCCATCTGATGTACATTTAGTTTGGTGGGCAGATTTTAGTGGTCTTGCTGAATCGATGCCGAAGCCAATTATACCATAAAACATGTTGGGCGCTGGTTGAGGACATAAATAGAGAAAGACGTTATCCCAGTTCATCGAACCAACCAGGTCCTTGAAAGAGTTCCAGTTGACGGAACTGAAAAGAGGATAAAGCATTGCGTTCTGTACACCGGCCATGCGTAGTCTTAGGCCGCATTTGATCACTTGATGATCGCTTCCCGGAAATTCAACAAGACTCTTAACACTGTTTGCAGGTATGCTCAATGAAAAAAGGCGATTCGGAGTACTTTACTCCTGGTAGGTTGGCAGACGTCTTGCTGTCAGCCATTCATTTGTATATAGGAGATAAGTTTTTGTCTTTGCAAAGGGGCCGTTCCCATGGGCCATGCAACCAATGGCAGATTGAAACCACATTCAATAATCTTATGTATAAATGGTAGGCTAGTGGCGAATTCAAATGGGAGCATCAAAAGTTATAGAACTTCTTGCGTTCACTTTGGTGCGCTGCGTGTACATCCCCTAAGCAGCTGCTGCTGCCGAGTAACACATACCGTAAGCCATAGTGATTCTTGGACATCGTTCAGCACTGTGTTCTCGAGCGTTGCTGTTGCGAGCAATTGTTTCAGCTAAATTACACAGCCACCACCTCGACGGCTAGATGGATTTCTCATAAACTTGTCGTATCCGAAAATAGTTAACTGATTGTCAGGCATGTCATCATGGCACTGTGACTGTGTTAAATATGATATCAGGATTATTTACCAAAACAAATGAGCGTAGTATGTGGATCATAGAGTCAAGAGAACGAATGTTCAGCAAAAATACTGTAAGAGTTGTGAGATATGAAGAAGGACTTGTAGGCTGTTTTCTAAATGTTAGGGTTTCATGCCGTATGACTGGACCCAGGTTAGAAATTGTTGAAACAGCGTGTATCAGCAATTGTGCGAAGAATATTATTTTCGCTTTATCGAAACGAATATTTTTCTTACAATTGTTAATTTTTGATCCCATGGGAATAAATTATGAAGTAACTAGCGGGTATTGCCAACGGTAGAAAATGATTGGGAAGTGGCCTTAGCGGAGGGGGTTGCGACTGAGTTTGGCACTCTAGAAAATTGTTCGAGGAAATGAGTCCATGATTGTTGTACTGGTTTATTGGAGCTCGAGATTTAAGTTGTGTCATCTGCATCATATCACTGATAGGCTGTTGTTTACTTAAAGCAACGATAAGAGTCAGTGGGCAGCGGTCATTTCCTTCGATGGGTAATATTCGCTTACATGCGCCCGAAATACAAGGATTCACCAAACACGGTGGAGGCACACTAGTGTCAACCCATACACCACCACCCGCGTAATCCTTGTGATTCATTGATAGAACCGCAAAGTGGTCGGACCCAGTTACACTTGGTGTAAGGCGCAAAGATGGTGGAACGTCTTCTACAACTTTATGACCAAAAGAGGTATGTCTATCCAAACAAACGGATGATACAGAGTCACTCAGCGACGTTCACGATAAATCTAAATCAACCGTCATTTTATTATCGATCAATTTGACCGGATCCATCTATATTCTCAATGAGTGTGGACACTTGCCAGAGCAGACTTTAGGCGGGACATGACAGGTCCAAGCTTGAGGTAGCGGTTTCGCGTGCAACTGGGATTTAGCAGGTAACGTAGTTGTTATTTGCTAATCTACATCGTTAGCACTTCGCATGCAGGAAACAGCATTAGAAAAATCAATATGACTGCTAGAACTGGTTATCCAAGAGGAAGAACCATCGACACCACTAGCTTGGTAAATTGCCGTCGTTTTGGGCTTGGTCGGCTTATCATGCTTAACCGTGAAACTGCGGACTGGTGGATGTCCTCCAGTAACCACCTTTTCATCTGACGTTTATCTTAACTCTCAAGTACGAGAATTCGAGGTTCTAGAGGACACAGCACCTAATGCAATGGAGCGGTCCACATATTCATATGATCTACTGAAAATTACATTAATCACTTTTTTATGCATTACATCATCCATGTTTGCAGCAAACGGAGTATAATCCACAAATTTGTGGTGGACACTAAGTGGAGCGGTATCAAATGGCTGCGGGGCGTCAGATGACTGTTCGGTATTTTGGTTTGCCTCTGACTTTCGCCTCGTTCTTTCCTTCTACTGCATTCTAAACGGATGTACCTTTCTCTAAGTTTCAGGAAGTAGCTTGTCAAGTTTGTTTTTATTGTTATGCTACCATAAAGATTGCTACACATGATTTGGATTACGCAGGATAATACAGGATTCAACTAGATCATATCTAAACTACGATAACGTCCGCCAAAATATTCCACAAGATTTCCATTTCCACGCTTTTATGGATGACACTCACCAATACCTGTTTTGGTGACTTGAGATTGATGAAGCTTTGGAAATGTTACCACAGCTGTCAAAATTGATTACGTATTCGAGTCTGGCACGAAGCTCGTCTTCGAGCTTACGAGGTAAAGGCAGAAGAATGCCTTTTTAAAGTTCTTTTTAAGGGTCTGACGCGATGGTTGTCACTTATTTTTACCATTTTTTTAGCTACTTAGACCAAAGTACATCACCCTAAGTCAGCACATCAACGTCACATTCGACAGAACAGATTTAGAGTATAGGTTCACCAAAGCAATATGCAATTCAAGCCTGGCATCCATGGCTGAAACACGACCTTAATGCACTGGAGCAGCCACAACGCCGGGCATCTAAGAACGTCATTGGAATGCGCAATCGGTCCTACCAGGAGAGGCTGCGACGACTAGGATTGTTCAGTGGCAGCTATCGCAGGCTACGAGGCGACCTGATTATGACATACTTGATTTTGCGAGACCCACATCATGTGTACCGCCCTTTACTGCAATTCAGCAGCAATACAAACCTGAGGGGCCACTCATTAAAACTCGCAGAACAATACAGTCGTCTGGAGTGTTGCAGACATTTCTTTTCCATTCGTGTCTGTCACCCGTGAAATACTCTCCCAGAATCGGCCGTCTCTGCACCGACACTAACAATATTTAAAAGACGGTTGGACGATGCACTCATCCACTTACACTTTGTTGCTTAACACTATGTCTCCATCCTACACCTGGAGTTTACCCTGGAATTATTTGTTGTTAACTGTGGGTGTTGTGAATCTAAGTGGATCGCAGGACTGCAGCGAAACAAACGATAAGTCCTTATTTTCGTATTTGAAGTATTAACTATTTTACTATCCTCTTCATCATAATTGTCATGTTGATATCCCCACCAACTATCCAACGGGGCTTGTAAAGCAACGCTTCTTAACCCGTATAAATTCATTGTTCATTCATTGTTCATCGTTCAAGCTGTAGTAGTATAGGGTCTGGTGTCATATGCGGGGTTCTGTATGCTTCCATGCAAATCACTAAGCAATTTGTTGTTTGATCACTGATGGACTACTTACTGCTCAGCATGCGTCATAATCATTCGCCATATCTTTAGGTGATCCGAAAAATTGACACCTCTTTGATTATATGTAGTGCGAGATAATTCTTGAATATTAAAGGTAGGTGTGTTCTCCGGTGCTGTGCTACGCAGTACTCAGCGTTTTTAATGTGCAGCGATTGACATCTCATCATTTAACAATTAATTGGCGCTGTAGATACAGCTGTACTGTCAAACTCAATGCAGGACCACCGATACCATCTTACTAAATACAGGAATACGATGATTTAGGTGGCTGATTTGTTTCGACTCCCAGTCCAAAGTCGGTCGGAATGCGGCTAGAACTAATCCTCCCTTTATTATCCAAATCATGGAACTCTGTTCTGAATTTTTCATTTATACTCCCCCAATAACTGCCACAAGTCTCAAAAACAACACGGTATACCACATGCATTACATCAGTCAAACCGAAGTTATTAGGACATGGTATAACGCAAACAAATGGTATGTAGCTGTGAGACACAATGAGTCTACTGAAAACGTTCCTCTTTTATTGCTACATTTACACTCTTTACTTACGGGAATTGTCAAATATTGGCGTTTTTACCGGTTATAAGTCCATGGTTCCGTTATTCCACCAATTCAACTCGGCTACCCGTCTACCAACAAGGTCGCCTGTGGTGGCAGTTTTCATCATGGTTCTGATATACAAACTCCAACCTATACGTCCCTCGATCCCAACCTATGCTCACATTCAAACAGACTGCGGCACAGGCTAACAAATCACCAGTAAATCCACAGCCATTGAACAGTATAACCGAATTGACCATACACACTTGAATTGTGGTCCCGTTGTATATCCGCTTTGCTATTCCATCTACATACTGAGAATAGTTCTGGTCATTACAGCGGTCAATAACTTTGCCGTTTCCAAGTATTTCATTACAGAATCGGTAGTATTAGGTTACATGATTTTGGGCAACACCTAACGAAGCTTTGCTGGGTGGTACTTCGATGCTACAGCCCTACTGATTCTACGCCGTAAAAGCCTGTTTCGGATTTAAAATCCTCTGAAATAACCATACCAAAAGTTCAACGAAGTCCCACGCATCTAAACCCATTGCATTTTGCCTAACAGATTTAGATGCAGAAAAGTTGCACTGAAGAAGAAACTGAGCAGTGTTGTTATGCCTCCTATTGTTGTCAGTTGCATAGATAAATATGTCTTAAATAACCAGAAGGTTCAACGCAGAATGTCGCAAAAGTAACCGATATCCGGCCGGTACACAAATTGAAGTTGACTAACTAGATAATAAAAAATGTAGGCCTACGTCGGGAAAATGCCATTGTGTTGTTACTGTAGCGTACTTTTCCAGCTGTTGTTCAATTCAAATGGTTTACTGGTTTCAGTCAAAGTTGACGCTAGCGAAATCTAGGTGTGTGTTAGTGGCGGAATTGACAGGATGACTGAGTGCTAGTCCATCCAGCAAACTTGGCCAAGACATTTACCATGGATAGACCTTATTGTCAGCGTGTGATACTGCTTACTCCCGAGAGGAATAAAATGATGGCTTTGGTTGTTGATTTTGTTTCACGTACAGGGCGACGGCTGACCCTCACTAAGCAAATGTAGTGCGTCGTCTAACGTATGCTTCTGTCATCCGGGAATTATTAAGAGAGTACTGCGGTATCTGGACAAGCACTGGTCTAGCTGTACTTCTCGAAACTGTTCCATAGTACGGAACACCGTATTCTCCCGCACAAGCTTCAAAACTATGGAATCGATAACCAGGTGCTCGGTTGCATCGCAACTTCCGCACTCAAAGTGCGGAATGCGAGAGTCTGTAGCTCCGTTTCCAACCCAACTGACGTCCAGTGTGGCGTGTCCCAAGGATCGGTACTGGGGCCACGTTTATTCCTCACATTCAGTAACGACGTTGCTAGTGTACTGCAGTCGATTTTCTTACTATTTGAAGATGTCAAAATTCGGCATGAGATTAGTACAGCGGATGATCACATAGCATTTTAGAGTGACTGTACAAGGCTTGTGTGTGGTCATCTGACAACCGGCTCCAATGCAACGTGCCGAAGTACAAAGCCGTAAGCATACTCCATCAGCTTACCTAAAAATATCTACTTGGGGACCAGCAGTTACAACGTGCTTCCCAAGAAAACGACCTCGGAATGATCGTGCAAGACGATCTTGGCTGTTCGAGAGAGGCTGAAAAGGTCTCGAAATTACCCTGTCAACATCCTGAACTCTTACGGAGGTATTTCGGAAATTTTGAACCATCAATGTTTGGGCACATGCTGTACGCCTACATGAGGCCCTACGTTGAATATGCGGTCTAGGCCTGGCGTCCCTGGCTCAAGCACGATAGCAATACACTTGAAACTCTACAACGCAGAGCAAGCAAACTCGTTATAGGACAATTTCATCTGTCCTACCAGCTCAGACTGCAGTCACTGAGAGTGTACAGTGGTGAATATCGACATCGGCGAGGAGAACTAATCATGGTTTACAGCACACTGATGAACCCAACTCACCCATGTCGCAATCTATTGCGACATCAGTTTAAATAGGATACGCACTACAGTCTACTTGATTTTTGCCGAAACCTTTTCTCCCTCCTTTTGCCCCGTGCCTGAAATGCCCTTCCGACTCACGTTATCCTTGCCCCTACATTAACGCTTTTCAAAAAAAGCCTTGAGGAAACGCTTTCCAGCTTGCATTATTTGATGTAGTTTGTTTCACACGGAGGACGAAATGACGCAAACCTAACCATGTGATTAACAGCCCTCTCCGGAATGTGGTGGTGAGGATACATGCAGAAGTGTCGTGGTGAGTAGCATGGGTGTGATTAAACTGGATTGACTTATCACATCTGTCAAATAAAGCAACACGCGAGTAAGAGTTGTCGTTGTCTGGTATGTTTCCCACGCAGTTCCGTAACTATACCGGCTCTCTATATTATCTTTTGGGTGCACATCTCATTCCCACTTAAAACTATCGTTATGCAGCAGTGCATTTAAACGGGTAGACGCTTAAAAATGACCATTTATATAATCGCTGACTGTTTCAATTTTATTTTCCACCACAACCATTCTACGGGATTTGCCAACCACATACTTTTTCAGCCGTAAGGTCCAGGACAACAATCCACATGAGTCAGTAAACTGACCATGTGTTAGACCCACTACCTTTCGGGTGTACATTTAATCGCAGGCTTTGGTTGAGGACCCGAGTCGTTCTCCTGTCAGGTGTGGGCTTCATGCCAGTATCCTAGTCCAACCACTTCAAAGCTTAGGAACTGCTCGATGGCCCACTTCCCGTAGAACCTAGTCGTGGGAGACTACAGGTTTACGGGTTATAAGCTCACCGCTCGATTGGCGTAGAGCACGAAGGCCACACATTGTCCCTGACGGTGGGAGAGAACCTCTGGGTTTTCAATGGTTGGCTACTGTCCGCCTCAAGCCAGGCAGCCCCTGGTCAAATTTTTGCAAACTCGCCAAAACCCACCTGCGTCTGGCCCTGGTCGCAGGTGTATCCTACTACGGTCGCAAAACATATGCGAAACGTTCCAATACCTCAAAGGCTGAGTGTGACGGACCACAAGCTGATCCTATTCTGTCTCTGCAATCAACTTTCCGAGTTGGATCTACTACCAACTGCCTTGTGGGTCAGGTTATTGAGCCAAAGGCTCCGGGTGAAGTCCCTCAAGCAAACCTCCGAAGCTAAAGCGCCACCTTGCGTGCGATCGCCTACCAATGCAATGGTAAGACTCGTGCAAAGCACAACATCGGGTGCTGGAAGGCTCGCACACTACTGGAACGGAACTCCAGTGAGTGCCCGGAGCGGCGCACTGCACTCGTCGCGATGGAACTGGCGCGCTACCACATCGATATTGCGGCGCTCAGTGAAACCCGGCTCGCTGAGCAAGGTAAGTTACATGAAGCAGGTGCTGGCTACACATTCTACTGGGTGGGAAACGCCGCCTGAGCACCACGTGAACATGGGGTCGGATTTGCAATATCCGATCGCCTCCATGCCTACATGTTGGGTGAACCAACAGGCATCAGCACGCGACTGATGAGTGCTCGCCTACGACTCGGAAGAGATAAGTTTGCCACTTTTATAAGCACGTACGGTCCGACCATGTGTTATCATGATGACACGCGTGATCAATTCTACACTCAGTTATCCTCCGTGATACGGTCTGTTCCGTGGAGCGACCGACTATTTCTGCTGGGTGATTTCAACGCGCGCGTTGCGCGCGATGCATCGGTGTGGACAGATGTCATCGGTCCGCATGGCATTAGTTTAGCCAAAGCGAACGGTGACAGGCTGCTCCCATTGTGTGCCACTCACGGCCTGACGAGCACGAACACTCGGTTTGCACTGAACGCGAGTGATATAGCAAATTTGATGCCACCATGGAGTGGTCATGTTCGCCTGCTCGACTATGTCATCGTACATCAACGTGATATGTGTGAAGTGCGCACGACACGTGTACTGCGTGGAGCTGAGTGTGGTAATGATCACAAATTGGTGCAGACCAAACTGTCCACCCATTTTCGTAAGTCGACGTATTCCACTCCCGTTGTGAATCAGTGTAAATCTAACATTGGACAATGGACAATGGTTTATTACGGGTAAAAAAGCATCGCTTAACAAGTCCCGTGGGATGGAAATTATTGCGAAAACTAATTGCATAATAAAGTGAAAAGCGTTGTGGTGGACTCACCATAGACTTATGTGAAATAGCGGAGATGATCGCATATTAAACGTATAAATCTATAAATCCATTGGTTGGGGGTTTGGCAAGAAACCGTTTGATTGCGTTTTGTAGCCCCTGGCTAACAAGTCACAAAATGAAATATAAGTGAAACAATGCATCGTCGACACGTTTTTTAAATATCGCCAGATTGGGAGCAGAGACGACATAATTAGGGAGGGCATTCCAAGGCTCACACACGCGGAGAGAAAAGAAATTTCTACGGCATTCAAGCCGGCTATAATGAATTGTCAGTTTCAGAGGGTGACCTCTTAGTTTAGTGTTGGGGTTCAATTCCAGCAGCGGACGGCAAATGTGGTTTGGGTTCTTCAGAATCTGGTAAACCATTATGAGATCCCCCCGCAAAAGCTGATATCGACTGCTGTAGATTCTTAGAGATTTCAGTCTAAGCTGATAGGGCAGATGAAAGAGGCCCCTGACGTTCTTGGTTGCCCTTCGTTGAGGAGTCTCGAGAGCAACGAGATCCTGTTTCTGCCACGGCTGCCACGCCTGAATAGCATATTCCACGTGAAGTCGCACGTAGGCCTTAAGCAATTGGGGAAATATTGAGGGCTCAAACCTACCGGAGGCTCTGCGAACAAGGCCGAAGTGTCGATTGCCGGTTCTCCTCGCCTTCTCTGCTTGTTTGGAACACCCGAGATCTTCCTGTACCAATACACCCAGGTCACGCTCCTGAGATACCTTCGCCAAGGTGTGGTCTCCAATCTTGTAAGCGCTCACCAGTTGGTGACGCAGATGTATCACTTTGTACTTAGCCATGTTCAATTGAAGCTTGTTCCTCTTTGACCATTCGTAAATGCAATCTAGGTCATGTTGGAGCAGATCCTGATCTGCCTTGTTACTGATCGCCCGCCATATCTTGACGTCATCGGCAAAAAGCAGGAAGTTTGAGGAGATGACTCTTGCCAGGTCGTTGATAAACACCAGGAATAAACGCGGTCCCAGCACTGAGCCTTGCGGGACACCACATTCCACGTCAATTGGATTAGAAAGTGATCCCCTAACACGTACTTGGAGCTATCGTTGGTAAAGGAAGTTGCCGATCCAACCAAGTACAGGATCCCGATTCCGTAACTTTGTAGTCTTTGAAGTAGGATGCGGTGATCAAGGCGGTCGAAAGCTTTGGAGAAGTCCAGATAGATGACCTCGACTCCGACCCCATCATCGGCCACTAGCGTCCAACTACCTCGTGCAATAAGTAGGTTGGTGGTGCATGAGCGGAGTTGACGGAAGCCATGCTGTTCCGGTACCAAAATGTTGCATTTTTCCAGGTGGTCCATTAAAGCCTCAGCGACAACTGCTTCCATCACCTTCGCGAGCACAGGGAGGAGAGTCACTGGACGATAGTTTGCAGGAACGGAACGGCTACCGCCTTTAAAAATAGGGGTTATAATGCCACACTTCCACATAGTGGGGACTTGTTGATCATCAAAGCACCTTTGAAAGAACTGTGACAGTGGTTCAGCTAGCTTGGTGGCCACAGCCTTCAGTGCCTTCGGGCGGATGTTGTCTGCTCCAGGAGAACTATGTTCACGCAGTGAGAGTAACTTCCTTAGCACATTTGATGAGTTGAAAATAACATTTGTAAACAAAGGTGTCGGTAATGAGCTTGATATTATGGGACAGGTAGAGGTTGCGAGTTCAAAAATTGGGGCGTATTGCAGCCGCAGGGCATTAGCTGCTTCTTCGGCGCTTTGTACTCTACCGCCTGTCTTGAATAGTGGGGGTATTCCATGCTTCACTTTACGAAGCTTATTGACATGCTTATACAGCAGTTTGTTGTTTAGCATGAACTTTTTGGCTAGGCACTGTTGATAATTTATTTTGTCCTCACGGACAAGTGCGGTGCAATGGTTGCGATGGGCCAGGAAATTTCCCCAAGTCTCTGGGTCGGGGTTAATCTTGTAGGCACGCCATGCTGCATCCCTTATCACTAGGCATTTGCGAGTCCTACTCCTTATAATTGAAGGCATTTTCGCGGGACGAAGGGGTTTGGTCTCTGATGCTTTGTTGACGATGTCGCTGAGTTTATTAACGAACTCTGCCCAAACGTTGTCAGGGGGACTTTTGTTTGAGAATTCCCAAGCAGCTGCGTCGGCGACTTCTTTCAATACGTGGTAGCGTGTGATTGTATGAGTTAGTTCCGAGTGTTCAGATGGATACTCTGCATAACACACATAGTCAAAAGTTATTCCTACATGGTCACTGAGACCTAATGGACTATCCATCAATAACTTGTCAATCATGAGCTCTTCATTTGTGAGCACAAGGTCCAATATGGACGGTTTGTTTGCTGTCCTGAATCTAGTGGGCGTGGTGACACGTTTGTACAAAGGAATATTAGCGATCAGTTCCTGCAAGTCTGCTTTGAACTGCTCATTGGGCGATGCCGAAACCTCCAGATTGTGTAGATTGAAGTCCCCGGAGATGAGAATGTGGCTGTACCTAGTGCGTGTTACTCTGTTTAGGCCACGGATCAAGCAGGAATCCATTTCCAGAGTGGACGTTAGGGGGCGGTAAACGATAGCTTTGAGACATGTATCGTTGTGTCTCAGTCGGAGACGGCACCAGAGTGAGTCGGTAACGTGTGTTTCCAGGTCCTCAACTATTGTACATTGTAGATTGCTGCGGTAGTAGAGTAGGACCCCACCTCCTCTGCTGGAGCGGTCGTTCCGGATGAGTGACATTCCGGCTATGTCAAACTCAGCATCAGTCACCTCTTGATGCAACCAAGTTTCGGTAATAGAAATTAGGTCCCAAGCATTCGCAACCTGACGTAGTCGAAGTTCGTTAATTTTACTGAGGAGCTCTTGGGCGTTTGTGTACATACATGAAAGTTTCTCAGATTTAATCAATGTTTCAGAAGTTGTACAACTCATACGTGAAGTTTCGCCGACCAGTGAGTGGCCGGCGACTGAATGGGTGGATGAAGCAAATGAGTTTACGCCGACCATTAAAGGGTCGGCGACTAATCGTTTTTTGGATGCGTTGCATACTCCCGAGAAGTATTTGATATGTAAGCAGGTATCAGATGCTCCGAATCCTGGTGTCTGCTCGTGCTCTGCTGTGCCCCTCCGGATAGTATGGCTATTCTTGAAACCGTCCCCGAGTCGGGTCCTGCAGCTGGCGTTTTCCCTCGGTATTGTGTCGAAACGTATTGAGGTGGAGAAGGCGATAGCTGCACGCCTGTGTGACGTGAACCGCATAGCCACAGTGGGCGACCAGGTGACAGCTGTTATTGAGGAGACCATCGGGTGCGCAAACTGTAAGCGGCCTGATTGGTTTGATGATAACAATACGATGATTGGCGCATTGGTGTCAGAAAAGCATGCAGCATTTGCTGCAAATGCGGAAGACCAAAGTGACTTGGGGACGAAAAAAAGTCTGGCAGAAGTTGACGGCGACTGTCCCTAGAGCTCGTTCGTATAAACAATGCATAGTGGACGAAGAAGGAGAAGCAGATGGAATGATACGCCGAAAACCGCCAACACAAGGAATTTTTGACTCGTTGAAGGCGATATATGGATCGAGATTGGAGCCGCTGCGGACACTAATTGTTGGTTGCTCAGACGCTACCTGTACACAGACTGCAGACATAATGCAGATGTGGCGGAAACAATTTGACTCTCTCTTGAGTAACTGTTCAGAGATCGACCGGCCTACATTGAACTGCCTGAGGCAGTACGATGTAAAGGCGAGTCTGGCAGACACGCCGACACTGGATGAGACGCAGCGAGCACTTGCTCAGCTGCGGAACGGCAAGTATGCCGGTGCCGACGGGACCCTGCCGGAAGTATTGGAACAATGGTTTATTACGGGTAAAATACGGCGGACCCGCGTTGGTGAACGCGCTGCACCACGGTGCAACGCGTATGGATTGTGCAGGAGATGCCTCCTGAGCTGAAGGATTCCCTTGTGCTACCGCTATACAAGGGCAAAGAAAACAAGCAATGTGTCACGAATTATCATGGTATCAAGTTACTGAGTCGTGTGGACAAGTTGATTGCCCTAATCCTGCTCAACGGCCTCGTCAGTCAGCTTGTAGAACCGAACGTGGCGGAACAGTAGTGTGGATTCCGTTCTGGTCGCAGCACTATAGATATGGTGTTTGCGGCTCGTCAGTTGCAAAAGAAGTGCAGAGAAGGACACCAACCATTGTACTAGCTTTTGTTGATTTCAGCAAGGCATTTGATACGGTGAACCGCGAGGCATTGTGGCTGGTGTTGGGTAAGTTTGGTTGCCCGCTTAAGTGGGTAAGTTTAGTTGAATGTCTGCACAGTGGTATGCGAGCGAAGGTGCATCTGAGTGGAGAGACCTCGGATGACTTTGCAGTTGTCTCTGGTGTGAAGCAAGGCTGTGCCTTAGGTCCTGCCCCGTTTACTACTTATCTTCATGCCATTATGTCTTGTACGCTTGATGCGGCTTTTGCTTACGGTGTTCGTGTGGAGCACCGTATTGATGGTGGGTTGCTGAACACCTGTCGTTTCGGTGCGAGAACCCTAGTCCGTGAGGCAACTATGCTTATGCTGCTGTTCGCCGACGAATGTGAGTTGTTTGCAAACAGCGCGGAGGCCTTGCAGCACATAACTAGTGCTCTGGTTTCGATAGTGACCATATCCGGACTCACTGTCAACACCAACAAAACTGTCTGTTTCTTTCAGCCTTCACCGGGGGTGTAAAATTTAATATTGCCGCGAATCAGCATTGGTTCTGAAGTATTGGAAATTACCTGCTTCTTCTACCTTGGGGTGGGGTGTCAAATGACCAGTAGCTACACATTGAGCTGCGTATCCGAGTCTCGAAGGCTGCAGCGGCAGCATTCGGGAAGCTAGAGTACCGAGTGTGGAACAGCCATCAACTTAGCGTTGACAAGAAGCTGATGCTATATGAATCCATGGTGATGTCCGTTCTTTTAAACGGTAACGAAATTTGGACGATGTACCAGCGGGACGTGCGATTTCTAGAGGGCTTCTATCAACAGTGTTGCCGATGGATTCTACGCATTGGTTAGTGCGACAGAGTTGCTGACTCGGAGATGTTGCGCCGATGTGGGATGTATGCAGTAGACTGCATACTTTTGCTGAGACAACTGAGGTGGCTCGGTCATGTGTGGCATAGGAATTCGTCACGGATAACGAAGAAGCTGAGGTTGGCGAAGCGGCATGTGGGGAAACCGGAGCGGTTGATCACTCTGTTTCGTGCGATCTGATCACAAAGGCCGTTGCCGAGGTGCAAGAGAAAGCCTTCGTGCATGCAGAGAAGAAGCAGAAATTGCAGAAGCGACAGGCACCGAGGGGTTGTACTCCATCGATATAGAGCGCATGGTGCTGTAGCCCATGCGGTCGCGAGGGCCTGAATCAGGCACACCTAGTATGACATGAGCGAGAGTAGTCGAGGCCAACACAGAAATGACGAAGTGTCCTACAGAGAACGTGAGAAGAACCGGCGCAGCGTTTGTAGGTACACTGCTTTCGACTTACCAATCGCGTGCTTGCATGGTGCGTGTCTTTATTTCAGGTGGTGGGTTTTGCTACATTGTCCTAATGATTATTATCCCATATTATTGTCTACCTGAACTACCTTCTATAAGTTGCACGTTCCTTAAACTGCTTTAGTTAACTTGTGTGACATTTTCGCTGTTGTGGCATTTTCGTGAAATATAGTTTGGACGTCTTGAAATTATCACGGATTTGTTCGTAAATAATTTATTTTATTTGCTCATTTATTGAAGAGTTCTGTCACCGTACTGTATGCATTATTCTATTTATGTGATTTTATTTTGTCGTTTCAAATGATTGGCTGTTTCTCGATATCCCCGGTGTGGTTGCGCTTGACGTGCATTTTGACAATGTGCCTACCTGTCTATTACCCACTACCTCGTCCATACTGGGTCCAGGAGACAGTTGGTCGTTGCTGGAGGGGACGGAATGTACGGTCCTTGTGGTCGTATTAGGGTCAAGGAGTGGTTCCTTGCACTCGGTAAGAAGCGGACTACGGTCCAGCCACCGCCTTGTGTGTGATTGTTTCCCAAATACATCGTGCTTGTTTTTACTTGTGAAGGAGAGTGAGTCGGCTCCGCTGATGAAACGTGGCTCCCATCCATATGCTTGCCGGTTTTATTCGTTCAAGTTTACACTGGATATGGGGTGTATGGTTGAAATAACCACAAAAGTATAATCACATCCTTTTGCAAGTTTAAAAAGATGAAAAGAAGCTGATGTTGGAAGAGTAGAAAAGCGATTTTTGCGTGTTTTTTTTATTGTCCCAGCCGCTTGCAAGCGCATTCCCAGGTGCGAAAATGACCCGCTTTTTGAATCTTAGGCACAGAATTTTTAGCCAAGTAAAGTAAATTTTTGTCAGGAGCAAGGGACTTACATAGTCAATACATATTTCTGGCATTCATGATGCAACCGGGCCCCATTCCCGATGTGTTGTGGCGTAGTGATTAATTTGTGCAGGTCTTCGCGTCACACCTAACAATCGAGATGGCGCCAAGAAATGGTGAGATGTTTCTGCAACATTAATTACTTATCGGTTCTGTAACTTCACACCGCGCATTCGAAGCCAACAACACCAACAGCTGCATACTTCACTGCGTTGTTAATGCAAATACTGGTAGCACATGATTTAAGTGTGTCTGGCGGAGCCGATATTTTACCACTAGTTGTGCCACTGTTTTTCTGGTAAGTTATGCACAAACGTAGCTATGGCGCCCGCCATCGATGCAGTTGGCTGGCTGCATTTCAACAGCTCATCACTATCCTGACGCTGCGTTAGCGTGTAGTGATAACGACAGAGAGCGTCTGCTTTTGTTGACTATCAGATTCGGAGGGAGATACAACCGGTCCACAGACGCCGTTGGGTAGAGTGCTAGATTATGGATGAGTTATGGGGGCTACTGAAACTTCGAAACATGACGTAGTACTTAACGAAGTGGTCTGAAATATTCCTCTTTTAATACACAGTAGCTACACCGCCAGTCTTTGTGTGCCCCTGTTATTTGGCACACCCACCTACAAAAATAGGAGTGAAATCCAACCAAGGTTTCACACTCCGCCTAAGAACCACGGGTACAGTGTTGTAGGGCAACACAATGGTTCCGACAGGTCCCAGGTGTTTCGAACTGTCATCGACGAGTTAACAGTAACCAGAAAAATAGTGAGAAATAGTTCAAATTAATTTGGCTGGGTCAGAGTTAAGAAATTCGCATCATTTATCTTTTGTCATTTTGTTTGGCTAGCCTGGGTAAACAGTTCACTCACCGTTGTGACTCAGTTGGGCGACTAAGATAATACTTGAGGCCGCTGGTTCGAAAACTATTGCGAAACTGAAGACCGCAGTCTACGAGTAGCGCAGTAAAAGTATTTATTTACAACTGAATGCTTTGACGCGAAATATGTACAGTGCACTCCCCTAGATAACGGAACAAAATAATGTAAGCATGGCTTCTGAAATGACACTTATCATTTGTTAGCAGAAATAAATTTGAGGAGTCCTTGAAGTAACTAGGCTAAATATGTCGAAAATTGAACATTCGACAAGTCGGCTAGAGATGGAAGATACCTCACTTTTTATTCCACAATGCAATAAAATCCGATTAGATGAGAGAGCAGGCAGCTCTACACTGCGCGTTACCGATTATCAAGGGAGTTGATTCTATTCGACTGTTCCTGCAGCATTGTCTGGTCTGGTCCACATAAGAAATTAGAGACAACGAAACACAAGTGCTTAATTTAATTTGAAGATAATCAGTTCAGCTTCTACAATATCCAAAGTTCATCACCCGGCTTGAAAATGGGATTGCTTAACAGGGTCAGTTGTATGTGCATAATTATCGGGATCAAGCACAATTCTGCAGTTCAGCACTTATATGGATCCTTGTATTTATGGAACAATGATGTACTACGGGTAAAGAAACAATGCTTAACAAGTCCCCTGGGATGGAAATTATTGCAAAAATATACTTCGTAATAAAATGAAAATCCTTTTGTTGGACTCATCATAGACTTAGGTAGAATAGCGGAGATGTTGAGTAGTGAAAGTATAAATCCATAAATCCACTGGTTGAGAATTTGGCAAGACACCGTTTGAGAGGATTTTGTAACCTTTGGCGTGGAAATCATAAAATGAAATGCAAATGAGGCAATGCATCGTCAACTCGTTTTTTAGATATCGCCAGCTATGGAGCAGAGACGACATAACTAGGGAGAGCGTTCCAAGGCTGGTACATGCGGAGGAAAAATAAATTTCTACGCTATTCTAGCTGGCTAAACTATATTTTCAGTTTCAGAGGATGACCTTTTGGGTTATTGTTGTGATTCAATTCGAGCAGCAGGCGACAAATATGGTTTGGGTTCTTCAGTATCTAGTAAACTATTGTGAGCTCCCCCTCACACGTTGATATAGACTGCTGTACATTCTTAGAGATTTCAGTCTTAGCTGATAGGGCAGATGAAAGAGGTCCCTGACGTCCTTGGTTGCCCTTCTTTGAGGAGTCTCAAGAGTAACGAGACTCTTATTTCTGCCACGGCTGCCACGCATGGATAGCATATTCACCGTGCGGTCGCACGTAGGCGTTAAACATTTTGGGAGGAGATTGAGGGTTTAAACGGACCGAACGCTTTGCTTAGAAGGCCAAAGTGTTGATTCCCGGTTCCAAACGCCTTCTCTGCTTGTTTTGAGCATCCATCTTCAGGTAACAATATACCCAGGTCACACTTCCAAAACGTCTTTTGCAAGGTGTGGCCTCCAACTTTGTGAACATCCAGCGACTGGTGACGCAGATGGATCACTTTGCCCTTAGCTATGTTCAACAAACAGGTTCTTCGTTGACCGCTCATAAACGCAACCTAGATCACGTTGGAGTAGATCGTCATCTACTTGTTGTCAGTCGCTCGCCACACCTTGACATCCTCGGAAAAAGCAGGAAATTTGAGGATAACTTTTTCCAGCTCGTTGATAAACACCAGTTTAAGCAAGTTAACTTCGCTGTGCGGTAAATTAAAGGGAGGGGACACATTTCCAGCAGGTCAGTAATGAGTAGAAGGGGAATTTGTTGTGTTTGTGAGACGATTCGTGGTAGTTTGACCCAGTCACACAGCCACCACACACCCAGGAAAGCCCTCGACAGCCGTCACGTCCTACTGGGACTCGTCAGTAGCGCGCACCCATCGACTCCTGCCGGATTCGTACCATTAGCCTTAGATTTCTGAGCCAGCGATTTATGACACTGGACAGTAGATGATGGTGGCGGACCGGCATAACTGATCTCTAACTATGCCATAACGCGGCTCATCCTCCACTGTCACGCATATTATGAACGTGCAGAAGACAGGGCTGGCTTCCAGAGCCATGACTTCCTTTGCAAGTCGCCACCACCTGCGAGTACGTAGTTACAAATAAACTATCGCATGTATCAAGGACCACAAGCTACTGGTTATCCACAGGTGTTCATAAAGCGTTACAGCGACGTAGTAAAACAAGATCGACAGATAACGGTTCAAAAGAAACCGGTTTTCATTGCGTTTCCATTCAAAGGCGACCACCTCATGAAAGTCACCGCGAAACGAATAAGCGCCTCAATGAAAAACGCTTATAATTCTGCTAAACTACGCATGTTTACGCCCACAAGACCAATGCTTAGGTGTTCATTGTAGACAGTGGTGTTGATGAAGTGCACTTCACATTGTCTACACAAATTCGTAAGTAAATGCGGAGAAAGCTATGTTGGGCTCACTGATTGAAACCTCGTTTTCCGGATCAATGAACACATTTCGAATTGGCTCTGCAAACGGATGAAACTTGCGGCATTTTCACCAGGTGAATCGAGTAGCAAGTCAGCCCCTACAATTACGAGGCATTTACTGAACACAGGTCACCAGGTAAATTTGAATGAATCATTCACAATCATCATGCGCAACCAAAGGTCTCACCTCCTCGGGCATCGCAAGGCCAGTGTTATCGCTCGACAGCGTCCATCGCACTGTGTTAATAAACATCTAACTATGACGCTAAGCCTTCCGTGGTAGAGAGTAACGCACAAGCGTAATTCAGTTGACCAAGCATTGAACCTATATGATCTTAATTTAGTGTTTTTGTTATTTACACGACGTGGCCTATGAGCATGCACAAAATGATAGTGTCATCCCACAACATTAGTCTGATATTCTTATTTCGAATTAGAAAGGGAAAATTATGTTTCAAATACTGTATACAAGTCTATTCAAAACTGCGGAAGTTTTCTACCATCAGGGTTCAGTTCATAGGTCTTTCGCTCGACTTTTAGCTCAACAATGTTTCCGTTATTCTCAACAGTTCGTGATATGCCTTCTCATAGCAGCTAGTCATTTACCGTAGTTCATGTGGCTGTGCAGTTTAACAAGAGAAAGACTCTATTCAGTCCACCAGCAAGTTCTGTGCGCCAACTCTTTTCTCTTTAAGCTCTACTGCTAAAACGAAGGGTGCAGTGGTAGAAGAGCCGTCGGATCACCTGATAATAAAATATGAACACGGGGATACTTTCTTGAGGGATAGATAGCCTGTTCGAGAGCCCATACAAGAAGTATGTGGTCGTTACCTGGCATTTTACGTGAAGAGTATGGGAATAAGAGTTGAGCCTAGGGCAAATCAGAGGAAAATTTCAATCGTGGCTCTTCACCGTAAACGAACAATCAGATAAGGTAATGAAATGGAAAGTTTCATTCAAATTTGTAAGTGACTGGTTTCATCTGGACATAAACGGTTCATTTCTAAGGAATCTCGGTCGAATGAAACAGCGGCTTAGATGTGGCAACGGTCTGATCCAGCTCTCAAGGAGTATTAACCTTTCGAGGTTACATGAAGTAGCCTACTGGAGTTCCCTGTTCTCCGAACTTGGTAATTGGTTTGCAAAGGTTTCATTGCCAAACGAGGTGACTTCTTCAGTGCCCCCACTGATTTGACCGTCGATTTGTGGTCGACCAGCAGGTGAACTTAGAATTGGCCTCCTCCTCCCCGTGACCCACACTTGTTTGGCCAAGGTCTCCGATAGACATGGGTGATCTGTGAGAGGGTTTTGCCCTGGTTGTTGCGGTTGTGATGTTGATGGCTCGTTTAGTTGTCCACTACGATTTTCAAGCCGCCTTAGCTATCTGTATTTTAGAGTTTGGTAACCTGGATCAACGTCGATACGCATGGTTATCGAGTGTCTCGTCGAGTACCATGCATCGAAGAACTCGCTTTTCTTTCTTGTCTCACCTTCTGCTAAGACCTCTCTTTTATTCTAATCGAAGAGATGCCCTTCTTCGTCCGTATGCGATGAAACCAAGGAGAAGCCTAGTGCTTCTTACAAATCTCTTTATACTGTTGTATTTTTGTCGACAGTATCCTACCTGTCTGACCCACATAGTTCTTATCACAATCTGGACTCTGTAACTTATACACAACATTTCGTCTTTCGTGACCTCTAGGTTTAGCTTTGGGTTTCGATATGATTTCTGCAGAGTGGCAGTTGGTTTGTGAGCCACTGTAAGACCGAGCTGTTTAAATATTTTTGCTGTTATTTCAGAGATGTTCTTCATTTAAGCTAGAAAATTTGCTCTTTGTTGTCATTTAGGCAAGATGAGATGTCGTTGTTTTGTTGTTTATCCATCGCCGGACGAAGCTGCTTGGAGACCTGTTTAGAAGAAATGATCTGAACAAAAATATATCTTCTTTCCGTTCTGTCATGTGTTCCGAAAAAGAGAAAGCTCGCACAGAGCTTATTTTTGACACCAGTTGATTGCTGTAGTAGTTTAGAATCTGGTCGGGGTGTGTTCGTTTCCTGTAAACCGATGATTGTAACTTTCCGACAATCATCGAAGATTGGAAGCCGGTTTTCCATTGCCGGTTCTATCGTAAAAGGAATGTGCTCCATCGCGTAGTTGAGCAAGTGGTAAGTAACGTCCATATGACTACGTTTCAGTATCACGAACGCGTCCTCGATATATCGGATAAATAACTTTAGCTTTCACTCTTTGCTCAAATCCCTTTCACCATCTTGTTCCGCGGCCAGAAGATGTTGCTTGACAAGTACTGTAGTGTGGTTGGAATGAAAATTATAATCACAATGCCCTCATCTGTGACAGCTCCCAAACGTCACAAGTGGCAATGAACAGAGTAGCACTAGCTGTCGCCCTTTCTGGCCTGTGCTTTGCACTCTCAAAGTGAAACATATTCCTCCAAGTTTGCCAGGAACCGCCTTCTATGCTGACCCTTGTTGGGCATCAGCTAGAATTGGCCCAAAAGTTCAACTACCTAGGTAATTGTATCATCGCAGTCGGAATTTAATACGAAGTCACAAACCGTATAGCAAAGCACGAGGCGCTTTCGCTAACCTTCGCCACCTACAGCGCCAGCGCGACATCGCTCTCTCTCTCTCTCTCTGAAAGTTTGAGTGTACATTGCAGCCCTACGTTCGCCCCTCCTGTACAGTTGCGAAACAAGGCCCATTAAATCAGCATATATAAAGAGGATGGTTAGTTTCGTTCATTGCTGGCTTCGCAGGTTATCTCATGTATGATGCGAGCACTATGTGAGCAATGAGAGTGTTCGATGCCTTGTATATGGTGCAGGAAAATGAAGCGAACCGCTCAGCACCGTTATTTTACGAACTAAGCTCCGGTGGCTGGGCCACGTGTTGCGTATGTCAGTCTACCGACGCCCGCGACGTGCGTTGTTTGTGCACGGGGCTTGCGAAGAGAAAAAGAAGAGAGGTAGCCAAGAGATGTATCAGTCGAGATGAATAGAGCCCTTACTTCAAATTTAGCCTCGTTTGGAGCGTCTCGCCTCCCTGGTTTGTGACCGAAGGTCAATGAAGGCATTTGGCTGGATACACTTATTGATACGGCTAGGTGCAGACCTCAATGGTGTTTGTGTTCTGAATTTCTTTGTTCCTCCCCTGTCGCTTATCCTACTCTCCGTCCACAACCTCATGATTAGGCATAACATAACTCCTGTTTTGCGGCACAATAGCCGGCTGTTAGCTGTCCGGAACGATGTCCATCCGTTACAGTTGATTCCGCCGGCATGTCTGTGTTCCATGGTTTCCTTTTGTATTGCGGCACAATAGCTGAGGTACTTTCCACCTGCAACTAACGTGTATATTGATGAAGGGATAATAGGGTTAAAAAAATAATTTACTCGTCAGTTTAATTGTCTCCAAGTTAACTGCACTGCTGCACGATAGCTGGAAATGGGAATCGCATTTGCATACACAAAGTAATATGCAGAGCAGTCATAGTTCAAGGATTCTGCGAAAAAAGTAAAAAAATGGCAATGACAACGCTCAGTCGTGTGCCGCTCCATCGGACCGGTGTGATGCATTAATCCACTATAAGTAGATCCAAACTCTTCACATGAACACTGCTGTATGCTTCCTCCCCGCCAAGTTGCGTTGAGGGTTGCTGAGCACAAGGTTGGTTTCGCGTTATTTCGTCTTCCGTGTGAAACGGGCACTATCAAATAAAGCAAGTGTAGAAGCGTCAGCAAAGCATTTTGTGAAAAACGCTAACGTAGGGTTCAAGAACGAAGTGGCTTGGAAGGGCCTTGCATGTTTGGGACATGCTCAGGGGGAAACATTTGTACGCAGCCAAGTCGGCTGTAGTTCCTAACCAGTTTAAGCTGATGGCCACCAAGGTTGGTATATTAGTTCAGTTTCAACAGGTCACGATATAAATGACTGGGTTTTGTAAGTATTACGTAAAACCATGATGAAGTCTCTTCGTTTACGGCTATTTCACCAATGTAGAATCTCAGGGCTTGCAGTCTGTGTTGGTGGGGGACGTGGAACAAACCCCCAACGAATATGGTCGTTCCATGTTGTGGAGCTACAAGCGTATCAATATCGCGTTTGAGGTAAGGAAGCCGAACTTGGATAGCCTACTCCACGTGGAACTTCATGTACGCGTTCAGTATTTATGGAAAGATTGATAGCTCGAACTTTGCGAAAGCCCTCCGAAAGTCCAATTAGCTGACTAGCTCATTTCGATGCCTTTTTGGCCAGTTTATAGCAGCCCAGGTCATCCCGCATCATTGCCCCTAGGTCAATTTCCTTGGAAGCACGTGGCAACTGCCGGTCCCCAAATCCATCTTCTTAGGTGCTGATACGTTCACAACTTTCCACTTGCCAACTCGAGCTGGAGCTGGCTTTCGCATGATAACATATAGGCTCTGTCGAAAGCTGTAGTGCCGTGGAGTCGTTTATAGTTTGATAACATGCCAGATTTTGACATTGACCGCAAATAGTAACCCATCTGATTGGAGCACCCTAGCAAGATGATTGATGAATACTAGGAACAAACGTGCTCTCAGTACGGATGATTGAGAAACACCACACTGGACTTCATTTGGGTCGGAAATAGAATTGTGGATTCTCACATTCCGTTGACGTTGAATAAAGAAGTTGCTTATCCAACCCAGCACAAGGTCAATGATTCCATAGCTTCGAAGCCTGTGAAGGAGGATGCGGAGTTCCAAACAGTAGAACACTTTGGATAAGTCAAAGCAAACGACCCTAACTCCTACTACGGGTTCGACTGACAATGTCCAGGTTGCTCGGGATAACAACAAGTTTGTATTGCAAGACCGATTTCTATGAAATCCACACTTCTGTGACACTATGATGTTATTACACTCGAGGTATTCCATGAGCGCCTACCCTATGATGCATTCCATTATCTTAGACAACACCGAAAGTTGAGTGATTGGACGGTAGTTCGAGAGCTTCGCACGAATCCTAGTACCGCAAATAGAAGCAACTACTACGTTTCCACATAGTCGGAACCTGCATTTCATCAACACATCTTTGAAAGAACCGATGCAGCGGTTCGGCGATGTTCATGGTTATTGTCTTTAATGCCTCCGGTCTGATGTCGTCCACACCAGGAGAGCACAGGGATATTTGCTGCCGTGAACGATAAGTGACCATAACTGAGGCAGTGGGGCTGTGCCCAAAGCGGATGAGGTGATTATTCACTAGCTACAGTGCGGATGGCCGCCTGTTTTGTAGTTATCGCCGGACCATCCGTTTCACGTAGAACTGGGATCCCGCGATGAACTCTCCGGAAATTGTTGACTTGCCTGTACAGCGTACTAGAATGGCCACTGAATTTCCTGGACAAGTGCTGTCAGTGCTGGGGTTTGTCTTTATGGACCAACTTGACGCGGTGTTTCCACTGAGTTACGTAGACACCCTAAGCCGGCACACTCGATGAAGCTTTACAAGCTCCAAGCTGAATCGCTTGAGGTTACGCATTTTCGAGTTCGGCTACTCAGGAAAATTATGTTTTCTTTCAGAAACTCGACTACGTGTCAATACGGCGAATTGCGGCCTGTTCCGCCAGAAACATCATCCAAAGCTCCTTAATGTACCTAATTGTAATATGAGAAGGTGAAACATGAGTACAATGCAGTAAAATTTTTGACAGCCCGCTTGTTTTTGATCATAGGTGTCGAAGAGATACTACTCGTACATGAGTTAATCATTAGGTCACTGATGCTGAGGTTCACCGGCACGTATTTTTTCGCAGACTACTTGCTATACCTGTGTCGATTGCATTGGTTGGGGCACGTGCGTTTTCAGTTAGTAGATGAGCTGCCTCGGTATGCACTGGTGCAGCGGATTATAGAGTGTCCACGTGATGACATCGAAAATCATCAGAGAAACAATTAAATGTCGGAGAAAAATAATGTTACCAGTCCTACATCCTGTTGGTTTCACAAGAACGAAGACAACAGCTTTTGAAAGGATTATCGACCATAATGAACACAAATGTCAGCGCCGGCGTTAAACTCATTCTTATTCCATTCAGTGTGATCCTACAAACCAGCAGCGCCGCTGCCTGCAAGACCCTTTATTCGGACATTAAATAATTCATCAACATCAAGTAATCGCTGATTGTGACGGTTCGAGACATAAAAGTGCAAATAATCGCAACAAAATTCCGCTTGCTTGCAATTTAGCGTAGAGCTTAAATTTCTACCTTTCCTGGTAAATGAGCTGTCCACCTAAATAAAAATACTACTACTTTAGTTCATCCAAATAAGAAAAGTATTGTCGATATTTCAAATGTTCCTCAGGTTAGGTAGACTGGGGTCTGCTGACGTCATTGTTGTCTGATCGCAAGAATATTTCCGCTGAAATCGATGTTTTAACAAATGCAACTAGAACAAATATACTCTTCACTTTGCTTCATGCCCAGGATTCGATGTCATGTAGACCTCGTAAGGAACATGCACTGTTATGGATTTGATGTCTGAAATTTACCTAACAGACAAGCGAATTGGTTTAGTGTACACGATAAACAATACTTTAGATAGTTACACCATCACCGTCACAAAGGATTTCGTAAGTCCTCTGTTTCAATAGAGGTGGTCAGCTAAGGAACTTATAACAAGAAACCCATATGATTAGTTCAAGTGAAGGAACTGCGTCGACTTCAATGGGGCGCTCGCACCTGGTACACCAAATCGAATTAACATCCTAATGCCCCTTTCTCGCTAAACGATACATGAACAGCTTGTATGCAGCGAAGCGCAAGGTAACATACATAATGTTACTTCAGCCCTTTGGAATTCGTCACTGTTATACGAATTCATCCGCAAAGTTTCGCGCATGTCGTCCGGATGGGGCGGCAGATTCCAAAATGTTCAGCAATATACACTTCAGGAAAAAGCAGATCTACCTCTTCGTATGCGATTCCGGTTGAATTCATCTCATCCTCTATTGGCTTACAAAACCCAATAAAGATCAGGACAACTGTTAGAGGCAACAGTGTATGAAAAGCAGCTACTGAAAGTAGGTACCAGTAGTGTAAAATGAACGAATAGTTATAGGCTTACTCCGCAATGGTTGTTTTAGATCAGACAGGTCAGCGTCGCTGATTGGCATTTCAATTCCCGTGGCCAATGGGAAGGTAGGTGCGCTCGACATGCGGTAGACGTGAATGTTTCTGAAACGCCTTGATGTTTCGGTTATACAATATTACCTTCACTCTTTTCCCCAATGAAACAATGAGCCTTTCTGAGAGAATTTACACTCTCCCACATAAAAACATGCTAAACGACGAGTCCGACACATGATTAAGCCCAGTGCCGTTTTGCTTGCTCTGGACACTATCTATACTCGTAGACCAACTGAAGCACTGGCCGCAAATAGGAATAAGTTACTCTGACTCTAGTTATGAAGGTGGCTACCTGATTGCTTCACGCGTTCCGTACGTCAAGATAGATTACTGGAGTTGAGTAGCGAGTTCATTTCAAAATATAGCCCAGTTAAAGTCACTTCTCAGCCGAAGTTGAAAAAAGCAGGACCAATAACATGATTAGTTATGAAGTTCCGCATTACCTGACTAGAACGGAAAAGAATCTGGGGAGGCAGTGCTGATGCTCATCATCAAAATCTGAGCATACCAGGTTTATTTTATTGTCATGCTATTTGGGTAGTTTAATGTAGCCGCGTATCGTGGAAGGAAAAAGCCCAGCGGAGCGTTCACACGGTCCAATTGACTCGACCGACAAAACTATCGCTAGGGAGCGAGTCATACTCGATGGCGTAGAAAAAGATTTATCTGCACTCGTCGCATTGTTTTATCGGACGGGGACCAGCAAGCTTGACATTTTCCCTAAGTTCTAAATATCTCACTGCATTAAGATACATTCTGTTTCAGAAAGCAAGTGGCAACGTTCGGATTAGCTGCAACAAAGCTAGCAAAGAGGGGAGATCGCAGTTGTCAAGTAAATGCTTATGGATTCAAACAAATTTATGGAACACGTATCATGTACTGCAGGTGAGATTGGAAGGAGAATTTAAGATGCACGTTACTACGTAAGATGGTGTGAAGAAGACATACACGCATCGATCATACCTCTCAGAAAAAGAAGGCACTGCCGACAGGGTCTGTTTAGAAGTACAGGCGATAGGTTTCAGTTCGGACATTGTAAGTGCGACATGACGTAGGTACGTCAAGTGGCTGTATTTTCCGTCAGTCTGTAGCAGCCGCATCTCGTGTTGTTATTAGGAAGGACGTTCAACTTTGTTCAACACAGTTGGTTAAGATTGCGATTTTGTTCCCCTTCGACGGTCACATAACTATGGTGAGTAACATATTTTTGAGATCTAAACAACTTTTTGTTCATTAGTGAAATAACTCTGAAATCCTACTTTAACATGAACGTTGGCAGTGCAACCACCTTGGACTTCATTAAGGGATGTGATAACTCACCCAACACCTGCAGCTGTAACCGAATCAAACACCGTTCCACCACAAGAGACCGACGGGTCCGCGACTCCACACTCCCCAAGAGTGTAACACCATTTTAGCTTGTCATACTGTGCCGTACGACTGCAATCCATATGGGATCTCTGTTCGCCGCGGCTACCATCGCAATTCTTGTCACTCACTCTTATGCGTATGCTCATGTGAACAGGCTCGAAGTGCGCTACTATTTGCTTCCCGCTTCTTGGAGCCAACCTGTGTTGATCATGCTGCGGCTCTGGTTCAAAGTTATAGCGCATAATTTACTGAAACCTATGCGTACAAATACATCATTCCTGAGGTAAATGGAAATAAGCTTGATGTCATTCGGAAGAAGAAACTGAGGAATCTCAAAAGATCCTGCAAAAGTCTCCGCCGCCTACAGCATAATAAACCTACGGGACATTATGCACTGATAATCTACAAGATCTTGTTACAAAGTCATTGTTTGCCGGCGTCGCGGTCGGTTCCGTCGTTTAGCGCAAGCCGAATAACACACGCCGGGAGTTCTTGCAGGTGTGTCACAACCGCAAAACGACTGGTCGCTGAATCCGGCAATCTGCGCACAGACTAGACTGGGACATCCATTTGCCCCGGCAAGTTGACCTTCACGTTAACCAAAGAGTCAGACGACTGATTAGCGGTCAGGAGCGAACTAACCGTAAACACCAAGTTCATGTGAACGTATGGACTCTAGTGGCTATTCCGCTATGCCCATAGACACGTGCACGGCGAGCAAAATGATAGTCCAAATGGGAATTGATGGTTATAACTGCTCCACCCAATCCCATGCCAAACGCGAGGTCATGAAGCCGAGCGAGTTCAAGCAGCTCAGCAGCAAGCCAGCTTCAGTTTGATTATGCGCTAAGTGTAGTAGTAGTTGCATTAGTTAAGACCGTGATTACACTAGCCCAGAAGTATGATAAACTGGCTGAAGTGGTCGAGCAAATAGTGAGCAGCAAAATGGCTTCAGTAGGGAGGAGAAAGCAGTATGTATGAGACATACCTCTTCACCGAACTCCACCAAATGCCAAATCCACAACACCGGGTTATACAGTGGCAAAAGGACTCCATCAAACACCGCCACTACTCCAAAACGTGCAGCGGTTCCCGAACTCTTCACCACCAAGCAATTTGCAACAAGTTCCCCTTAACCAGCTTCCCCACTAGTTTTCGCTGAAACCCAGGAAAAGCCAATATCAGTGGCAGGTAGGCCGTAGTTGCATACAAGAGCAGTCAAAAATCACCAGTAGCAGTGTCTACTACTACACCCAAGGCTAATATGAGAAGTGACACTGCACTATCGAGTATCAAATCGCCAGGTCTTCCAATCACGACCCACAATCTTCTGAATAACTCGTAGAAATGACGAGGTGCTCTAACAGTAAAGTGCACAAATGTTTCAGAGTCAAAATGGAATCAATTTAAATAAAACTCAGGTGGGCGGTTGGAGCCAACGGAAGAGCATTGGCCATCTGCTCAGGGTTAAGACCGAGCTCACTAACCTGATGAAGATCACCCACCCATCGAATTACTATCAATATGGTGAAGTCAGCATTCTTCTGGCTGTATTAAACTATCGAGGAGGTGGAAGCCGTCAGGATCCGACAGCTTGAAGAGCCGAACTCAGATATTGGTAGTAACAACTAGATTGTGACAAAAATTATTTTCTATAACAGAAATTCCAATGTCCCTACCCTAGAGAATACACTTCAATGACCGTAGAAATGTATTCCGCCAAGTTACATAGTTATAAGCAAATGATTATTTTCATCTATGTCAAACCTAGGCTGCAGAAACCAGCAAACATCACCCATCAGAGAAGGTGTGTTCTTGCTACGGTAGCGCTGCTCCATGACTGAAATGTTTTGGCGAAAGCGCTTACCATGCTTAACGAAAACAAATCTCAAGTTCTCACGAAAAAGGCAAGTTGAATATGGATTTATACTGCACGTATATGGATGACACGTACGTTCACTTTGATTCGAGCGCTGAGTTAGTTGCTTTACTCGATTAATTCCACGGTGTACACCCAACAATGCAATTCACCAAAAAATTGAAAAAGAGGAAAAATGTAATTCCTGGACTTTGTACTACTGAGACGAGAAAACCGCTCTTTGGACAGAAGCGTCTACCAGAAGGGTTCTTGGGTTAGACAATACACGTACTTTTTGAGTTTCGGACCTCTGAGGTATAAACGTAACTTAGTACGCTGCATGTATTACTGAGCCTCTAAAAGCTGCAGCCCGGGGACGACAGCAGACGAGAAAGAACAAGTATTTAAAACGCTGCTCTCAAACTCTTATCCCTCCTCTTTTATCAAAAACATACTGTTGTTCTTGAACGATTTGAACCTGTCGTCCCAGCTGCAAATATGGATGTGTTTCTCACGGTGCCGTTTAAAGGTGACAACGCTTTCGGTTTAATGAATAGAGGAATTTTCGCTGCAGTGACAAGAACATACCTGGCCTCAAATCCACACATTCTTGCTGAGACCAATCCATTTATTACTAGACGCCTTAAAAACAGATTAGCGAAGAAGTCCGAATCGTATGTCGTATATCAAGTTACTTGCACCTGTGTTGCTAAGTATATAGGACATAAGACCAGACGTCTGTCGACAAGGATAGCTGAGCACTGTACCACGTCTCTACGAAAAGGCATTGCTAGAAGTAGCATAAGTTCCATCCTTGAACATCTGCTTCAAAGTGCACACGAAATTCGGACCAATGATGCTTTCAACTTTTTCTACACCGTATCAAAAGGATATCCTAAGGGTTTGAAGAGACGCCTTAAGTTTGCGGAACCGATAGCCATCAGGTTAACACAACCGGAGTTTTACAAGCAGAGGATACTACTGCAATCTCTCATGCTGCTATGGCCGTGGGAAAGATCCATCCGCATGGAACAGTGATGAGACCGAAGGTGGCATCACTTCTGCGCTGACCCAGTTTACTTCGCGAAGTGGTCAACGAACTGTGTCAAGTGGGGTCAAATAAGATCACTTTTCATGGACAACAAAGGGCTTACCACTTGACCCGTTCAATTTAACTTCCGTCTGAATAAATTCAGCCTCTCTCCTACTTACATCGCTGTTTTCATTAGCCTATGCTTATCCAAATTATCCGTAAAGATATTTGCAACCATGTTTTATTATATCTTGCCATTGCTCTTGATCTACTGAGTCAGATGAAGTTTGCGCGACACACGAACAATATACGGCGTCCACTTGTTATCCTGATCTCCCAGTTTCATCCCGAATTATGCGTGGTAGGCAGAATTCAGTGGTGATGTAATGGGTCTGCACTGCGACTTTGCAGAAACTGTTCACAGACGTGGGCGGTGCACTTAAATCGGCCGTGCCGTTGTCACTGAATATTTTTACGATATCGCTTTGGATACATTAATGTTCTCAGAATATTTAAACATGGATATTTGTCAAGCCATTTTTATCGTCACTGCAGCTGCCGTCTGCGTAATCTTTGAGAAAAATTCAAGATACTGCGCACGTGAAGGTAGGATATTCGAGTGCGCTACTGCGGGAATTTAAGTACGGGCAGTTGTTGGTCGGGACCGTTTACTTACACAATGACGGGTTCACTTGCATTTGAGCTGCATCGCGTCCTATAGTACAGCAATGCTATAGCGTCATGGAACATCTTTTGCATTAACTGTAACATTACTTGTAATTTTTTTATACAAGCACATTTTTATCAAGGATTTAAATAAGTTTAATAAAATAAATGAACTTAACGTTATTGATTCGAACTAAGTCTGCATAATCGTGCGTATAAAACTCTACGCTACCTCAATTTCAGAAGAACGAATATTGAATAGTACAGCGCTGCATATCAACGAAAAAATTAGAACTACGTGTATAGAATGTACTCGGTAGCTACGTCAAATTTGTACCGCAGAGCTCCTGCCTGACGAGTAAACTTTCGACGTGCAATCAAACGCTCCATTGTCCGTCTGCACAGCTGACTTATGTGTTCTCTAGAAATATGATTAGTTAGGTTACGTCGAATGCTGAGATGGTAATATGTCCCTAAATGAACTCCAAAAAGCAGAAGAATGCAGTGTTAAGTGGTTTTTTTCATGAATCGGAGGAAAATGCAGAATTTATATATTGGTTAACAAGGGGTTAAAGATGGAGCTGAATGTGTAACTATTCACATAAAGTCAAGTCCTAGGTTTTCGTATAATGAAAGAGGTAAGAGAAAACGTACTTAATGGTCCTGAATGTACAAGTGTGCGTGCAGTCCAAGTGCCCTATATGAAATGCTTGTCTTGAAAGCACGGTAAATTGGAAATGAAAGCGGTGGTATAAGTACATTGGGAACGGATATCGCTATCGCCACAGCCTTTTTGGTGTGTTGTTTGTCGGAGAAAACCGCAGACGTGTGTAACGATCCTACCATATTGAATTTACACTAATAACAAACATATGAGCAGCAATTGAAACAATTAGTTCCTTGGGAAACTTTTAGCAGAAAAGTTGAGCTCGGCACGATTTAAATCCGGAAAAGTTTCACTGCATATTTTCAAGTGCGTACTACAGACGTGAAGTTATAGCATCATGAAAGGAGCGCGGTTAAAATGGCAAATTAACCAAACTGTACACACATACATTCATGTCATCTTGTCATCTGTTCCCGGCCTGCTACCATGGCAGGACCAGGGTTACAAATGCATCTTTCTACACACACAGAGTTGGGCCAAGTTGTTTGATAGCCACAGCCTCAGCATATCGTAAAGTTAGGGGTTCGTTGATGCGTAGATAACATGGAACGCTCGCACGGGGTCTAAACAGTGGTTGTCAGCCAGCAGGTGGCTGGCGATCGATGAAGCTGGTTGTTTGTAGCAAGTTATAAGTAGTAAGTTTCTCCAGCGGTTTCATTGTATGATGGCTGGTATATAACAGGCATATATTCTGGATGCGACAACCTCGCTATGGCTTCAAATTCGGCTGGTGCCCATACGCTCGTTGATACCGCCAGTGGTCCTGCCACACCCGACGGATACACGGTTAGCGTTGCCAGTCATTTTGTTAAGGGTGTGAGCAGCCGCCTGTATAGCAACGCCCACGAACTGGTATACTATATCAAGTGGTTCGAGCGAATCTCCGAGTCATACAACAGTGTTCGAACGTCGAGAGCAGATGCCTCCGGCAAGAAGACACTGATAAAGTAGCACTGCCACCGGAGAGGATTTGCCCGCCATCCTAACGAAGGCAAAAGACGAAGGTTACTGGATCACACAGATTGCTGGCGTATTTCAATGTTTGTGGGCTGGGGACTTCGTTCAAAAATAACCAGGTTCCACATGGTGCATAATTGATGTTAGGATAATGTAATGGAGTATTAAGGGTTAGGGTGGGTGTAAGGGGGAGTTTGGTTATAAGAGTTAGTATAGTGTGAAAGGTGGTTTGAGATAGGAATTGGGGGGAGGGGGTGGGGGAGGTAGGGGTTTGGGATGGAGAAGGGGTAGGATATTGATGGGAGTGTTGAGTGGTGGTTTATGTTAGGTGATTGTTAGGGGGGGATTTGAAGATTAGTTTGGGTGGATTTTTTATGTTAGTAATTGGGTTTTGGTAGGGAAGTGCCGCTCAATGTTGTTTATTGCGGGATTTGAGGGATATATAAGTTGAATATTGCTTAGGTAAATACGGGTGGTGGGGGTTGGGGAGACATCATCTTAGGTTGGCGGTCAGGAACAAACCGGATGATTAGATGGGTCGGGGGGGTCCGTCCGGCCGCTGACTGGTTTCCCGCAGTTATCGGGCGTGTCGAGAGTACCCTATCACGGTTTTCCCCGCGGCATACTGCATTATACACATCATTGGTAGCCTGGGATGGCCACAATGTTTGCGGAGAACCTACCAAGTTTGATATTCTTTCTCGCCGGGACGGCGTTTCCTCGCTCTGTTCGAAGGGCTAGTTTGCATCGTTTATTACTTGATGCGGAAGCAGATTTTTTAGTGTTTATTCTTGTCAAATTCAGTTTCTTTTGCGACCTCTGGATTTGTTTATTCTGTATGAGTGTCGTGGTCCCGTATTATTTTACTGCGGTATTTGATGGTGGACTTACCGTTCAATTTTCACTTTCCGTCACATATGCTAAGCTATCCGTAATGACGAAAGGCTGATTCCATGTTGGCACTTGTTACAAAATAGCTGGGCATAGAGCCAATGCCTCACGTGTGGCGTGAATTTCCACATTTCGTGTATTGGTTTGTCTGCAGATCACTTTAAACTACTGCGTGAAATTTAGCATGACTTTGTTCAAGTATAGTGCAAAAAATGCCAGGCCACTGTGCAGTCACAAACAGCCAAGAATCCGCGCAAGCCTACAAAACGGGCGAAACGTTCCATTGGGAGGAGCTTCGTAGGTTCATCTAAGCAAGCGGATATGCAGACACCTCTAAGTTCGAACGAGCCCACCTGCCCGTCGGCTGCAGACTCTCCAGAGCGATGTTCACCCGTTTCTGGAGCCTCAGCTGGCGTGCCTGTGTTGCGTCCTACGAACACTAACATATCGGTGTGCGATAGCAAAGGTGATGAAGGCCAATAGAGAATGCAGTGAAGCGAAAAGGACAGGACAAATGCCAGCAAGCAGCAGCGTTGTAACCTTAGGGTATTTCATGCGCCTAAATCGACGGATGATAGTCCTCAGGCTCGTTATGACCGCGACGAATAATTTTCTGCAGCCATGATTGATAAGCTTCTCGACGTGAATGAACACGAGTTGCGGGTGAAGCACAATCACCCGTTCTGGGAAAGAGAGAAAAGGGGAAGTCCCGGCATCTGCGAGTCACGTTTTGTTGATGAAACCAGTCCGAGGCTGACACTATCCCGCCTCCGGTAGGCTGTTTATGATGGCATATTCGTCCCGAGTTGCATCGGTCCGGACAGAGAGAAACTGAAGGTCCGGCCAACGTGGAGCTGAAGCGGCGGACTAACAGCGAAGAAACTAACCTCTACATTGCAATTTTCGGGTAGTTCCCCGGGTCCGTCGAACCCAGCTCAACAGGTCGATGACGCTTCGTGCGTGTCCGTCGATTCCTACCGCGGTCTGCGCGTGGCCTTCACACATGTTTATATTTTAATGAACAAGCTTGACGATGTATATCACTTTGCTGCCTCTTGTCATCCGAAACAACTAGGACTGGCCAAAACCGGGTTAAATCCTGAGGCCATTAACCAGGAAGTTCAGACCAGTGGCTACTCGTACTTCCGGTGCGACAGAGTATCAAACGATCGAGCCGGTGTGCTGTGATACATTCGGTCCTCGATGTGCGGGAGACTGGTACACACCTACCGCAGAGAAGAGAACCTGTGCCAACATTCATGGTGCTCGACCCACATAAGACAGGGTGAACTGTTTGTGGGTGCGGCTTACCGCAGCCCGTGAAGTCGATGCCTGGATTGGTTGTCGCATATTAGAAACTACTTGAGTTTGCCCCGCTTCCTGCTTATGGGCGATTTTAACTGATTTCGAATACGGTGGCTTGTGGTTCAAATTCTGCCCGGACACTGTGAAATCGAGGCGCAGTTTGCGGAGATGGTATTTGAAACTGGGGCAGCACATGTTTGCCAACCGACGCGCGTAACACCGCATTCCGCTCCATGGTGCATGGACCTATTACTAACGAGTTGCGAGCAACGTGTGTACGAAATTCAGGTCCCGCAGCCGCTGGCAGTTAGTGATCACTCGATGGCGTTAGCCATCGACTGACGACTGACGAGAGCAATCGAAATGTTGACATATCGCAACCTATGTCCTCTTACTGCGTTATTGAAATTACTGGAAGACCGACTTCGATGGTCACAATCGAACCGCCAGTGAAGTAAACTGGTCGCTGCCGCGAGACTCATTTGTTGAAACCTGTTGTTCTGTTATAAAAGAGTGCGCGCTCATTTCGCAACCCTAAAATATAGAGAAGCTGGACCATTGAAACCACATGGGCTCGACAGAGATACGACCAATTGGCCCGTCGGCGACGCGTATTTTGGAATGATTTCCTCGTGTCTGTCTCTGCCGACGATTATGAGGCGTACAAAAGGCAACGGAATCTATGCAGCAGCGCAGAAGCATCAACAGTTCGAAGAGGAGCTTGTACCTTACTTAGGTGAAGAGACGCCTGAGGCCCGCAAGTGACGTAGCTATGTTAGAGGGCACTGACGGACAGCCTCTGATCTCCAGCACTGAATGTGCGTCCGCATTGGCGGAGCACTTCACTTCCGTATTTATAAGTGGATATGCGCCTATGCCGACCTCGACATGTGCAGCCCCTAGTTAACTCGGGGGCCTTGATTGCGGTGTAGAAGATGACCGCAGTCTACTCAGTAGTCTTGACGGAACGAAAGCTGCCGGGCCCGATAGACTTTACCCATTAATTTTAAAGTCCTTATCGGCCATCATCTCGCCTGCCGTGACGGATCTGTTCAACAGATCGCTGTCCGACGGTACACTGCTGAACGACTGGAAATGCTCGATAGTGAAGCCGACTCCAAAAGGCGGTGGCCCATGCAATGTGAACAATTGTCGGCCGATTTGTCTCACCGCTTTTTGGCGAAGGTGATAGAGTAGATTGTGAAAAAGGGTCTTCTCCAGTTGCTGGAGTCCTAATGCCGGCACAGCACGGCTTTATGAAGGGCTGTTCGTTCATCACCAACCTACTGTTGACGCGGTAGGGATGGTTGCATCCATCATTAAAATTCACCAGTGAAGTTGAGCAAGATGGCTGCTTGGCGTTCTTAGACGTTCTATTACATCGGCGTGGAAACGGGACGATCAAAAGGAGTGATTTTCGAAAAGCGACGTTGGGTAGGTCAATACACCCACTTTCTTAGCTCTGAACGGCTGAGATACAAGAGGGATTTAGTCCGTTGTTTATACCATCATGCCAGAGCAATCTGCAGTTCAGAGACGCTGGAAAGCGAAACCAAGCTCATCTATAACACGCTGCAAGAAAATGGATACGCCGTACCTTTCATCAAGAAGCACTTCAAACAGCTTGAGGCCGTAAAATGTGTCGCTACAGTGTCAAAAAGGATGTATTCCGAACAGTATCCTTTAAAGGTGACGTCGCTTTCGAACTGTTGATTAAAAAAAATCTAGACGGCAGTGGCACAGACATTTTCAGCCGCCAATCTAAAACTACGTGCCGAAACAAGAGCATTGATTCTTCGGCGCTTAAAGGATAAACTCCAGGTTCGGTCCGAATCGGTTGCTTATACCAGTTCACCTGCACCTGTGGTGCTAGTTATCTTGGACATACGACCAGGAGTGGCATGACCCAAGGAAGTGTTCTAGGGCCTTTTTTATTTTTGATCTACATTAACGTCTTCGAATCCGCATAGGGCGGGCGTCCTCGCGGTATAATCAGCCCACGCGCGACTGGTGATGGTCGCGCGGCAGCGAAGCGCCGTTACGGCGGACAGCCGACACATTATTTCATAATTAGTCTGATGTCATCAAACACGGCAAACCATATGCATCCGCCGATGACATTAATGAGTTCGATTCAGACAATGTCCTTGGCGTCCTAGCGAACATACAAGCGAATCGGCATGAGATGGAAACATGGTGTAGCAACTGGAAAATCGAAGTCTTATCCGAGAAGTGCAGCTGCATATGCTATCCGTGCAGTGTCGCATCAAATTCCTTGATGTTAGACGGTAAAACACTGTCCACCTCTAACAATTCGTGATCTTGGGCTACACTAAATGAGCTAGTTCAATTTCGCCGAACATGCGCAGTATACTATTGCAAAAGCCCGGAAACTAGGAGGGTTAATATTAGAACCCTTTGTTTTGAAGGAATCCGAAATCTACCTATATAAAACTATCAGAATATTGTTTATTAATATACTCCAACCTGAGAAGTGACAGAACAGCAGTATGAAATGTACAGCGTTCCTTTACGAAGCGCCTAATGAGAAACACTAGTAACCTTACTATGACCGCTGCTGTGAGAGGAACATAGAACCCCTCTGGTTATGGAGGCTAAAACTCTGCCTGAAGTTCAAGTTTGATATGATCCACAAACGTGTCGTTACCGTAGACATTGAGGTTGTACTTCAATCTTCCCTCAAGTACAATATAGCGAATAGACACAACATGTTACAAATCGAAAAAGCACGAACTAGCTCAAGACCAAATTTCATTCTTAACCGATACGCGGTTACGTGGAACAAGTTACCACAAAATCTGAGGACGTGCGACTCCAATGGTTTTTCGTACTCTAGTTAACAGAGAATTGACAGTGAATAGTGAGGGACATGCTCAACATATACACGCTGTATGAGGAAGGGCTGAGCGCCATATAGCAAATAACGAAGTTATCTGATTCGAAATCAACCCACCACTACCATGTTTTTAGTTAGAAAAGAACCCTTTTTCCGCACTTCTAACTAACTCCCCTTTTGTCCAGAGGTAGTAACGAACAAAGTACGGAGTAGTTAGCGAAACCCGTCGACCTCGGCTACCTCATATGGTTGAACCGCTGAAACATCGACTCGTTAACATTTTCCTTATGAACGGATTGAACGCAAACCTTCCTTGATGATCCAATTGCAAATCTGATCGGATTAGACCCACGGTCCGTGTCTCGCACCATCGAGATATAAACTATTGTTTTATTTTTGTTTACTTATGACCCACTTTTTTACACACTTGTTGTAATGTTAAATATTTCTTCCTCTTTCACAGAGATGGCAGACCAGGAACAGAGAGCGAGTCTCATTGCACAGCGTTATCAATTCCTGTAATTTTCGAACGCATGTAAATGATGATGAACCCGCAAATTCCCTTCAGAACTGTCTTGCATATGGATACTTCGAGCAGCCATCCGTTTTGGACACTTGGCCTGTGCAAATTGGTCAATCGGTCTTTCTTGCGCAGAAGCAAAGCATGCAACATTTTTATTAGATTTAATTATTATCACTTCTACCTCCAGATATCCTGTGTTCCTATTTATTATATTGTTGGCCGAAACTGGGTCGATTTCCTGAGGTTAGGGATTGAAGCCTCCAACGCTAATAATTGTACCCAAGCAAAGGGCATTGCCATTGGTTCCCTGGAGAAGAAAAACCGCTTGACTAAAAAACCGATCGATGGTACGGGCTAGATGACTTGATTATACACACCATATACACATGAAAACAGCCCTAAAGACGGCTTTCTTGTTTTAAAAGCCACACCGGCACAAGGCTAGATGCGGCATGGAAGTGTGAGTGAAACCCATCGACGGAATAACCCGCATGGAATCAGGTCCTCAGGAGACGATTACACAAATGGCCGTATTATACATGTACATATTTGGATTTGTCTGTACTTAATATTTTTTAACAACCTCAAAATCAGTCAGAAAGATTTAACCGATCAATTTGTCATGTCCGCCAAAAATAGTTGGGGAACTGCTTTGGAATCTTGAAAAATAAAACAACTGCTCCCTGCGATTCTGCCGTAGATCAAGAATCGTAACATCCAGTTGGACTGTACCTCACACTGACGAGGAATATGCCGCTGTTTTGTAGCCACCATAACTTAATATTGCTAATGCAAGATCACGGTACTAACTGTACACACATGATCTGTGGCAAATATGAACGCAGCTTTTCACTTAAAGAGAAATATACCTATTATTATTATTCTTTATTAGTAGTAGTGGTAGTAATATAATACAAAAACGTTACCTCCCTACAAGATTAAGGACGGAAAACAAACCGTATCCTCGATATCGTGTTTACCAACGAGGAGCTTATGAACGAAACGGTATCGATAGCTAGTCCTTTGGGCCGCAGCGATCACGCAACACTGTTGTTCAACTACATGTTACGCAGAGTACTCTGCGGAAAACGCCGATGACTCCTGACCACACTCCTTAATGAAACTGATTGGTCATTTCTAGCTGTACTATCCCCCGGTGTCGCCTGGTGGGACTTTGTTCACAAATTCAACAAGTTGGTTGCCAGTGCTTCGAGAAATGCCTCCGCGCGGGATGACAGCAAGGCTATTCATACGCAGCAGCACGCGGAAGTGTATGATCACAAGAGATCCACTCTGGTGAAAATACAAGAAGTTACTAGGCGCCGGGACATTGGAAGCCTACACCATCCAGCGAAATCATTGTGTAAATCTGGTACGCGAGGATAAGCTAAAGTATCAACAGGATTTAGCGGAGAAATTCACTCTAAACCCAATATTTATTTGCAGATTGTTAACAAACTCCGTAAAGTGCAGCGAGGGATTCCTGCCCTCCGCACGTCAAGAGGAACGGCACAAACTAAAACAGAAGCGGCCAACGCCCTGTCAGCAATTTGCTCCAAACTTCCAGAACACGACTTCATTGCCTATGATGTTCACGCAAGTTATACCACCACCAGCACTTACGGCTACAGAGGTTCTGAAAAGGCTAAATTCCCTACGCGAGCATACCTCTCCTGATGCTGACAATATCCGACTAAAGGCGCTGAAGGTAGCTACAGTGAATTCGCCGGATCCAATCTCCACAGTTGTTCTTGACGTATATCAGTGAGATAACAAACTTCGTAAGCTCGAACTGCATACTCCGTGCCCAGGACATCAAGGTGTGGAGGGCGATCAATAAGGCAGATGATGTCACACTACCTCAAACCTATCTGCATAAGGTTTACGGATGGTCAATCAGGAATCTAATAATAATAATAACAATGATGTGTCAGCTGTAAGCCGTAACGGCGCTTCGTTGCCGTGCGACCACCGCCAGTCGCACGCGGGATGTGTATACCGAAAGGACGCCCACTCCTACGCGGATTCGAACCCGCGCCGTAAGATTACTAGACAAACCCGTTACCTCTAGGCTACAGGCCGACAATCGGGAATCTACCTCGGATCAATGTGGAAAATATAGAGTGCTACACTTACGGCACCAGCTAGCGTGGCGCCATGAACTGGGTAGCAGGGACCTTCACATATATTCTAGCGAAAAGGATCTCGATGCTTTGATCCAGGCCGATGTTGGCTGTTCGGATCATGCTAAAAAAGCATCAAGAAGAGGCATCCAAAACGTGGATCTCTTGCGGCATGCGTTCGAACGATTCGAAGCGTCGATTTATCAGCAGCCTACCGGTTCATACAGATACCATGGGGTGCAGAGGATACGTGTCAGGGTCCCCTGCCTGAACAAAGTATCACATCAGCTTTGTATAGAACGAAGAATCGTAAATTTATGGAATACACTACCAGAAGGATTAATAAAAGCCGATTCTGTGAAGTGTTTTAAAACACGTATCGACGGTTATTTCGGAAACCTGTGCTTTTGTGAAACGATGCACATACAGTGCCAAAAGAAGACATCGTATACCCAGCAATAATGACACCAATACGAATTCCTAACCGAACAAGGATAAACGATTAACTGACCAAACACAACCGCTGACGATTCGCAACTAACTGTTTTTGGTTTTTCATAATCCGATAGAGTTGTACAGAAATCTTTCTACTTGCTCTTAAATAGAGTCTCAGACCAAAAATGACTAGAAGAGCAGTGGTGATAGGCTGAAACTTGTTCGGTAACAATTATGCGAATGTGGAGTGAATTGGCGGACGAATTGGAGATTGCGTTCGGGATAGGATGTGCCGCTATTTCGCATGAAAATAAAAATGTATGGAGAGCTGCGGTTCGGTCAATGAATTACGTGGTTTCAGATGTGCTTGCGCCAAAAACCAACAAAAATACATGTAGGTTTATAAAAGATGAGTATTTCGTTACGGAGATCTGTGGCTTGGTTCGTGAATTGCTCAAGGAAATGATTAGGAGAATACTTTTCATTAGGTCAAAACGTTTTCCGGGTAAGTTCGCAAATGATACGATACTTCAGATCCACAAGACATCCACCCACTGACCTGGTGGGCTTCACGGGTACCTCAAGGCAACGGTAAGTAATTAGAATGACTGTGACAATGTTCACATAATGATAAAGTTGAACTCAGTTGTTCAGACCCTAAAGAAAATCCAGTCCACGTTGAGATTGTGCCACACAATACATTCATACGAGTGTCACAAAATACCCCCCCCCCAAGTCACTAACCGTTGGGACAAGCGTTATCCGCCTAGACTAAGTGTAAAGGTTTCGGCTGACATTCCGAAGAACCTGGGTTCGTCTACCTGCTATCACTACCGAATGAGAACAACTAGCTCTGAAATAAGCCGTAGAGTGTGCAGTGTTTTCGGGCGGACAACGCCCAAATATTCATTCAGTTAAAACACTTCGAAACTGAAAATGGCTATTAATGAGAAAAGGACTGAACAAAAGAAGGGAGTGGAAGATAGCTGAAGTTGAAAACGGGTGAAAGACAATTTCACCTAACGTTTCATAGCAGCCCCATCGGCTAACTCACTGAGAAAAAGCTGCAGGACGACGTAACGCTCCCCACTTCACACTCCCGCAGCCTACGTTGACCAAAACAGGACAGCTTTATCGCCATGATAACACAACCGAGGGACTAGAGATCGGAAGGTACAGCCAAGTCGAAAATATGCGCGATCGTGGCTGCTGTTACTGCGTGACGATTCCCAGCTCAGTGATGAGACATTACTGTGAAGAAATTAGGTTCACGTCAAAATCAAGGGACGACATCCAGAATGTGTTCGAAATAGATATGCAACTCAAAGGTTCGAAGAAACAACGAAAAAGGCGAAATCGTCCAAGCCGATGATTGCATGTAAATCCTCAGTCAGGATCACCGCAGCTGCGATCTGCCACAATCACTAAACTCGGTTAACAATCCGTTTGTATGCATCTGTATATCGCTGTTTCGTCTATGCGCTTGCCGTCACCCCCTCCTGAACTCACGGCTAGCGAGATCTAAAAGCATTTGTCAAAATCGGGTGGTATTACCGTTGCCCACGCTTTGCATACACATGTCTGGTGATCCGTCGTTCACTGCTCCGTGTACAACACCATAGGCCTATGTATACGCCTTTGAGGTTTAGCGCGCCAACTGGCTTTTGTGTTCTGTGTGCACAGTTGAAGGCAACGTGATTTGTGCTTTGGTTGTGTGTTAAGTGAAGGATCGGTTGCTCGTGTACTGAGTGCTGTAGTTCGCCTCCTAGTTTGCTTTTTTTGACCCTGGAGTTCTACGTGTTGTTCAAGATTCCCATATAATTTGTCGCTTACACAGAAAATGATCAAAAGCAGAAAGTGACTGTCTGGACCCGATAGTACGAAAGATACATATTATCTCTATATGACTTGATTGCTTTACATGGACATGCCAGAAATTATGACAGCCAACAGTGTTGTTCGAATGAGCGAAATGTACCAAAGTGTAGGAATTTTGATAGCTTTCGTTGATTGAAGTGCGCGCGCGCGCACACACACACGCACAAGCAGACAAGATAAACAGAACTCTAGCGATGTGGGCGTGAGTGATCGATGACGTTGCAGGTTCACATACCTTCCAGTTTAGAATCGCACGAATGAGGCGAAGAGTAGCGATTGCACAGTTCCGTACAAAATAAGTGCTATAAATCGCGTTTACACGAGTCCGGTTCAGCAAAGAATAAGAAACAAGTAGTTAGGGGATCAAACGAACTAATTCGCGCTTCCAGAAGCAGGTAAAGCAGGACCCGGATTGTAGTGAATCCGTGATGTGTTATTCCCGGAAGATCGCCAGAAGCTGCCAACACTCGCTCTTCGTTGTCCGTAAATAAAGTTACCATAGGCACCACCACCACCCGAGCGAGAATAATAGCCACCACGTCTGGGGCCCTGGTACGGAACCGTACCGAAAGTAGCCGAATTGAGCAGTCTTTCGTCACGTCGGTTCATGCCATGAGGGGCTACGCTGTGGAGGATAAAAAAGCAGAAAGTAGACATTCTGAGTTTCCGAGCAAAAACAAACAGAAAGATGAGATTATCAGAAGACCAAGTATAGAGTACGGCCGGTCCCTTTCAAAAAACAAAAAAATGTCAGCTGTAAGCCGTAAGAGCGCTTCGCTGCCATGCGACCACCACCAGCCGCACGCGGGCTGGGTATACCGCGAGGACGCCCACCCCTACAAGGATTCGAACCCGCACCGCAAGACTACGAGACAAGCTCGTTACCTCTAGGCTACGGGCCGACACCACTAGGCCACGCGAGTTGAGGCACAGAAGATCGAACCGGTCCAACACGACGCTACCAGGCTCATTCCAAGTACGAGGATTATCGTACGAAGACCGGTGCGAGAAACTAGGACTCTACATCGTGCCATATTGTCGGTTGCGAGTCGACCTTATCGTGACCTACAGTATATTACTTCTAGGTGACTTCCCCATGTTGAGGCCGCAGCTTCATTTACGAACATTCATGACAAAACATGTGTTAGCCAGAAGAGAGACGGCGAATGTTGGTGGTCTCATCCTGTGTCAGAGATGGAAACAGTCTCTGCCCTTGGTAACCGTCTGATACGCAAAACGAAAGGCAGAAAGAAAGGCATCAGCAGTACGCCGGTACGCAGTACCGACGTTTCACTGCCGCGCAGCCACCACTGGTTGCACACGGGCTAAGGATACTGCGAGGGTCGCCCTGACCCTACGCAGGATCGAACCCACCCCGTCAGATTACAAGTTAAGTTTGATACCTATAGGCTACGGGCCAGCAGGAGTTAGCAAGACCATCCGCGACGGGGGTGGACAGCCGATCCGCAGCTTGTCAAAACGCTTGGAGGGTTGGGCATAAGACTTGGAAAAGCAGTTTAAACGACCAGTTAGCATCTCCCTTTTCGGGCATTGATCATACTTCTCTCTGGGCAGTTCCCCTTGATCCACCTTCAAGCACAGAAGTCGGAAATGAGATCAGACTGTTGAAATTGAATAAGGTCGCAGGAGCAGGCAGACTTCCTCCAGTCAACTGCAAATTCGGGGGACCAGCTCTCATAGGGGATTTCCACAACTTACTTGTGAAACAAAAGACCATCTCGACAGAACTCATCCATTCCGTTGCAGTACCAATTTTCAAAGGAGGCTCACATACGGAATGCGGCAATCATAGAAGAACAAGTATGATCCTAATTGAGTCTAAATTGCATGCGTCCATCATTTTCCATAATCTGGCTGTCACCCGTGAAAGCCAAATTCGTGAGGAGCAAGCCGGGTTTCGTCGAAATCCACGCTGCATTGATCACAACGTTACTCTACATCAGTTGTTGGAACACCGCTACATTTATAGGTGACCCACCGTAGTCATGTATCTCGGCATCAAAGGTGCCTTCGATTCAGTGAGCCTATATGCTCTTTGGGATTATCTGCTCAGGAAATGTGTGCCCGTGAAATAATGTAAATATTATCAGAGCGTTTTACGCGCATAATTCGGGCAGAGTGAAGGATCATGGCAGATTGTCCCTGAATATCGACAGCGGTGTAATACAGAAATGTTCGCTGGCCATGAGCTACAAGTTATGGAGCTGCCTTCTAATGAGCGCCTTCTTGGCTTGGAGTACGCCCACGACATTGCCATTATCTGTAACAGCACCCAAACGTGCCAAGCAGTACTGGACAGATAATCACTGACAGTCAGTCGTTTTGGGGTATGGTTGCACCTTCGAAATGAAAAGTCCTTCTCCAAGATCAGTACGGACCCACCCCCGAGGCTGACCCTTGGTGGTGATCAGTTAGAAGTCGTCCAGAAATTCAAGTACCTCGTCTGTGGAATAGATGATGAATCCACGGACCGCATAGTAAAAGCCACAGGCGCATTTGCTAACCTCCGTCACTTGTTGCACCGTCGCGACATTACTCTCGCCCTGAAAGGCAGAGTTTACAATGCAAACGTCCGTTCAATCCTGCTGTAAGGGTGCGAAACCTGGCCCACCAGGTAGACAGACTTAAAGAGGCTTGCCATGTTCGGACATCGCAGGCACAAGGAACGTGTTCGACGTCGAGTATTTGGTGCAGGAAGAGCGAGTGAACCGCTCAGTTATTATATCACGCACCAAGCTCCGATGACCGGGCCACGCGTTACGCATACCACCAAAACGATTGCCGCGTCGTGCGCTGTTTCCGCGACCGGAATGTGAATGGAAGAGTAGGGGACTCAAGATGTGACTTCGTCCTCAGGAGGACTGAAGTCCCTCACTTCGAAGTTGGCGTCCGTTGATGTCTTCCGAATATTAGGTTGGGGTCCAAAGGATGATCAGCAAGTCCAGTTGGATACACTTGTTGAAGTGGAAAGAGCCGACCACAATGGAGTATGTGTTGTTCGTTTCTTTGGCCCTCTCCTTCCCCTCAGCGTCCCCATCCAACAACGAACTCATACATATGATATTTTGCATTTTATTACTTGTTTTTTTAGTTATTTTTAGTTTATAACATTTAGTATCTTTTGTGTTGCATCATACTGGCCGGGATGAGTTACTCACCCTCAGTTAACGTGAACGGATGATGATGATGTGACGGCAAATGCATAATATGACAGTGGCCTAAATGGGCACAAATATCAAGGGGGCTATATCAAATCAAGCTGTAAACGTTGGTGTGGTAAACCACCACTACTTAAAACAGACTGCGAACCAGGGAGGAAATGCGTTAGCAAAATAATAGATTGACAAGACAAGGAAAATACGATAGATAATTCGAAACGTAGGTGATGTGAGTCGTGCAGCAACAGTACGCCGGTACTTGGCACTGACGCTTCATGGCCCCATGACCAACACCACCACTGGCTTCATGCGGGGCTAGAAATACCGCAAGGTCGCCCGCACCTACACAGTCTTGGACCAACAACCTGTGGATTGTAAGCCAAACGCCTTGCCCACTCGGTAGCTGGCCGACAAAGATATCAACGGTACACTGGTACTTCTTATCGACAATTGCACCAACACAACCAACTGCTTCGTGCCTGAAAAGTTGCGCCGATTAGAGTATATCAAAGGAGTCGTCGTCTCACGATGGCCATCTGGAACAAAGTGAGAACTTATTGAATACTGGGTGTTGCTGGCTCGCGGCTCCTGTGATCGAATCGGCTCAAGTACACTTCAGTGAATCGTGGTTCAGCTTGGGACTGCGCATCACAATCTATACATACAACGCGTGCTTCAAAAATGACCCCATACCAAAGACAAGGACCTGTTGGGTGCTTGTGGGTAACTTCAGCCAGGTGGAATTGGCCGGACTCACAGATAAATGGCACACCAAAACCTGATAACACGTCTTCTTATAGTAATAAACACAATGCGCGAACAGGTATGACGTAACAGTATACATTGGACGGCGGGGCAGCAAAAAAAATGTGAGATCTGAAGCAGGCGCGTTTCCAGGTAGCTGACCAAATGGAGCGCAGTAAAATATGAAGTGACAGGAAAAGGAGATGGACAAAAATCTTCCAAGGCTTAGTTAAAACAACCTTGTGATACTATAGTTTACCAGGTGATGTTAAATAGTAGTTTCTCCGCTATGATGTAAGGTCATGTCCGAAGGAGTGTGAATGCGATCATTCAGAAACGTGAGCCAAATCAAGTGAATCTACCACCATCAATTAGCGTCATACGGTTTTTTAAATGCGTGACAACAGCAAATAACTATGGGCCCAGGTATTTCGACAAGAGCATAAGGATAGTTGGTCAATGACGGTAGTAGTGCGAATGCTCACCACTCGAGAAGCTCTGCTTTGTCAACTACAGCAGAGAAATTAAGGCAATGAAAGGTGGGGATTATGAGTGACGTGCGTGCCAACAACTGCGCATTTCAGCATTATCGCCCGCTCACTCGGTGAAATTCACATTTTATCGGCTTGGAAGACCACGCCGCAGGCGTATGGGCCGTGTTGACAAAGTCCGAATACATATTATCGTTCGGGCTGAAACAAACAGCTTTCCAGAATTGAGTGAAACGCTTCAAAACGCCCTTAATACAAACATCTGACCAACTCGATAATCAACGAAGTCAGGAAATCGAGTTAGCAAAAGTGACGATTGAGAACATTCAGGGTTTCGTGGAGTCAGGTAGGTACATTACATTATAATACATAACACATGTTAGCTAGAGGTGGGGACACTTAAACCATTGTGCCGCAATACACAAGCAGAAAGCAATAAAGAGACGCAACGCAGGTGCGCCAGCTGAGCCACCAGTAACGGATGGCCGTGCGTTGAGGTATGTCAATCTGAGGGAGGATGAATGGCTCCAAATAGAAGCCGATGAACCAGGCTTGACCGCTTGGTTGGACATGGACTCGTCGACAGGGCAGGAGTGACGCTCCGCGTTTGCGCGTGAGTTCAAACTAAAAGATAAACGCCTATGAAAGCCGGATGATGAAGGGCCAAGAATTGAGGGATTGAAAACGGGGAGATAAAAGTGAAGTTGGAGCGGGACGATAAGGGCAAAAAAATCGTAAGAGGGGGGGGGGTAAAAAGACGGGGTGTGAGCAATGGCATCCAAACTTTTATCTGCCCCGCTCGATGTAGCAGATAGGGCGCCGTTTATTGTAGTCTGCGACGGCCAGAGGATCAAGAAATTGCGTGAACAAGTCTGCCTATGCCTAGACAGAAAAACGATTAGGGTGCTCAACCAAAGGCTTTGGATCGAAAATCTGACCGCAAGGCAGCGAGGTTTTGGCACTGGGCTACTGAGGGTCGGTTTTACGGAGTAAGGAACCACTCTCACTCCGACCTCCAACCTGGAGGGTCAGAAGACTGAGTTTGTTCGGCCTCTAACCATTGATTAATCTGGTATGAGTGTCTTTGTAGTTGCGAAAAGCACCACCCAGCATACCTCAATAAGTCGTTGAGGCACATAAACCATCACACCGTGTTAAGGTGCAGCTCGTCGCGATGGTCAGATAGGTACTCGATAACGAGCACAAGCGCACCAAACCACGAGAAGTCATCTTCATCTATGAGTAAACTAGGTTTTAAGAATTAAACAAATGATGCTGTGCAAGCGGTTGTTCAGGAACTTCATCTGCTAAGGTTAGCTAGCACCAGTAAATAGTTTAGCTATGCTGCACCGTTTGTTGCAGTAACTATACAAGAAATGAGATGGCGAATTGCACGGAACGTAAAAACCGAAAAAACGCTACATTAGGATTGCTCCACCTGGTGTTTATTTGACGAGAGACGTTAAAACTCGGTCTTGCGGATTTCCTTGTCGTTCAAAGTGGACGCGTTACAGACGGGTAGTTTGAGTAAACGAACCGCAACAGAATGCACACAACTGCTGGCAGACTAACACAAGCTATATTTCCGCCCCGAGAAGGCCCCAGACGCACTTAACCACCCCAGTTTTAGGTTTCAGCAGTGCATCGATACGCCGAACCGGCGCTATGCTGCGACGAGACCACACTATTCGCGCGTGTGCTGGGAACACTGCAAATTAATTTGGGTCTACACAGGCTCAAGCTGGTAAACTTTGAATCACAAGACAGATGCAGTTACACGCAATCTTGGACAAGCACCAAATAAGCAGCTTTTGGTTCGTTTACTGAGCCTAAAAAAATTGGTGCAAACGTTTCGCCACCATGCGAGGTGGCATCGGTAGGGCGGTGAGGTGCAGTGGGCAATCACACACACCAAGTTTCTTGTCAAAAACCAGCTTGCTCCACCGGAAGTGTTATAATCTTCTCACTAGACGCAGTTCCAAAAATAACAATTGACTGCTCCACAAAACTTCTAGCCCAACCGAAGGAAAAAAAGCAAAACACCAATGACCTTGACAAAAGAACGTATTAATCGCCGCCAACGAACACTGTCCAACGACTGCGGATTTTGGCTGTATTTATAGGTCTCTACTGACCTTCGACTTCTAGAATTGGAAGGTCAGCTGCCAAGGTTAGTGGTTCCCCATATCTTTTGCCGAGGGTGTCAGGTGGCTTTTAATCACGTGCAGAAGAAGAACATCCGGAACGTTCGAAATCGATGCGATAATCGTTAATAATCGATTAATCGCTAAAATAGAGAATTTCCAAGGCAATTCTTACTTTCTCCGGGACAGGATGGAAGCAATACTCCGCAAACATCGGTGATCAAAGATACTCAGTCGCTTAGTTTCTTCACTGCGAACTGGCCAGGTATCTGATACATACAGTAACATCGGCTTTATCCGTTAGGGTCATTAATCCTAGTTTCGGACACACAACACACATCAATACCCAGTGTGTCCAAGGTGCGTGCGTGTGCAGCCTGCTGACCTGTTTGTCTTAGAGTGCGGACGTTGAATGTCGCCATGGATACGGGACAGATTGGCCTTATAAGGGACTTTTGCCGATAGGCGTCCGATAGGTGCTGTGGGATGGTGGCTGCAGATGGTACTACTCCAGTAGCACTTCGGTTGCTATCAATTAGGCTGGGAATTATAGAAGGAAGGTTAGTAATGGGGGTCGGGATGGGAGTAAGAGAAAAAGGTGGAAAAGAAAGAAGGGAGGCGCCAGCAGTAGCATGTTTTCGCTTATCCGCCCTGCTGTATGCAGCAGATAAGGCGACCCTTGATAATCTGCGCGACGGCCAATGCAGGATGAAGTTTATGTTTGAAGAAAATGTCATGGTTGTATGTGGGCTGAGATACTGCCAGGGCGCCCAGACCTAGGCAGGAGAACGATTAGGGTCCTCATCCAAAGCCTTTGGCTCAAAAGCCTGTCCGCAAGGCAGCGGGGTGGCAATGATTTAGTTTTACAGAAATGGACGCTATCCTGTTTCAAACCCCCAACCTGGAGGACCAGGAGACTGAGTTTGTCTGACCTCTCACCATTGACCAACCTGGTAGGAGTAGCTCTCAAGATGCTCGGAGGCATCACCCAGTATAGCTCAATGGGTCAATGAGGTACCCAAACCGTTGCACTACTTTAATATCCAGTGTCGTCGCGAGCAACAATCAGATAGCACCCAGGTTGATTCGTTTGTACAGATTTGGCCAGATTTGCACAAGGAATGGATGCCCACTGAATATACTTTCAATCGGTGTCACCAATCATGGTGCAAGAATCCGGGTTACATGCGGAATTGTTTATTGTTTCAAACATAGCTTATACTAGATGCTGGCTACTGTTTCGCATCCTGACACTTCCATACTACTGATACCTGGCGCAATAGTGTCTGCTCTTAGTCCGCCACACTCTCCCTCTCCAAAGTGCTCGCCCCAAGTTCCTTCGCTCGGACTCTTCCTGCCCGTCGGAGATGCTTACTGTGCGAAATCGATTCCTTCTCTAATTCATGCCACTTCCTCAACTCACTGGCATGTACTCACCGTGAATCTCCATGTCGAGCGATTGTATATACTGGGCATCGCCGGTTGACCACCTCGTCCGGTCCCTTCCACTTCGGTAAGAGTTTCCTCTCCTCTGGGCAACAAGTGGGAGTCCGTTTATGGTCCCTGTATCTCACGATCGTTGGTCTGGGACTTCTGCACCCGAGTTGCCTTCAGGTTACGGTCGGCTGCCTTCCTGTTATCCTGTGCCTCTTTGGGAGGTATTCGGCAAGTTGGGCACATTTCAGCCTCTAGATCCACAGGTAAGCGAGATGCTCCACCGTACATCAATTCGTATGATGATTTATTTGTGGAGGTCTGTATGGATACTCGATGGGTCAGCAACAGTAGTGACAAAGTTTCCTCCCAGTCCACACTCTTTGCCACTAGCCACTCTGTAATCGTTATATTGTTACGCCCCGTCAAGGCATTTGTCTGTGGGTCTTATGGGGTTGTCCGCACATTTTTGGTACCATGTTTCTCTAAGTGGTTCCGAAATTTCTCACTCTCGAAGCACGGACCCTGGTCTGTTTATTTGGCGTTGGGGATTCAGTGATCCGAAGGTAAACGGGACTCCCTATAATCCAAAAGACATTCTTATTAATTGGTATCGTTTTTCACTGACAATGAACGGCGTTTTGTCTCGGTCTTCTCGTTTGATCGCCAGTATCCAGATCTAGAACCGTGAATATCCTCGGCTGTTACAATCTATCAAAAATGTCAGCAACTGATGGCATTGGGACGAAACGACTCAAGGCGATTTCATTCAGCTTGCGGAACTCCACACAGAAACAATACTTCCCATAACCGATCCTCTCCAAGACCACTGGAGAATTGTATGGGCTGTGTGCCCTTCAATCACATTCGCGTCCAACATCTCCTGTACTTGCCTTGTTGCAACCCGGTGTTAAAAGAATGGGCACATTTCCAGAATCTATGTATTTGACGAAGTTGGGCTACAGACCTGAAGTTGGACAACCGTACTGCGTCAGCCCATGATGCCAAATGCGAACGCTGCTCTGACTATGACGGAGTGTTCAATACTGTGATCGATAGTGGTTGACCGATTATCATTGCGGTTGGGTTAGTTATGATTGATCTAACCCTAACATATGCCTCTTCACCTCAGCCTCCGGATGGGTTGGTACCTTTCGAGGTCCCTGCGGCCGATACGTCTGGCGGGTTAGCGGGATGGTGTGCTCGATCCAGTTGGAAAATCCCTACGGGCTGCAGTCATCCGTAAACAAAGGGTGGTACTTTGTGCTCAGTGCCTGCAAGGTCGGGCTCAAATGTAACGCGACAACAACCGATTGCGAATGTATTCTTCCTCCCCGGTCAATGAGTGGCAATGACCCGTATTCAGTCATTAACTTCCCTCGTTTTAAATCGACGATAGTATCCGGGTAAAAGTAAAACGTAAAGGAAAATCCATTATTTTAGCAATTGATCGATTATCTTCGATCGTGCATTGACTTCGAAGATTCCAGAACCTTCCATTTCTTCACTTGATTGCCAGCATACCGAGTTTTGGCAGGGACGCTGCTAATTCTACCAGTTGACCTTCGTTTTCTAGAAACCGAAGGTCATCGACCCCCTATATATTTGGCGTAGGTCTGGCGTAGTTTGTACAGCGTTTTGGCGGCGTTTTTGGCTACGTTCGGCAGTGATTTTGTTAACGTTTTTCGCAGTCAAGGTCGTTAGACTTTTGATTGTTTCTTCGGCTGGGCTAGAATTTTTGCGGAGAAATATTTGGGTGTTTAATTCAAAATAGCAAGAAAACGTGAAGATCTAATAGATAGCTTTGTTTTACTCTGGGAAATCTGCTCCCAATATGGTTTATTTCACATCTGGTGGCACGGTGAAGACGTGCGTTAGTTTCCGTCTCCTGATTCGCACGATGCGTTCGGCCATACCATTAATGCCCATTGAGTAACCGCTAACAGCTCTCACGACCGTGATGCACCATTGAGGCTTTTTGCTCCGCCAATGATTGATCAGCGACACTGCGGCACCCGATCCATCAGACACTGTCCCATCGTTCCGTCTATTTCGATCGCCCCCCCCGTACTTAGCGCCCCGAGTACACATTCCTCGATCCGAGAAGAAAAACAAAGTTGAACACGTTTATTTGGTATACGGGTAGCAACCCGCCTCACCGGGCATTGTCTTTTCCAGTGTTCTGGTCTCCTACAGAGGAGGCAACATCCTCTTGTTCGCTCCTCCGGGCGCTGAGTGCGAAGCCCATTGACGTCTTGCACAAGCTGTTCCATCATCCGTTCCAATTTATCCAACCGCTCCACGCCTCCATGGTGTACCCCATTCAGCGCAGCGAGTGACGCGTCGCCCAGCTCTCGAGTAACTTGCGGGAACTCCTCCAGCCGCATTTGCCGAGTAGCGTCCGCGATTGGCTGTGGGAGACCGACCATTAACTAATCTACCAGTAGTTTCTGTTTTGCCGGTTTGTCCATTCCCGGCAAGGCTCAGTCCAAAAAACTCCTGATGTGAATTGCAAACATGAGGGGATCCACTCCTACACCAAACCGCGCAGCCTTGAACAGCAACGTCGCCTCCTTGCGGTCGGCCGGACTGTTCAATCCGGACACCAGCGCATCCTTCGCGGTGGTCCACTACAACTTTACGGGGTATCTTCGCGCTGCCTCAAGGACTACCTTCGCCCTCTCCTCGAAACGATTCCGCAGGGCTACCAACTTCGCCCGATCGGTCTTGACTCCAACTGCCTCCGTCACATCCTCGAACTCCTCCAAGAAGGTCCCCACATCACCTCCGAACGGGGGATCTTCATGATGCACCTTGGTTGGTCACGACACCAGTGTAAGAACCCGAAGTGCAAGCGGAATTGTTTATCGTCTCAAACATAGCTTATACTAAATGCATTGGTTCTGAGCAACGAAACACCCACTCATCTTCGCACTCCTTGTTGGAGGTTGCATGGCGCTGGTTTCTTTCTGTCTAGTGGTTTATGGTGTGCATTGCTTATGCTTCATTCCTCGTGCGCATACAACTGCACTTCCAAAGTGTTCCTTTTCTTTTGGGGTAGTCATTACGGCCTGTTGTCGACTGGCTGACGTTTCGCATCCTGGCTCTTCCATACTATTGATAACTGGCGCAATAGTGTCTGCCTTTAGTCCACCACAATAGCACTGTCGCCGGTCCATGTTTGGTCTCTATTCATGGATAAAAATATGGTCACTTTGCACCGAAAATATCAGGAATCTGATCAGTAGTATTTGCGGAAGATTTCTACTATCTTGTGAAAGCACTAAGTAGACAGTACTCAAGTTCGCTGTTTGATGTTCAGTAGGAGATCTTTCGGGCCCGCGCCAAAGTACCTACTGAGCTCCAGTTTTACTTTGTCAGGGTCGTATCCATCCTTTTCCGTGTGATCGCTTGTTTCTGCGTGCATCGTTTGCTGCTTCACCTAGCTGTGTAAGACCGTGGGATGGCGCAATAACACAAAGAACTTGATCGGACGTTTCGTCTTCCTGAATGACGGCCTTTAGATCGATCACACCAGTGGTGCTCCTTCGTTTTGTCCTTTGCACCCAACTGTTAATTTTCTAGCTTGAATCGCTTTCCCTACCTTTTTCCCTAGCCCGTTTAGTTCCAACACAATACTTGGCATGCTCCACCTCTGTTGATTACTGTTTATCATGGAATAGCCACACTTCGATATTTGGGTCACTCTTTTTAACGTTGTACCGAACGTAGCTATTGTTGCCAGTTTTCTAACGGCCGATATCAAGAAACAATACTCTAATCATTCTCCTGCCTCTTGTTTGCTCTTCGATTGATGCCTTTAGGCCTCTTGGATATTTGGGATAAGCATTTCTCGAGTTCACAGTGCAGCGTTCATGCCATCTTTCTGGCAGTCGGTTGCTGTCTCTTCTAGGTTCTTTTAATCTTGCATTCTAATTTCAACCATCCAGCCTACCCAGTGGTTGCATTGTCTTTCTAACTTCTAATCCACTGGGATGACAGTTAAATGTGTTTGAAGCTCCTGCTACCCCAATCTACTACATAAACCCATGATCATGTACACTCAAAACAATCCATACTCAGACTGACGACTCGTCCACCTAGAGGATCGATCATTGACTGACGCCTAGCATCGCGCCGCTCCTCTGTGCTACATAATAGCGCACTGTCGGTGTCACCTCGACTGGGGATAAAGCGTTTGCAGCAAAACTACTGAGCTCAGCAAACACTCCAACCATCAGCTGAACAATCTGGGCCACCAATATTTGATTCCATATCACAGCAGAGATTACCTTATCCCTACTCACTGCCCTGAAGGAGATCGACGCAATGTTCTTCACTGATCTGGAGTTGAACTTGAGGTTCATTCTTCTTTTGAAAAGGCTTGAGAGTAGTCAATTGACGTATCTTCTGTGTTTCCTTTCGCACTCGACACTGCGACTCTATCAGTGGGTTGCTCTGGCACATAATTGCGTTAATTTCTCATAGCACACTGGAGCAAAAAATCGCAACCACGTTGTTGTTAGTCAGACTTTCGGTAATCGTTACATCTTGGGTGATGTGGCAATCGGTACTTTACCGATCAATGGCTTTAAAGTCTTTTTGTGTTTATGTTTGTGACCGGCTCTAGGTGCATTTCAGGGAATTTCTGCTCATTGAAACAACCAACATCGTGTCTTTCCGACTGTAATTTACTCACAGAGATGAGAGGGAGACATCTTGAGTGTTATTTCGAGGATCAAAGGTTATTATTGACAATGCGTTCGTTTCTTTTTTCTACTGGACGCACTGACCTAAGCACCTAAGTACACCTCACATGGAGTGTCTAGCCAACTCCAAATAAGCTTTCTTAACCCTAATGGGTTCATTTTCATCATTTACACAACCACTACGGACACCTGGATGATAATATCAATATACATGGTAGGAAAGTGGAAAAAGGTAGACTGTTACTCCAACAACCGCTCGTGCAGCATATTAGTGACTATTGCTGTGTCAACAAGCAAACGTGAGAGATAAGGCAAAACGTTACGATGAGGTGCAGGAGAATAAAATTATGAATTTCGTACGCGTGGAAGAGAAAGAGAGCGTTTTGGCAAGATCATTGTGAAGTGGATGAAATCGCTCAGTTAGTATCTTAGAAGAAATATCATTGCAGGCATCAAGATGTCTAGAAATAATCAACTCAACTAAAGCATCTCTAGACAAGCCGCTGTATCTAGAAATGCGCTTTATGGATCGCACTAATAAGATGTAGTCTTTCTGAAGCAGTCCAGGAAAAATGACAGGTGTGCAGTATAACCAATGGGGAGTAATACAAGAGGTCACAAACCTGAATATTAACTTACGGGTTACTGAAACCATCTTAAATCTGAGGGCATAAAAAGAAAGTTTTCTGACTTTTCGCAAACTTCTACTGACATGCGTGGACCAAGCAAGGTTCTTGGGCCAAAAAGCGCCGAGATACTCGACAGTGGAAGAGCTGCGTATGGAACTTTCATTCAAAGTAAGCGTAGGGAAAAAGCTGAGGGACTGCAACTTATCGTCACGTGGAAAAGAAAATATTACATCACTGCATTTAGAAGCATTAAGCCTAAGAGATCTGGATGAAGACCATTCCACCAGATCTTCCAACCCACGTGGAAGTGATGAAGGATTCTGGTTAGTGGGATACATACCTCCCGGCACAACATCAGCATATTTTCACTCTGCAAACGTGGTTTCTATAGGGAGATGTTCAACATATAAGGAAAATAGAAAAGGTGATAGGATCGCTCCCTGTAGAACACCACAGTCGGCACGGAGGACAGAGGATTTCTTACCGTTCAACTTGGTGAAGTGAGTACGATCTGTAAAATAGTCGCGTAACAGATTACACACACCAGGGTTAATTCCATTTTCGGATAGCAGGTTCAGCAACCTTGACCTATCTAGGCTTCCAAAGGCATTTGAATAATCCCGTAAGGGAAGGCGTACGGATTTACATTTTTGATCTAATGCAGAGGCTATATAATGAACAAGATATGCCACTGCATCCAATGTGGAGCGCTGGGGTCCGTACGCAAACTGGTAGATATCGTCTTCAGAAGCGGCTGAAAAAATCCGCGGAATTAACAGTCTTTCGAAAACATTTAGGAGCACAGATGTATATGCAGTTAGGCGATACTATTGAGATCCAGGTTTTGGTACTGGAGTAATACTGGCCATTCTTCAAATGTCCGGGATCACACCCGTAGTAAGGCATTTGTTAAAGAGATCTGTTGGAGACAGTGTGAGAGAATTAGCACACTCCTTCAGAGCTAATGGTGAGAGAGCATCCGGACCACAAGCTTCGGTTGCCTTTACTCTTTTGAACTCTTTGTTGACGTTGCTTTGATCGAAGGGCGCGGCTAGACTTGAGCTAATGAAGGAGGACAAGGAAGATGAGCTTAGTGAGGCGGATCTAAACTCCGAATTCAGTTTATCCACATCCACTTCACCTCTCTGGCTGGAAACGCTCTTACCACAGAGCTGCGTCAGAAGCCCCCATAGATCACGACAGTTCTGGTTGCCTAGAATTGCTTCGAGGTATCATTGATTTAGTCTTTTTTATTATCTCGGATTTAATTGCTGTGGTTAGGCTTTTGACACGGGTAGCATTCCTTCATCCTCCTAAGTCACTTTAGTAGTGGTGAGGAAAATCTATCTGCTCTTAGATCGTTTCAACAGGGCAATACATGTCAAGCAATATTTGATGTAGTCCGTATGATTGTCACATTCGAGCGTCAGGTCCTCGTTGTTGAAGACCGAAAAATCAGTTAAAGAAAACATTTTCTGGGGCCTCGTGATATTGTCCAAGGAGCAATTTCCTCATTTGATAATCTTGTAAGGACGTCTGGTCAGCGTTAAAAAATAAGACCTGCTGTATCTGACTGGGCACAATTTTATATTACAATGGTCTGAGCTGCTCAAAAAGCCCGCTTTTGTACGGCAAACAACTGTCGTTTAGTTGTGAACACAGCGTTTAACTGAGCATCTTGTCTGGTCGAAACAGTCACTAGGTCTACCCACCCAAGTGTCTTCAAGAATGCTGTATCCTTTCCATTGAAGTCGACAGCAACAATACAGATAAAACAATCTAATTTAAGCAGTGGCGTTGGAGAAACTTGGTTCTCAAAAAGCTTTAATTCTGATGCAGATGTGTCAGGAGCAGTGCATACCTTTCCAACGATGACTGATCGAAAGCCACTTAGGAACTTCGGTTTGCACCCAACTAAATGGCAGCTTATAGAAATCGTTGAGTACGTAAATATTATGATTGCTGCGTTGCACCAACCTTAATTACCGTAAGTTATAACGCCACCACCACGAAACTAGGGCTTCCCGAGGCGATCAGACCTGATGGGAAAATAACCATCGAGTTGAATTATTCCATTCTTCACACCAGTATGCAACCAGCTTCCTTGTAACAAAATGATTTTCGTATTAACGTACTCATTTCGTGGCATGTTGGCACTGAGATCACTGATTTTACCAAGGAGCGAGCGAACAGTACTGGAACATATCAGTGGGACTTGCGCTTTGTCGACAGAACAGCGGCTGAGGCCAGATTGCCAGCCAACACGATGCTTGCGCTTTTTTCCAAGACATTTATTCCTACTACGTTTGCAAGTGTTTCTAACTTTATGGCCGTATTCGATGAAGCGCGGATTTATGGCAGTAACACGTAACGTTTTCAAATGGTTGACGGAGTAGGACAACATTGACCTTGAGACCCGATCAGAAAAAGCAAATCGCTTCCAATTTGAAACTAAACTATAGAATCCGCAGTCGCTTGTGTAAGATAATCCAATGAGAACAGCAAAGACCGAATTTGAGGACCCCACCAGCACACTGTAATGCATTGTTGATCCATCGCATTGTCCGTAATTTTACGCAAATGATGGTAAATTCTTCCCTTGTCATGAGAGCGCTCCCGTGTATAATTACCTTCAACCTGTTCACCAAAATTAATGGTTAACGGTATGCATATTTCTTAATTGTTCGCTCATTCATTCATTATACACATTAGCTGCATGGGGAAAACACAGCTATTGTGCCGCAATACAAAAGACAAGAAAAGGAAAACAAACAGTGGCACGCCGACTGAGTCCCCAGTAACGGATGGACATCGTTCCGGAGAGTTAACAGCTAGCTATCGTGCCGTAAAAAGAGAGTTATATTATGCCTAACGAGTGAGATCGTGATTGGAGGGGGATGCTAAGCAGGAGGGGGGATGGACAAAGGAACTCACAACACAAACGCCCTTGGGACCCCAGTAAAGCAGTCGGGATGCACCAACCGACGCCCGTTTCGAAGTGTGCGTTTTCATTTCTCTCGACCAAGTCATCGCTTGACCTCCCCTCCTCCTCTTTCAACCGCACCAACAACTCGCAAACAATGCACGTCGCGGGAGTCGGTGTGCTGGCATGCGCAACACGTAGCCCAACCATCGGAGCCTGGTGCGTGATATAATGGTGCTGAGCGGTTCACTCGCTCTTCCTACACCAAATACGCGACGCCGAACACGCTCATTGCTCACGCGATGCTCCCACCAGACATGAACTAGGTTGCGAAGGCAGCGATGATCGAATGTGACAAGCCTCTTTATGTCTGTCGACCTGATGGGCCAAGTTTCACAACCATATAGGAGGGTCGCACTCTGCCCTTCAGGGCGAGAGTGATGCCGCCCCTGCGCCACGGGTGGCGGATATTGGCAAAAGCGCCTCGAGCTTTTTTATAGGCTTCCTAACCTCATCTTCGATCCCACGGGCAATAATATAGCTGCCCAATTACTTGAATTCCTGAACTGCTTCTTGCAGATCACCACAGAGCGTCAGCGCAGGGGCATGTCCCTGCCAAGCTTGAAGAAGCAATTCGCTGTTGAACTGTTCGCTGAGCTTGGCAATTTTGTTGCAAACGTTTCGTCACCAATCGAGGTGACATCATCAGTGCGTAGTGGAGTGGCGTGCAATAGCCTAGAGTAGCGTAGAGGAGCCTCGGTGAGAGTGCGCTGAGCGTGGCGTGCGTGCGTTTTTATACCGTCGTGGTTGGCCGCGGATCCGAGCAATCCTATTGGTTGGGACTTCGATCCGTGTTCAGTTTGCTTAATGAGCAGATGACCTTGACCTCACCTCCTTTGTCCACTTGCTCATGCGAGCGACTCATGAGCAGACTTGCTCGCATGAGCAAGTGGACAAAGGAGGTGAGGTCAAGGTCATCTGCCCATTAAGCAAACTGAACACGGATCGAAGTCCCAACCAATAGGATTGCTCGGATCCGCGGCCAACCACGACGGTATAAAAACGCACGCACGCCACGCTCAGCGCACTCTCACCGAGGCTCCTCTACGCTACTCTAGGCTATTGCACGCCACTCCACTACGCACTGATGATGTCACCTCGATTGGTGACGAAACGTTTGCAACAAAATTGCCAAGCTCAGCGAACAGTTCAACAGCCATCTGAACAACCTGAGCTACCAGCCTTCAATTCTATAGCCGAAGCAATTCGCATTTGATGAAACAAAGCATAGCCCAAAGCGATAGACAGCCAGTGCTCATCGGTCCAGTGCAGTCTGGCACGTTTGAGAGTTGTCACAGATTACGGCAGTATCGTCCGCGTACTCCAAGTCAAGAAGTCGCTCACTTTGTCTGCCCATTTAATTGTGCATTATCATTGCATACATCTTCAAGTAAGTCTAAAGCGACCGCATCGCGCCATTAGTCACTGATGTTATCGGGCGTACAAGGTTACTGAGAAGCTCTAATTTTCGCTCCACTGTGGCCGCTTATCCCACGACCTTTCGTATGAGTTCATTTCTTTGGTAGAGCCAACAGAATCCACGTGTACTTGTGACTGAAACAACGACTAACAAAGGGTCTTGAAATTGACCGGGAACGTTGGAGGGGGCAGGGGCCCGTGAGATAGTGAATGGCAGTACTATTGGAGTGCTATTCCAGCTCATCTTCTACAAGGTCCGAGAAAGCCATCAGTTATTGAGACAATAACTGTGAAAGTTGAACAGTTGATCCATTCTCAGCTTCGTCGACTGGCCCGTTGGGCAGAACACTTCGAAGAGCCGTTCAGCATGCCGCTTGCCGAACCACCTAAACCGACGTGGGAATTTGCTGTCACGTCTACATTGGAAGAGTTTCAACGTGCGCTTACCACGTGGAAACGAAACAAAGGTTCTGGATCCAACGACATTTTCCCATTATTTGCTAAGAAATGAAGTTGACTGTTGACTGGACTTGCTTTTCTATTTAGTCTTATTTGGTGCACCAAATACTTACGATTGCCAACTGTCGTGCTCATCTTCAAAAGGTCCTTAAAGGATCTTCAAGGCACTGACCTTATTTCCATTGCCTCCAAACTCATCATGACTGTCAGTTTTCGACGGCTTACTGGTGCTCGTGAGGGCCGAATCCCCGAAAGCAATACTGGCTTCTGCTCTTGTTGCAGTTGCATCGACGACATGTTTAGTTTTCGTCAAGTGTTAGAACAGAGACATGCTTACGGATGACCGACTATGGTGGTTTTCCTTGATTTGAAGGCCACTCTCGACTCTGTTAACCACGCCAGCTTGTGGCACTGCCTATTCATGAAGGGCATGATAGCTAAATCTATTTCCATTCTGCAGTCTCTACCGTAACTCCCGAAACCAGATAACAATCCACGGAAAGCTGTCTCCAGAATAGCCCGCGACAAGTGGGGCTCTCCACGATTGTCCTATATCTCCTTTCCTCTTCAACTTTATGGTCGAAATGATCATGAATGACTCGGTTTCCTTTCACTCCGTCGAAGTGGGGCTTCTGCTGTGATTGAGTGACAAACCTAGAGTATTCCGACAACATAGTGCAGGACTGGACAGATACGCCACCGGTTTCAGTCTTCAGCGAACAGCCCTTGGAAGTGGTAGCTGTATCACATCTGGTGGCACTGAGGAATTCACTTCGTGTCTCAGCAAGACATGTGTGGATTTCCCTGGGCTAAACCGTCCATCGAGGCGATGGGATATCATCTATCAGTGAAAGGTAGAATGTATAACGCTGTGATAAAGCCGATGTTACTGTATGTATCAGATACCTGGCCAGTTCGCAGTGAAGAAACTAAGCGACTGAGTATCTTTGATCACCGATGTTTGCGGAGTATTGCTTCCATCCTGTCCCGGAGAAAGTAAGAATTGAACAACGAAATGAGAAGACGAATATTGGCAGATGCTAGCATTTCGTATTATCTCGTCAGTACCAATACAATAACAGGGAAATTCTTTTATATGTCTTACAGGGCACAGTCAAACCAATCAAATTTATTGTTGTGATCATTGTTATCAGATTACGTCCACGGCAACCGCAGGTTGACAACTAATTGCTTTTGGACACACAAAGCTGGTCTAATTCGGCTTATCGCGCCGGCCTCGGCAAATCGTAAAAGGCGTGCATTAGTATGACGTAACAAGATCCGGAAAGCTGATAAGGGATTGACATGGTGGCGAGTCGCCAAGATGTGCCTGCCTATGGAGGACGCTGGTGGCTTACGCGAACACGTATCATCGGAGGTGGATTGGGTAACTTCACGCTGAACCCAGTTTGGTAGGTGTTCCTTCACTCGGGAATCTAAAACCCGTTCGGTCCTGCCGATGTAACTGATACCGCAGTCACACACGAATTGGTAGACACAATGGGATTTGGCGCCGACGGGTTCATCTTCCTTTACTGAAGGTAACGGCAACTTTCGGGTTCTGTTGATAATTACCGCTTCCGCAGCACAGTATGTACGCTGAATGGCCGAGACAATCCGTTTGGTTATCCTTTTCGTTGCAGTGTCACCCTTGAATGGGAGCTCAATGTACACCTTCTTCTTAGGGGCTGTCAACACCATCTCTTTGGGCGGTCTAACTTGGCTATGTTTGTCTATGAATCGCTTTGGGTAGCCATTCTCCATAAGTGTCTTAGTGATCAGCTCTAAGTCTTCAGCCAGGCAGTCGTTGGAGCAGATATGTCTGGTCCGAGTGAATAATGTTTTTACTAGCGCGCGCTTGTGTGCCATCGGTGAGAAGCTAGTGAAGTGTAGATATTGGCCGGACCACGTTGGCTTCCGGTATACAGATCGCTTAATCAGCCCATTATCCCTGCGACTCATGAGAATGTCGAGGTACGGAAGGCGCCCATTCGATTCGAATTCAAAAGTCACATTCAGGTTGTCGTGAACATTATTAAGTTGATCTACTAGTTGTTCGATTTGCATCTTTGTGGAACCGAAAACAAGGATATCATCCACGTATCTTTTGTAATACGGCAGCTGAGAAATCTGTCCACTTAGTTTCCTCTCAAGCATCAGCATGAAAAAGTCAGCCAGTACCGGTCCTAACGGACTACCCATAGCTACTCCGTCGATTTGGCGATACGTATTGTGGTCGAATCGGAAAGCGACATTCTCCGTGCAAAGTAACAGGGACTGTCTCAGGAGGTCTGTCGGTATTGGTAGACGGAAATTCTCCTCTTCTATCAGGCGGCAAATGTAATCAACTGTCTCAAGCAAGGGGACATTAGTAAATAACGATTGAACGTCCACTGAACACATAACCTTGTCGGCTAGGCTGATTTGGTCTAGGTCTTCGATTATTTCAAAAGAGTCCTTAATGCTGTGCAAATTGTAGTGCTGCCTTAGTGGTGCAAGGATCCGAACTAACCAACGAGCCAATTTGTGCTGCGGGGAATTTACCATGGACAAAATGGGTCTTAGTGGCATGCCCTGCTTGTGAGTTTTTGGTAACCCGTATAGCTGTGGTGTCGAAGAACCGCTCGGCTTCAGGTGCTTGTAGGTGGTTTCATCAATTACACGATGTAGGAGAAGCGTTTCAAGGTGTCGGGTTATACGGGCCTCTACTTCTGTCAGACATTCTATCTTGTCGGTGTGTTGAAACTTGCTTTCATCACTTAAAACGCTTAGCATTTTTTGTACGTAATCATTCTTGTTCATGACAACTGCTCCTGAACCTTTGTCCGGTTTTAGTACAACCACTCCCTTATTTCTCAGCTCTCGTAGTGCTTTTAAATGACGGCTTGTAAGCGCACACTTTTCATTTACCGGTACCATGAGGACTTCATAAGCAATGTCGGTCAGCTTATTCCTAAACCAACTGACAGCATCAGGACTGGTTGACTGAAGTTCAGCTACTTGGTCGAAAAAATTCTCAAACTGTGCTTCAACAAACAATCGATTCAGCTTATTGGGAGTAACTTTGTAATCTATCCCCAAGGCTAGTGCTTCTAGCTGCATATCATCAAGCTGTACGTTTGACACATTCAAGACGTACTTACCGAGATCACGTGTAACGGGTTGGTCGGCGCCAAATCCCATTGTGTCTACCAATTCGTGTGTGACTGCGGTATCAGTTACATCGGCAGGACCGAACGGGTTTTAGATTCCCGAGTGAAGGAACACCTACCAAACTGGGTTCAGCGTGAAGTTACCCAATCCACCTCCGATGATACGTGTTCGCGTAAGCCACCAGCGTCCTCCATAGGCAGGCACATCTTGGCGACTCGCCACCATGTCAATCCCTTATCAGCTTTCCGGATCTTGTTACGTCATACTAATGCACGCCTTTTACGATTTGCCGAGGCCGGCGCGATAAGCCGAATTAGACCAGCTTTGTGTGTCCAAAAGCAATTAGTTGTCAACCTGCGGTTGCCGTGGACGTAATCTGAAAACAATGATCACAACAATAAATTTGATTGGTTTGACTGTGCCCTGTAAGACATATAAAAGAATTTCCCTGTTATTGTATTGGTACTGACGAGATAATACGAAATGCTAGCATCTGCCAATATTCGTCTTCTCATTTCGTTGTTCAAACTACTGAAGGGGACTAACTGTTTTGAG
>OX104063.1:32348363-32386924 GCA_944474145.2 Dicrocoelium dendriticum | reverse complement strand
GGAAATGCAATACAAGTGGTGTTATACCTCAAGCGCCTGCCTGTAATCAAAGAGTCGGCGAGACAGCTCAGAGGAGCCTAGACTAGGTAACGGTGGAGTGCTAAACAAATCCGAAGTATATGGAGCTGCAGCAGTAGGTAGTTGAAGGGTATACACGAATTTATGGAAGGAAAGGTACAAGAGGGAGAAAGGTAGCTTAGAGTGTGAGGTAGACGCAGATTAATTTTTTGTGCAGCTATTTATGGGTAGGACCGTTTTCCCAGCACTCTGCAGATACGCATGTGCCCAATATTTCCGCTACTTTAGGAACTGTGAGTAATCTCTTTAGAGACGCAGAGAAAGATATGACACTTTCAGATTTCTTGTCTGCTTCTGGCAACTTATTCCATTCGCTGGAGTATCTCTAGAGGCAGAAGTTAAAACGTATGGAACGGTGTGCACTAGATAGAGAACGCGTGCGGCTTTTACGTACAGTGTATCGGGTATCGCCCAGCATTTGAAAAGCAGCTAACACCTGGGTTAGATCCTTTGACGAGTTTATAGAGGAAGATAAGTTTGGCTTTAAGTCGGCGAAGCCAAAGTGGCTCTAGCCCGAGCCGCTTACACCGGTCTTGATAACTGAGTGTAGTAAGGCCTAATAGACGCTCAGTAAACGAGCGCTGTACCTTTTCGAGCACTAAGCTATCGAATTTGCATGCGTTAGCAATACCTTAGGAACAGTATTCCAGAATTGGTCGGGCGCATATTTTGTAAAGGGTGCGCCGAGGTTCTCTTAAGCGCATAGATTTAAAGATGTATCCAGTAATTGCCCTGGCATTTGCAGAACTATAGCTCACATGTTCAGCAAAATTTAGCGAGCTTGATTAGTGCACACCGAGGTCGCGAACGGAGGAGCGGATTGCTAGAGAAATAGCGCCAAGTATCGGCGTGTTAGGTGGTACAGGACATCTGTAGGAGAGAACGTTGCACTTTGATGGGGAGAATTCAAGTTTCCATAAATCACACCAGGTTTCCAGTGCGTTGAGGTCGCTTTGAATGAGGGAGAGGCTGTTTTGCGTGTCGGTAGGATAAAATGAAAACAACACCTTCACATCGTCAGCAAACAGGTATGGTGTGCCGTGACTGAATATTCGAATTAGGTCAGTTATGTACAGTAGAAACAGCAAGGGACCAAAGACGCTTCCCTGGAACACACCGCTGGTTACAGCAAACCTCTTCGAAGTGATGTCACCCAGCTGTACTGACTGGGTTCGATGGCTAAGATAGGATGAACACCAAGAGTGAAGGTTGCCTGACATGCCAAATGCGGCTAACTCCGTGAGTAGTCCCTTGTGTGAGACTCGGTCAAATGTCTTTTCACGTCAAGGAAGCCAATGACCAGTGCTTGCCATATGTCTATGGAGTGCGGTACGTTGTTCAGAAGTTCAAACTGGCAAGTTTGGCAGGACTATGATGGCAGAAACCCGTGTTGTGACCCGTTAATGAGGTTAAGATATAGTAGGAATGCAAACATTTTCCCTTAATTATTCGCTCCATGACCCTAGAGGCGATGGGTGCGTGGCTAATAGAACGGTAGTTGTCTACATTTTGACGCTTACCTCGTTTATGTTGAGGAACAACCGTCGCGTGCTTCCAAATATTTGGGTAGAAGCCGCTCCTCAGAGACAAAGTAAAATGGTTCAGAAGCGGAACTGGGATGTCTGGACCCCCAAATTTCAGCATTGTGGAGGAGACACCAGCAGGATCAGGGTAAGTTGACATTTTCCGGGAACGAATTGCTCGCGTGATTTTGCTCGGGCTAAAGTTGATAGTGTGCAGTGGATCGGCAGTGAACTTAGGCCTGCTATCTGGTACTATCAAATCTGTGGCGGTGAAGGAGTCACATAAGTGATTGTTAACGTAATGGCATAGATCGACTGCATCCGTAAGTACCCTGCTATCTTGGTCAGGGCCGCCATAACCTCCGAGGCCAGTCGAGGATGTGATATTCACGAAGAGTCGTCTTTGTGAGTGTCCAAGTGAGCAAAACCCCAGCTTCTTGATTCTGGGGTTTTTAGGCTATGTATACTTTTCAGGTGTGCGAAGGCGGAATGTCCAACTATCATTACTGGGCAACGGTCGTTGTAGTGGGTGCAGCTGGATCCATTTTTTGTACAACCATGAACTTGATAGGTCCTTGTGGGTTATTATGTCTTGTCCCGGGCGAAAACCTCTGTTTCTCAGTCCAATCCAAGATCCCCAAGAAGTTCCGGACCTCCGAGAAAGGGGAAGTATGTGACAACCAAGGCCGTAAAGAACAGGCGTGGAAAACAACATTGTTATTGTCCTATGCTATAACATTTAGAGTGGAGACAGAATGATGTACAATGTGCAACAATGATTGTGCTGAAAGTGTCTTTTGAACGTTCTACGGAAAGCCATGGCCATATAGGTAGATTGCTACCATCTACATGGAATACAGAGCGTTGCGCCAGTAAGCAAACCACGCAGTATCTGTTTAGTCTGATGCAACTATTGCAAAGGAAGATAGATAGCTGGGTTCAAAGTTCGGCGGCGATTAAATGGTGGATGAACAGCTGGTAGCCAGCCTACTTCGATATGGATTGCATCATAAGTAAGCAGAGATATAAATAGCTTGCGACGAGTAAGATTCAAAGGTAAATTGGTGCTAAAGCAGCGGAAAGATAGGACTCAAGCGCGGAGTAAAATGTTCGGGGATCTAGACAGAAAGACGATATGAGGGTACTAAGATTATAGTGCCACGGTCGACTGAGCTGGGAAGCCAGTGAGAGAGTTAACCTCCTACATGAGCAAGTGTCGAAACCTTTGCTGCAAGACGATGAGGGTACGCATGCAAAGGAGTGATTAAGGAGTGGAGGTACTGACTAGAAGAGAAAGGATTGATCGATAAAAGTGAAGTATTAAGATCAATTACAGTAAAGCAAACCTGCGAAACAAATGTATACACGGCGTCGCGCTGAGAAACGAGTCATGCTAAGGTGCTAAGAAAACGGTACCAGGATATGCTGATACAGGAATAACCAGTGCGTATGCTAGACTCAAACATGAGTAAGTGTCTGAGACAGAGCAGCGAGTAAGTGAAAACTGGAACCTGGAAATGAGAAGCTAGCGGGCGTCTGTGTGTTGCCCAGCTGAGAGCATTGATGACCTAAAAGCTAAGAACATTTAAGTGATGGAAGGGCAGCGAATAGCCGGAATACAAGCATAAACTAAGGTTGCTAGGGATATCAGAGCATAAGGCCTAACCGCAGCTGCGCGCAAAAGCGCAAATCATGCAGGAGTGCTTAGCTAATAGTACCAAGCTACATTGAGCCAGGGAAAGCTAAGCCGAGAGCTGTATGATTGCACGTAAAAGAAAGTCTAAAACCTTACAGCGAGTAAGGGGAAATAAACACCTAGTAATGTGAGGCAAAATGGCGGCTGACACTGAATACGTGAGATATGCTTGCACGACAGAAGAAAGCTAAGAAACGTTTCAGGATGAAAGGAGAGCGAACGGGAGAAGTGCAACCATACGATATGGTTGTTAAATAGTTCAGGGTATAAGAGGCTAAGACGCAGTGACGCGAGGATAATCAAATCACGCTGAAGTGCTAATGGAGTCTAACTAAGGTAGCCTGAGAGGGGAGAAGCCAGTGAGAGGGCTGAACTACAAGTAATTAGGTGTTGCAGACGAGTAAGTGACAGCTGAGCATCTATCAAGGAGTGGCTGTGCGCTGACCTGATGAGGTAAGAAGGTCGCCAGCTGAGAGCTAATATAGGTTGATTAAATGAAAGATAGCAGACAAAGAATGCAAGCAGACATTAAGTTCACTGAGGGAGTCACGTCATATAAGGCTGAAGCGCGGCGGCACGTATGTACACAGTTCCTGCTATGGTGCTGGGATAATACTACTTTGGATAGGGCCAGGGAAAGCTAGTCCGAGAGCTGGACGCTTGCAGGCGGCAAAGTCAAAGCCGTTACAAGTAGCAGGAGATTTGAGAACGTCTGGAATAGAGAACCTAAGGAGTGGCTGTGCGCTGACTTGATGAATTAGGAAGGAGTACTAGAAGAAAGCTAAAAGGTTTACATGAAGAATGGACGTTAAACAGGCAGAACCCATGCATACATAAAGTTTACTTAGGACATCGCAGCATATGAGGTAGGGGCGCGCACGTATTGAAGTCCTGTTAGGGTGCTAAAGTTAATGGTGCTAAGGTAGGCTGAGCCGGAAATGCCAGTGAAAGGGCTGGACTTCTACATGCGCAGGCGTCACAGATGTTGCAGCTTGTGACGGATAAATGAACGTTTAGAAAGGCGAGGCTAAGGAGCAGCTGTGCGCAGACCACTTGAGCTAGGTTTGCTCCACAGAAGAGAGTGAAGAAAGGTTTAACGAAGAAAGGACAGCGAACGGATGAAGCGCAAGCATACAATACGGCTGTTAAGTAGTTCAGAACATAAGAGGCTAGGACGCAGCGACGCGCAGATAAGCAAACCACGCCGGGGTGCTAGTGGATTATAACTAAGGAAGCCTGAGCCGGGGGAAGCCCATGAGAGAGCTGAAATACCACGAATTGTGTCACAGACGAGTAAGTGATAGCCGAGCATTTAGCAAGGAGCGAGTAATGGATAAATATACGTTTAGAAAGGAGCGTTTAGGAGTGGCTTTGCACAGACCACCTGAGTTACGTTTACTCGACAGAAGAGAGTTAAGAAAGGTTTCATGATAGAAGGACAGGGAACGGAAGGTGCACAGGCATACTAGACGGCTGTTAAATAATTCAGAGCATAAGAGGATAAGACGCAGCGACACACAGACAGTTAAATCATGCTAGGGTGCAAAAAGAATATTACGAAGGAACCTTGGGCCGGGAAAAGCCAGTGAGAGAGCTGGAGTAAAATATAAGTAGCGAGTAATAGCTAAATGAACAGCTAGAAATGAGAGGCTAAGGAACGGCTTTTCACAGACCAATTGAGTTAAGTTTGCTCCATAAAGGACAGCTAAGAATGGTTTTATGATGGATGGACAGTGCACGGAAGAGCGCCAACATACAATATGGTTGTTATATAATTCAGAACATTTGAGGCTGAGAAGCAGAGACATGCAGACAGTCAAATCATGCTAGGGTGCTAATGGAATATACCTAAGAAGCCAGTTAATTGGGTGGCACAGACGCGTAAGTGACAGCTGAGCATCTATTAAGGAGCGGCTGTACGCTGACCTAATGAGATGAGTGAGGTCGCCAGAAGAGAGATAAAAAAGATTGAATGAAGAATGGACAGAAAGCTGCAAGAATGCATACTATGGTAGCCTGAGCCGGAAAAAAAAGATGAGAGAAGTGGACTACAATATAAGTAGGGGTCTTATATGTTGCAGTGGGTAATGCTTAAATGAACGTCTAAAAAAGAGTGGCTGGGGAATGGCTGCGCGCAGACCTGATAAGATATGGATGCTTGCCACAAGAGAGCTTAAAATGTTGGATGGAAAGGTTAAGCACGGGCGGAGCCCAAGAATACATTAAGGTTGTTAAATACGTCAGAGCATCAGAGGCTAAAGCACAGCGGCGCGCAGATACTCAAATCATTCTTGTGTACTAATGGAACCGTGCTAAGGTAGACTGAGATAAGAATAGCTAGTGAGAGAACTGGACTGATACATGGGAAGGTGTCACAAATGTCGCAGGGCGTAATGAATAAATGAACGTTTAAAGGGAGAGACTAAGGGGTGACTGTGCACAGACTTGCTGAGATAAGAATGATTAGCAGAAGAGAGCTAAAAGTTTAGATGAAAGGACCTCTAACAGGCGGAGCTTAAGCTTACATTAAGGTTGTTAAATACTGAAGAGAGGTCAGCGCTTCCGCAACATGTTAAAATTCTAGTCAGGATAATTAATACGACAGGAGAGCTGTTATGAGATGCAGCTACGTTATAGTATGGTCTCAGACGTCTGCTGGCAGTCATGAGGTGGGAGACAGAAATCCGGGGGGAAGATTTGTACCGACAGTTGAGGGCAAGCATTATTTTTCCTTGGGGTTGCGTGAGGTCTGATGGGGAAGAAGCTTACATGTGGTCAGGTTCATTTTCCAAAAGTTCGCCGTCAAATCTGTTACTGCTTAAAAGAGTAGAAACACGACTGACTGTGAGGTATCTATTAAACGATGAACGGAATTAGATTACATTATCAGATGCCTGCACAGTGTGTGGAAGCATTTTCCACCCATACGCTTTCTCTATGGAAATTTGCACGCGTAATACTGTTTGCTTTCGGCGGGATATTAAATAAATGCATAAATAATTTGTGTATTCTCAACTGAGCGAGACACGCTTGCGCAGGCATAAGCAGGTTAGGAGCACAAAATGTGATCAGTTAATGTACAATGGAACAATGGGATTGTTGCCCACGTTTATATATGAATGTATGTAAGTTTGCATATAGGCGAGTTTAGCTCTGTTTATGGGATTGGTAAATTTTTCCTGTAGTTTGGCTTGAATGTGTTTGAATGTGTCGCTAATGCTAAACGGATGCTTGCTATCCGTGGACTTGAAGTGATTGTCCGGATAAGCAATGGGTGACTTGAGTTAGTGGCGAGTCACAACCGCCAAGTCACAGTGTGGTTAAAAGACTTTTATGGCATTTTATAGGGAGAACGCTTTCCAGGCGAAAACCCACCACGTCCTGGAACACCGCCGCCGAACTATTTGATGGAAGGTGGTAAACCCGAGCCACCCAGCTTGCACCACGAGGAGGTTGTTTGGCCAGCCAGCCAGTGTGGTCAATTACGAAGAGAATACGAAATGTTTCCCGAGGATAGGAAGGGCGTTAGTGAGTGCGCAAGAGGATTATTGATAAGCCGATATAGGACATGAGGTTAGTTTTCAGTCTGCGCAACCATAAAGGCTCTAGCGCGAGTTCGATGCACCGACCGCGATAGTTGAGAGTGGAGTGGCCCAGAAGATGTTTGGTAAGCGATCGTTGGACCTTTATAATGACAACTCTGTCGCATTATCTGGTGGTGGTAGACACACTGGAGCAGTAATCTAGCAGAGGTCAGGCGCAGATTTTGTATAGAGCGAGTCTAGATTCTTGCAGTGCCACGGCTTGGAATATGTAGATTATGAGGGAGCGTGCTTTGGCTGAGCAATGGCTCACTCGTTCTGCGAAGTTCAAAGAACTGGAGTAAGGTATACCTAGGTTCCGAACTGTGAGACGATTAACAGGCGGTGTGCCTTGAAGCGCTAAAGCCTTAGGCGGAACGATGCATCGGTATAAGAGGACATTGCAGTTCGAAGGTAAGAATGCCAGAGTTCAAGTGTTGCACCAAACATCCAGAGCCCTAAGGACTACTATGTCCTTTATGATCAGGTTTTAACGGACCCAACGACCTGTTCACATACCCCGAGGCTAACTGCCGTTTCGTTTAGCCACCTTCGTCCTAGACTGCTTCTTTTACGATGACACTCGTTACCTATACTTAGCTATATTTGGCGGCCCAGCTCCATCTTGCTGACTTACCAGGTTTTGTCTGAACGGTCTCTTGTTTTCTGACCTCTCTCGGAATTCTGAGATATAACTGATCTAGTCACAGCCGACGTAACACTCTGTTACCCTCAACTTAATTACATCACTGGGCATTATTCTTCCTTCTTTTATTAACAAGGATTAATCATCACCTGAAGAAAGCCGGCGGCTTTTCCACTTCTCGTCAACAGAACCTGTTTTACCGACCGTTTCTTTTCTTCCTGTGCTTTCTTTTGCATTTCTTCTTCATTCGAAGCTAACTTACATGAGCCTGTCCTCTCTGACTTCTTACATCCCTACCAATTTAAGACTGAGGCAACGCGTCCCTGTCGCTCCTTCTGAGTGATATTCTTTCCCATAAGCTGCACACCTTGTCCTCCTCTCCCGAGTTCCAACCGGTTGAGCATATGCGCAATAGGACCCCTCAAACTCTCTTTTCTTCATCTTCATTCCTATTTTAGAACAATCTTACATTCTCTACTGATCCGTATTTTGCTTGCTTCTCGTCGTATTTCGCCACTTATGATACACATGTATATCCGATAGTTAAATAACAATTACATGTACAGTAGTACAATAGTTCAGTCATCGCCGCAATTGATCGACTACATTCCAGCCGCATCCCATTCTTCTGTCTGTGTGGCTGTTTCTGTTCGTTTTCTTTATTCCCGAGTTTGGCAAAGGTACGGCGACACGCACTCAAGGAATGATCCATCGTTGCGACAACAATACAAGCCACACACTATCTTTTTTTACAATGTTTATTCTCTTGGATTGTTTGCGTCACAGCTTAGATGGTTTGTTGACCTATCATATGCCACCGTAAGATCCACTAGTAACTGAAGGCCTTATCCGAACTATATTGCTTGTCACTCTTTTCTCTCCTAGCGCGGCGTTATTTGTCGTTCGTCCTACTCGCATCAACTCTTCTTGATAGCGGCTAGTCATTTTTGGCTCCATGTAGCTTGCAAGGAGCCACTCCCTGACTCTCCAGCCTTCATTTTCCTCTGACGTCTGTCTCTCTAAACTTCGCCCGCATGTTGATTTCTTCACCAAAACTGTAGGTATCCGGTAGTGATCAAACGTCTTAATGATATGGCTACACCAGCCACTGATACATTCTTTTCTAGGGTTTCTATCTCTGCTTAGCATCAGCTTGTTGCCATAGCTTCCATTTAACTTTGCGGGTATCCGGAGCTCGCTCCCTTCGTACAATGTTCACTCTCGCGGATTGTTCGCGTCATAGCTCAGCTGGTCTGTTGACCTATCACTTACCTTCACTGATCTGTTGATACACTCAGCGACCCTGTAGGCATACCCTAGTGACCAAGCGTCGGATTGGAATGGCTACATCTGGTCACTGAGTCTCTCCTAGCGCCACCACCTGTCGGTCGTCGTAAATTCGGAATCTCTATTCAGAAGTAGCCAGGGGCCATTGGCCCCATGCATATGTGATGATCCAGTGCTTGTTAGGAGCCACTCCGTATCTCAATAACCTTTATTCCTTTAGAATATCTGCATCCAATCCTTCCGCTGCTCTGCCACCAATTGATCTTTAGGACTCTCTCGCGGCAACCTATTTATTTTCGCTTATTATGCCCACCCTCTCGGATTACGCTAACTACGTGCTGTTCATGCACCTGACAATCACTACCAATAGTCTAACTCTCTTTGCTCTATCCACACCCAATTATTGGCTCATACTAAACGGATACTTCGTACTTTACTTACTGGTACAACGCTCATGTCTCTACGCAGGCGTTAGCAATCCACCCACACGGCTAATTATTCTATAGGATAGTAAAAAGACATTTTCAGCATAATTATTGTTGCACAGTGTACATGCTTTTGTCTCAAGCCCAAATGTTATAACGCAAGCCATTAATAGTGTTCAACTCCATGCATGTTCTTGCGGTCTTCTCTCGGTTGTCCCTCACCTTCCCTTTTCTCTGACGTCCGGGAGGTCTTGGAGATCTGGGATTGGACTGAGGAACAATTTTGCCCAAGACGGACGTAACAATCCACAAGGACGGACATGGAGCATGGTGGAAATCCGAAAGAACCGAACTACCATCACCATAACCCTTGCCCAGTTTGGAGAACTGGACATATCCACATACTACCAAACATTATACATCTGAAAAATCTGGACAGCGGAACAGTTGAACTTTTGCTCACCTGGACGTACAACAAGAAGAATAATCGCGATGTCCCTCTCCTCCACCGACCTCAAAAATCATGGCAACCCCGATCAAATGACCTGTCCAACTAACAGAGGAAATTAGAAGCCAATACTCTGCGAAAAACCGAAGGTAAAACCAGTCGTCAAGCGACTTTGCCAGTTCAACATTAATGTTCAAAATGCTTTAGCGCAGTGTTGCAGGACGTGATGGGTTTCGCCTGGAAAGCGTTCTCCCTATAAAAAGCCACAACTGTCTGTTTAACAACACTGCGACGTGGCGGATGTGACTCGCCACTGAATAAAGTCACTGCCCACAACTACATACTGGCAAGTCGATTAGACTCACATATCAACTCTTCCCGACACCGTTTCAACTACACACGATTGCACCCGATGTATCGTCGTGATACACATTTGGTTTCAAACCTTTAAAATGCCTGAGTTGGTGTGTCTATGAAACTAAGAATAAACTGTTTGTTTATTTATTTATTTATTGTACTGTTCCAGTCATGGACATATGAACGATTTTCTGCTCTCACTGTTACATGTGCCATAAAATGTTTGTACAGTTGTACATATCTGATCATGCCTCCATGGGCGTGTCTCGCATAGTCGAGAATAAAATATGTATTTATTTATTTATTTAATTATCTGGACATGAGCGGAAGATTATCAACCCTTTTACAACTTACTAACTGGACAAATCATTCGTTATCATGCACGGATACAAATTTTCCGAGGCTTGAACCTTTGGGTTCAGCTTGCCTACCACTATCTCTTCCACATTACTCTTGTCTGGAGAACTACTTTTGACTTCGAAAGGCACATTCTCCTGCGATACAAAGCCAGAACAATTGGTCATTATGAGCTCTTCAATCCGCGTTGACCGCTCAATTGGCCGTGGTTTCCTATATTTCTAATCAAGTTTACTACATACCCCGGGGGATCTGCGATTCTTTCTTCTGAACCATATTCTATCCTTCAAGACTTCAACTACAATTCAACACATTTCAATGTGTATCCCTCGGAGATTTCGCTTGGTTCTGGAGAGGATCAACACGTCATATTCAAAAAAATGTTTGGTTCCCGACCTAGCAATCGGGCACAGGACAGGACTCAGGAATGCAATAGGCACCCAGCTAACGCGTCAGCCAACAGAAAAATGGGACGCAACCTGACTGCGAATAACCGAGCAAACAAACGTTCAACCAGAAACATAGCCAGTTACAACTTGCCATTCAATGGATTGGCGGCAGTGTTTCAGGACGTGGTGGGGTTTTTGCCTGGCAAGCGTTCTCCCTATAAGAAGCCACAAATTTCCGTTTAATTATAAATATAGGTATATTTCTAGACAAGCACTAGATGCTGTTCCTGCGTGGGATCAGATCAAATTGTACATAACATCCATGCTCATGCTTGGAGAAGAAATATCGTTAACAACTGCTTTTGATCATGTTTATCTTTCCGAACAGTAAAGCAGGGATGAATACGAACGTTTCGTAGGCCTTGACATTTTTGAAGGCAGTAGTTTGGGTCTCCGTAGCTTATGTACGAATTCTGCGCTTTTTATCGGCTACCGCTGCCAAACCTTGAGGTGCCTGATTCCATTAGTTAACAATCAATTAAAAAATTTGATCCATTTTCTTTGGTCACATCACCGCATTTTGAGCATCCATTAGTAGCGGGCTCATGGAAAGGAATAAGCAAACCAAAATTAGATCGTAAAAGTGGAGGGTGGAAACAAAGGAAATAACAGTAGTGGCTAACAATTTAGCCTTTCTTAGAAAAGTGCGACTGAAAGGCCGGCCCACTTAACCAGAAAATACACTAATATTGGAAAATGGAGCCAAAATACAGCCCAGAAACAGCATACCAAAACCGCAAACCTGGCGCGAATTTCAAAGTGTAAATCTCCAAACAAGTGGAATCAACGCCGTTTTGGAGCCGAAATGTTAACTCAAACGGGACAACAATGGGCGGCCTAGGACAAACCCTAGGCGCTGGTTACGACAAAGGTAAAATAATTAAGCTAGGTGCAATGTTTATGGAGATATTTGAATTTTTAGCTGTCGGCGGCGGATAGCGCTATTTTCGAGCCTCCGCTAAATTCACGTTCTGCTTTGGAAGCAGATACAGAAAAAAGAAAGAAATAATCCTAAAATCGGCTAGGCGTAATAAGTTCCAAATATGGAGTAGTAACTGGGAATGCCTAAGATAACGTGTAATTCGCTGCAGTAGCGAAGTATGACGCAGTGGGCCGAAAAGCATACTTTCTCAGTAAACGTAGCAAAAGTTGGGAAAACAGACGGAAAGGTTTTAGGTAAATACTAGGTAGGCTGTAAGAATTATTATATAGGTAGAACAGCACAGGATATGGTGTAGCTAGCCCACAGCCAGAATGCGACCATGTGCGATTTTCAGAGTATATTGGGCCGCAGAATCCACTATGAATGTGGAATTCAACGTTTTTAATGCTCCGATGTGGATGCGAAATTATACCAAAGCCGCATGAGCTGAGTCCATATGGATAAGACAAGGGAACATAAAACTCATTTGCCCCTTCTGAACTAGGATAACGCAATCATTTCCTACGGAAATATTACCAGTTTCGACGCTTTGAGGCTATTTTATACGTCGTTATGGTTGTATCACTGACACTAATGAGCCAGGGTGGTCTTCCAGTGATAATAAAAAAACTAATGTGAGAAAATTCACAAAACGTGTCCAGGTGAGAAACACTTTGGGTTCCGCTTTGGTTAGACACGAATACCACTTCTTTTGTGGGTTGCGCCAACTCAAGCATGCCTGATTAGTGGGCCACAGGTGCTAAAGCACACGACTGTGCATTAAGTTGCTAGTTTAGAGCTCTATTTCTCTTAGCTGAGGGTCGGATGCAAAGGCCTGTGGTGTTGGACCAGAATAACGCAACCGTTCCCTGGAGAAACATCATCAGTTTCAGCACTTTGAGGTTATGTTATATATCTTAATGGATGTGCCGCCAATGCTAATGAGCTAGAGATGTCTTCTATTGATAATAGAGAAATAGGTGTCCAAAAAATTAGCGAAATGCATTCAGGTGGGAAATACTACGAATGCCGCTTTGGTTAGGCATGGTCACCTCATCTTATAGAGGTTGCACATTCTCATTTGTGACGGATTATTGGGCCTCATGTGTTAAAGCACACCATTTCTGCATCGCGTTGCTATTTTGAGCTCTAACTCTCGTGGTTGGGAGTCCGATGCAAGTGTAAGTGATATTCACCAGTGAAAGGTAATAGAAAACTGGGAGATCACAACAGCTATTAACTTGGAGGTTTCCTGGTGGGAAGCTCCCACATTTTCAGGCAAAATGAATGAACAATAATATAAGGCAAGCAGAAAAGATAACGGAAAACAACACCGCAACGTGGCTTATTTGACTCACCACCGAATAAAGTCACAACCCATAACTTCACACTGGCAGGTCAATGAGCGTCACCATTCTAGATAGGTTTGTTACACTGGAACATCTATATCTGCATATAGTGTCGCCTTTTTGTTTCTACCATATCACCGTTAACCTTTGCGTTACCTACGCACGAACTCACTCTATTGTCTTATCTCTCTTGAGTGTGCCCATCAATTATCTTCCAATGGATCATTCAGGATACTCAATCTATTATTAGCCGGGGTCCCGGTTGCACTACAGCCAAATTATTATTTCGCATTTTCACCATTGTACAGTTCCAATCATGGACATATGAAAAAGTTTCTATTGTCACTGTTACAGTTGCCATAAAATGTCTGTACAGTTGTACATATCTGATCATGCCTCCATGGGTGTGCCTCGCATAGTTGAGAATAAAATATTTATTTATTTGTTTTGAATCTGGAGAAGACCGGCTTGCATGTTTGAAGGGTTAATGGTGCACACCATTTTGAGGTCATCGGCAAACAGGCAGGACTTGCCACATTGTATTATCTGGAAAACTTCATTGATATATGGCAAGAATAGCAGTTGGTTTAGTATGCTGCCCTGAAAACACCACTTGTGACCGGTTTTGGGAGTGATATAGACTCGTTTACCTTTACTGCTTGCGTGCGAGATGAGAGATAAGCTTGGAACCATAAGCGCAGGCAGTCTGCGCTCACGTGGGATTTACTAATTATTCCGCGTGTGGTACTCTGTTCAGAGCTTTCCTCATGTTAATGAAGATTATGTACAATGCTTGTTTAGCATCAATCTGTGCAGTCACAATATTAAGAAAGTCAAATTGGCAAGTCTGACACGATTTAGATGATAAAAATCCGTGTTGTTGTCTATTGATAAGGTTGCGACTAAGTAGGAGGTTTAGCAAGTTTTCCTTAACTATTCATTCCACCACTCTCGAGGTAACAGGCGTGTGGCTGATGGGACGGTACCTTTCTATGTTTGGACGGCTACCGTGTTTAAGTCTAGGGATAACTATGGAACGCATCCACATGTTTGCATACATACAGTATTTCACAAATGGTGCAAATAAGTTAAAAAGTAGAACAGGAAGGTTCTGGCTGCCGAGTATCAGCAGTGCAGATCGGAGACCATCAGGGCCAGGGTGTAATGACAGCATGTGCGCGAATTACCCAGATAATAGAACGTAAGTCGAAGGCAATTATTCTAGCGAGTCGTGGGGAATTTTTGGCACGGCAGTTGGCAAGAGCAAGTTGGGGTCAGTGAAGTTTAGCGAGTAACCTGTACCGGGAGCCCGAAGAGCGATTCGAAGAGACAGATTGGTTTGCAGGGAAACTTTTATTGGTACAGTAAAAGATTCCCTGTTACCTAGCTATAAAATAACGACACCGTTGACGCTCTAGCTAGGGGAACGAAGTATGCACAGCACACAGGTCAGTCGAGCGTTGCAATCGAAACGGGCGCCAAGCAAAATTGGCGATGAGCAAGTCAAGCATCCGAACGCAGCAATCAGTTCAACAAATCACATCGGTTGTCTAGTTTTACCATGAAATATGTTTACTTAGAATTTTACACACGCAAACCGAGGAACCTCCAGACTGCTACATAACATTCCCTCAGAATAATTAAATAAATAAATAAACTTTTATTCTCGACAAGGCGAGGCACACCTTTACAGGCATGATCATGCTTAGCTAACATAGTGTGATCAAAAATGTACCAAAAGTACATGTTTGGTATAACAGTGTACGTAGGTGTAAGAGTGTATATACGTATGTAATTTTGTATAAATGTTGCTTGTGTCTGAATATGCCGGAGCATTTTTGACTGTTTCTTATCCTCAGGAATGTGAGCATAAGGGATTGATGTCTGCAAGTTGGATAGCATTTTCCGGATATCCAGCGTGTATGGGTGTATATACGTATGTTATTTTGTATGAATGTAGCTTGTGTCTTTGAATACGCTGGAGCATTTTTGACAGTTTGTTATCCTTAGGAAGGTGAGCATAAGCGATTGATGTCTGTGGGTTGGATAGCACTTTCCGGATATCCACGGAAGGGACTGTGTAAGCAGTCCTTCGATCTACGTGAGGACTGTCCGTCGCGGGCCAACCTTCTATGAGACCAGGTTGTAAAACCTGATGCAGCTGCTGGGGGAGAACCATGCAATCGGACCCTGGCGGGCTCCCAACCTTGTCCTCCCTACGGTGTCGAAGCGGTGAAACTCTGTTTGTAGGTAGAAAGTTAATAAAGTTCACGTAGGTGATTGAACAGGAAGTTCGCTCCACTTTCAGTTGACATGCGGGGATCCAGCGAAAAGCGAAACCGTGGTGCAACCAACCGACGATGTATATGGAAAGCAAAATAAAAAAGCAGCGCAAATGCATAGCAATACGCAAGAGTGCAAAGCGAAAATCGTGCAAATCTGTTTTTGGGTTTTCAAAAGTTTGTCTGTTTTTGTAGTTTCAAAACGTTTTGCCTTTTTGTGGATTTTGGCAAGCATTTGGTAAGAACAAAAATTTCGGAGGCACGTTCTATGTAAAATATTAAGTATTAAGAAAGTCCAAAAATCGAACCGGAGTTTTAAGCTTCCTACCGCGTCATTTGCTAGTACGGCGTGTCGGAGTGCTGTCCTTTGAGGTTGTCGGTTCTTCCGGAGCGAACTGACTGGTCTGAGGCTTCGGTGCGAGCTGGGTTGGCGCAGGCTGTGAAGGTGCTTGTTGCACCAAAGCGTCAGACTTGTCGAGGAATGCTAGCTTGAGTCGATCGACGGTGATCGTCTCAGTCTTACCATTGTAGTCAGTGGTAAACGTCTTGTCGCTTCTGCTTGCAACACTGTACGGGCCAGGATAAGAAGATTGGAGTGGCCGGTGTACGCTGGCATTGCGAACAAATACGTGCGTGCAGGTAGTTAAGCGTTTGTCCATGTCAGCACGCATGCTCCGTGCTCTGGGTTGCACAGGATGAAGCTGTCGCATATGCTGAAATAGACGAGTTGCGTAGTCCCCATGGTCGAAGGTTGTTGGCGCTTTCTGCGAGACGAGTACATTAGGTAAGCGTTATGTGCATCCAAAGACTGGCGACGATGGAGTGGCGCGCGAATTCACTTTAATCGTGTTTCTTATGCCTAAGTGGACCAGCGGAAGTGCTTTGCGTCAGCATGTGGCAGATTGGGCACAGAGTGATGTTTTGAGTTGCCCGTGGAACATTTCGGCCATCCCATTAGATGCGGGGTGGTATGCGGTGGTTTGGTCATGTTGCCAACCAAGAACGTTGAGAAGTTTGCTGAAGGATCTGTCAGAGTGTGATCCTCTGTCAGTGACGGCTACGATTGGGCAACCAAATTGAGCTACCCAGCGTTCTAGGGAAGCTTGCGCAACCGTCTCAGGTGACCAGCTGACTAGAGGCATCGCCTCTGCTCAACGGGTGAGTCGGTCGACACAGGTGAGGAGATGCACGTAGCTTTTGCATATTGGCAAAGGCCCGAACAGGTTGAAATGGACTTGTGCGAAACGAGAGTCAAGAGCAGAAAAGACGACAAGTGGGCTTTTGGTGTGTCAGTATACCTTGGCGCGCTGACACTCTAAGCAGGCGCGTGCCCAAAGGCGGACATCGCGAATGACTTTGGGCTATACGAAGCTTCTTTGTAACGCGTATGCTGGAATGAGACAGGTGGTGTAAAGCGTTGAAAACAAGTCGACGCACTGAAGTAGGAATTACGGGTCGGGGAGACGTTTGTGAGGCGTCACAAAGTATGGTCCTCTCAGATGAAGCAAGTGGTGGTTCGCGTAGTTTCAAAGAAGTGTTGTTTCGTAGCTTGTCTATGTCAGGAGCTGCTTGTTGGGTAGCAGTCATGGCGGCTAGGTCAAAGTTGGTGCCGGCGGTAAGCTGATCTGATGAATGCGTCAAAGCACATCCCCGATGGCATTGAGAGCACCTGAGACAAGTCGTACGTTCGTCGCAAACTGAGAAACGTAGTCTAGGTGTCTAGGTTCCCGCGGAGAATACCTGTCTGTTGCGTCAATGATTGCGTAGTTAAATGGCTTGTGGTCAGTGAAGACTGTAAAGGGTCAACATTCGAGATAGTGACAGAAATGTCTTCTACCTAGGTAGATAGCTAATAGTTCCATACCGAAGGTACTGTAACGCAATTCGGCAGGTTGTAAACGTTTCGTGAAGAAACCTAGAGGTATCCAGCAGTGGTCGATTAGTTGTTGAAGAACTGCACCGACGGCAGTGTTGGATGAGTCAGTTGTCAGGGAGGGTGGTGCAGATGTGTCGGGGTGGGCGAGGAGCGCTATGTTGGATATAGTGTCTTCGCGCTTCCCGAAAGACAACATAGCGTCGGCTGCAAAATAAAAAATGCGTCGTTTACTGCGGAGCAAGTCAGTCATTGGTTGAACAACGATCGCGCTGTTAGGAATAAAGCGTCGATAATAGTTAACCAGGCCATGGAGTCGGCGTAACTGTTTAAAGGAACTGGCAGGAGGATGGCCCTTCATTGCCTGGATTTTGTTTGACAGAGCCTTAAAACCAGAGGCGAATATTCGATGGCAAGAAAGTCGATGGAGCTTTGATCAAGCTCGCCTTTATCTGGGTTGACCGTAACCCCATACTGCTTTAAGCGTTGAAAGGGAGCGTAGAGTTGATGAAGATATTCCTCGTCAGAAGAGCTGACGATAAGAATGCCAGCTAGCAAAGGATAAAGGCCTTCAAAACCTCGCGTTTCCTCATGAATGAAACGCTGATAGTTTGAACAGCGATGAGGCCGAGAGGCTTTCTGAGGTACTCGAATAGGCCGAATGGCGTGATGACTGCTGTTTTAGCAGGTTCGTCTGGCGCGACAAGTATTTGATGGTAGGCGCGCACTAGGTCGACTTTCTATAGATCAACTTACCAACTAGAGCTGAGGTTACGTCGTTCATGTGCGGAATGGGATGTTTATCCGAGTCGGTAAATTTGTTACGGGCTCTGTAGTCACCTCAGGGGCCCCAGTCACCGGATTTCTTCGGCATCATCAGTAATGGTGACGCAACTCGCTTTTTGGACGGGTGCATTATTACCAGTTCGAGCACTCGCTAGGATTCCGCTTCAGCAACTTTGGGCGTGTCCGGGGCTAGGCTGCGAAGGCGGGCCGAAACAGATGGACCATTAGTGCAAATGTGATGCACGAAGTTTGATCTCACAGGAGGCAAGTCGTTCAAAACACGAACGATGTTAGGATGCTTGTTGAAAGTTCTATAATTGGCTATGAAGCTTCATGTAGAACAAGCATGGGAGTGATAGTAGCCACCTTGACTCTAGTCACGATAACACTGATCTTTGTCCTAGAGTCGATAAGGTTCTTCAGTTTAGCGCCGGCGATGAGGTCAAAGCGTTGAAAAAAGTCTATGCATAGGATGGCGAAATGCAAGGCAGCTACTATGTGAGGCCAGCAAAAGGCGCGCCGGAAGCGTAACTTGAACGTTCGCAGCCTTTCGTCGAAAGTTGCGATTTGGGTGTTATTGGCGCCAGGCAGCTTGGACGGCGAGAGTGAAACGATCGTACCTGAGCTACGTGGCATAACGCTAACTTTGGCTCCAGTGTCGACTAAGAACGCGGTGCCGGAACTTAGATCCCTAACGCGGGTGAGGCGACTTTGGTGCTGGCCCGTCACGTGCTTCACCGTTACGGGCCAGCCTAGAAGTTTCGCTGATGTTCAGCAAAGTTGCAAGGCTTAACACATTTCCGAGCTGCGGTACCAAAGTGCTGATGGTACCAAGAGCAAGCCTGCCTGTTGCAGGACTCGGTACGTTTGAAGGGCGATTTTGATCGGATATGACGACACGGTTCGTAATAAGCTGTTGAAGTTGGCGGCTAAGTGTTGCAACTTGTGTTTGCAGGGCTTATATAGTTGACTGTAAGCCAGTGACAGAAGTGCCCCGGGAAGCGAAGGCATTGCTCTTGCTGGTGTCCGCTTGTGGATGTGATGGCTCAATAACTCGATCCGCTAAATCTGGGCTCTGTTTCACTCACACAACTAGCAAGCTGTGTGAGCGAAACAGAGCCCACTATGGCAAGAATGGCTTGCTTGTTTTCTGGTAGCCGCTGTAGCCATAGTTCGCGAAGTAAAGTCCCGTTCATGGTTAAAAAACCAAGGAGCTGCTGCATCTCGTAGCAGGGTTGATGGCAGTTTGTCGCTCAGCTGCAGCTCCCTGACAGGCCACTGCTACGGAAAAGTATGAAAAATTAATGGAACGAGCTCACCGGAGAAAAATTCGAAATATCCGGCGATGAGATTCTTCCGGAACCCGGGTCACCAAGGTAGGGATTAGCCTGTACCGGGAGCCCGGAGAGCGATTCAGAAAGACAGACTGGTCTGCAGGGAAACTTTTATTGGTACAGTAAAATATTCCCTGTTACCTAGCTCTAAAATAACGACAACGTTGCCGCTCTAGCTAGGGAACGGAGTATGCACAGCACACAGGTCAGTCGAGCGTTGCAACCGAAGCGAGCGCCAAGCAAAATTGGCGATGAGCAAGTCAAGCATTCGAACGCAGCAATCAGTTCAACAAACCACACCCGTTGCTTAGGTGTACAATGAAATAATTTAAGTTAGAATTTTGCACATGCAAACTGGGGAATCTCCAGACTACTACAGAAGCAATCGTAGAAGTGGCTATTGAGAACCTCAGATATTTTCGCCGGGTCGTTTGTTACTGACTCATCTAAGAGCCTTAGAGATTTGAATGCTGTTGATGTACGGTTGTTTCTATCTTTCAGTAGCTGGGTGGGAGTGTCGGTTTTATTGTTGGTGTTATATGCAGCGTGCCCTTCAGATAGCTTAACCATCACCTGGGCGTGCTGCCAGTTGTTTATGTCTTTGTTCGTGCGAACAAAGATATGGTAATCATGAGTCTTAGATTATTGGTGACGCATTCTCCGGAGTTTCATCTCATCCTGTTCAGATTGGATGAACGCTTTATCGGTTCCGAACTGTGGCTGTGCATTAGCAAAGCGACCACGTCTAAACAGTTGTTGATGTGGTTGCAGAGTTAATGGGCGGTCGTGTCCACATCCAGGGACAAGGAAAAGGTATCTCAATGACCTGCTGGGGCAAACGTAAAAAGGTTATCCTAGTTAATGCTTCTGAACATCTGAGGTTCTCTAGCTGGACTAGTTGAGAGATCGGGTGAGATAGAAAGCGTAAATGATAGATGAACCACCTTATGGTCGCTTCCTGGGATGTTGTCCTTTCGCTAGTGACAGTATCCGAGATACCAAGCGTAAAAATTCGGTTAAGAGTGTTAGAGAGCTTTGTCGGAACCTTGACATGTTGAATTCAGTTGTTCGTATATATGGTGTCAGTAGAGCCTCTGTAGCTGAGAGGTGCACTCTGGTCATTCGAAGCAACATGTGGCATACTAAAGTCACCACCCGCTATCTTGTAGCGTGGGGACGTTTTAGAAAAATCAGTGAAGTGGTTTAATAGTTTATTAACCATGGCAGTATAAGCATGTGGGGGTTGCATATGCAACTAATTAGGAAGTCAAGTGTACCCAGATTAGTCTGGATCCAGATTAACTCCTCAGGGTCTCCAGTTGTTAACAACTCAAAGTCAGATGCACCGAAGTCATTCCGTAAGTAAATAAGACATCCACCTTCGCGCTGGTTGATGCCTCCAGTGCAAAATGTGGTGTACGGGGGATAGTTAGAGAGTTGTCAGGGGTGATTGAGGATTGCCAGGTTTCCGTGATCAGAAGAAGTTGTGTGGAGGAGAGAAGAACAAATGGACAGATGGAGTGCATTTTGCGGTTGATGGATCTTGCGTTGATAAGGAGCATAATGCAGGTTCGACTGCGTGCGTCTTTAGAGAGCGTGAAGTCGGGGTCGTGTATAGAATCCTTGCGTGTCACAACCGTGGAGTCAGTAAAGAGTGCAGCAGAGGTATCACATGTAGGTAATACACATGTTGCGGTTGTTACCTCACCGCTGTCTGGAGAGATGCACTGAAGTGCTTGGCCGTGAAAGGTTTTGTGATCCATTATACAAGTTGGCTAGAGGTGCCAAACGCCTCAGCTACTGTGCCGCAATACATAAAGGAAAAGGAACATAACTACAACAGTTACACGCCAGCTAAGCTACCAGCAACGGAGTGGCATCGTTCCGGTAAGCAACCAGCCGGCTACTAGGCAAAAAGAAAAATTATTATGCGAAATTATATTACGCTACGAAATAAATAAATAAATAAAAATCTTTTATTCTCAACAAGGTGAGGCACGTTTCTACAGGCATGATCATTTTGACATAACGATGCATGATCAAGAATGTGCAAAAATCCGATATTTTTGCCATAGCAGTTTGTATTTGTGTAGGGGGTATGTATGTATGTATGTCATTGTGTGTGTATGTGGATGTAGCTGTTTATTTTGTGCTTGTAGTTGTGCTGCTCTAATCTTTAATGTTTGATATCGTCATCAATATGCGAATAGGAGATTGGTGTCCGTGGGTTGGATAGAAGTATCCGGATATCCACGGGGCAGTGACTTTATTTTGTGGCGAGTCACGACCGCCACGTCACAGTGTTGTTAAGCAGATATTTTTGGCTTTTTATAGGGAGAACGCTTGCTAGACGAAACCCACCACGTCCTGGAACACTGTCGCTGGACTATTTGCTGGAAAGGGTTTAACCCGAACCACCCAGCTGACACCACGAGGAGGTTGTTCGGCTGGCTAAATGGGATGGGGAGGGACAAAGAAAACCAAAACACGAAGGCCACTGAGGTCGACTGCTTGCCATGTCAACAAGTGTATCTAGCCAAACGTGTTCAGAGTCTTTTGGACCCAACCGGGAAGTCGTGACGTTCCAACGAAGGCCAGCTCCAAAGTGAGGGCCTTTATTCCTCTGGAGCAAGTCATCGCTTGACCACCTTCCTCCGCTTTTATCCACACCCCAGGTGAGCAACCGAAGCACGTCGAGGACGTCGGTGCGCTGGCATGCGCAAACTTTGCGCAGAAAAGTTAGGCTGCCACTTAAGGACGTTGCTGTAGTAGGAGCAGTATCATTGTCGTAGATTATTGTCCGCCCTGTGCAGGGTTGTTTTGGTGGCCATAGGCCGTAGGTGGGGAGGTAATGAGGTCCCTAGGATGAACCGAGCGTGGATAGATGGAACATCGCAATGGGGAAAGCCTGGATAGTCAATGAACTGCTCGCGAAGGCTGATCGCTATATGTGGCGTCGAATGCGGGTTAAGGTAGGCAGTTTGCACTTTCGTGCGAGAGGAGGGGCACCGAAGAGTTGAGGAAGATAGAGTTGCGTTTCCTAAGTGAACTTTTCACAAGTGTCTTCATAGGTTGGCAAGGTTTGGTTCTGCTGAATATGTGCCATCGACATGCCACGTGGTTAAACGGGGATTGCTGGAGCTACCCGAAAGGCTGAAACTAGCGGTTTGGGGAGGGCTGTAATGAACATAGGAGATTTGGGAGAAAAAGTAGAGCAGGTGCTACCACTTGATAGATTGGGCGCGGTGCACCACACAATGTAGGGTGCCATAAAAAGGAGACGGTGTAAAGGTGGCCGTGTTGCATGCAGTTACGTTATGCAGGTTCACGAAATGTGCCTGTCCAGAGTTTAGGCAGTAATTATCTAGAGTCATCTGCAGCCTTGTTACCGTAAGAACTATGTCCAGGACCAGATGGTATCGAGCCTCTGCGTTGGGCGGTGGTTGGTAGGCCGTAGCACGGGCTGCCAACTTGGGATCTTCAAGTGGGTAACGGTTATCTTGTGACTGGCGTAGCCCAACCGTGACTACAGACCCCACGGACGACTGATATATTAGGGAAGATATATTGACGGTTACCGGCTGCCTCACCTGGGTCCAAGCGTCGGCGTGTACCATCCGGTGTTTAGTTACTTCCTTTTTAATGTTTTATTAATGCTGGATGCAAAATTCCCGAGTCGACCTGGTGGGTCAATTGCGGTGCTTCCTTCCTGTCCAGCGAACAACACGTCTAGGGCGTATTTCATCCTGTGCGCATGATCGAACGCTGCAAGATTCAGGGACAACTCCCACAAAGCTGACTACCCGCATAACTTATCAAGAGCATAGCTAACACACCATGAGGATCAATCACTAAGTTCCAACCGCTTTAGTCGCCCTTAAACACAAGGGGTAACACTTTGATCTCTTCAGACGGGTTGTAATCCAGAAAACAGACCCCTATGGAACACCACTATGGACAGTTTGTTTGCTTGTGAGCCTTGATCCCACTAGAATGCACATCGGTCTCCATCTGGAACGCCGAAATCCATTCAGCACGAGTTACCAATGGGTTTTAACTGGACGACTAAATTTCGTGTCGTTGACCGTCTCGCTCACAACGCGGTTTGACGGTTACCGGCTGCCTCACCTTGGTCCAAGCGTTGCCGTGTACCATCCAGTACTCAGTTACTCCCTTGTTAACGGTTTATTGATGCTGGGTTTCGTGGGTCCTGCAGAGCTTTTTTGGGTTGGTAGGTGTGTGTAACAGGCATAATTGGCGTAAGTTACAGGGTATATGTGGATTCTGCAAGATGCGTCCGCATTATTGCTTGCACTCATGGTGATGAGGGTAGCGGGCAAAGCGATAGACAGGATTGCTGGTTCGGTTTCAGAATCGCACCTGTCAGAGTCAAATTCGATGAGGATCCGGATATTTCATATTCTGGAGTAGTTATAGTAGCTTGATCTTAACCGGATTTGGGTGTAAGCTCTTTGAGGGACACAGCCTGTTGTTGTTGTTGTGTGATGCATCTATATCAAGAGCGCACAGCGATGTAAAGCATGTGACGGGCGATGCATGTTTTGGTTAAGGTCGCGCTTTTATGTTGGACGATGATGTAGAGGTGCGTGCCATCGACCTTTGTGGGGGCCCAATCGTTTCCGATCGGTATAGTACCGAAGTTAGCCTGTTGTTTGAGGAGAAAGCAGGAGGCCATGGAACCTGTTGCAAACGCAGGACCTGCACAACTAATCCTGGTAGACACGTTCGGCCGCAACTCTTTCTTAAGCAGTCACTTGCGCAGCAATCTAGCGGCAACTTGCAGACTTTTCGAAGCTTAGGTAGCAAATTTTCAAGAGGAAACCGGTCTGGGACATTGAATAGTATGGCATAATTAGCGCGACGCAAGAGCTCTTTGGCTTCTTGGGCAATTAGGTTCAAGAACATGCCATCCAGGCTCAGGTCAGATGTAGTTCAGGTTTATGAATGCCCGACAGGTATACTAGGGGCAGCACATCCTTCAAGGTCTCATTGCCGTTCATTAGGACGAATTGTAGCGAATTCACATGCTTTTCAAGTGCGTGAATTTTTAGCATGGCGTCAGGGAGAGGGTCATTAAGCATGACGTAGCATTTTTGAGAAGGAAAGATACCAACTATGTCCAGTGTTGATGTAGGATTTAGAGCCTCTTTATCACTAATCACTGAGCTGGAATTATTGACCACCACGATAGGGTCAACTTCGGCCGTGAGTTGGACATCGCGCAGGTCAGCTAAAGCCGAGTTGACCTTAACAGTAGAGAATGTCGTCGATTTCACTCTTCGTTTATTACGCCTCATAGCTACAAAACATTTAGCCACCATTATACAGAAAATTGCAGCACGATACCACACAGCTGCAAAGAGGCCTTAGAAAGAAAGTTCAAAGGGAACCCGATGGACGGTTAAAAGATGGCGGTGTGTTATAATTAAATATCACCAACGATATGATAACGTGCGTGGGGGCGATTTAACAAACTGAATAGCCAACCAAAAGTATTCAAATACTTTGAATTTAACGCCCAATCATGCATAAACCAAACATAAACCATTTTCGTCGACAATCAACTCGACTGTAATGCGTAGCCACTTGGAGCTAATGGCCTCTAATGTTGGATGTTGGCTCCGCAGCAACGGATTGCGAAATGAGTGAGATGAGTTCGTCAGTAGTAAGTAATACAAGATTACGTCTGGAGGGTTTCGATGTGGCTCTCTCCTATCGCTGCACTCCATGACCAGCGGCTTCGTCTTCGTTTAGACTCATCAGGTAGAGATAGCCGAGCTGGGAGTGGAACACGGCGCGTAGTACTTGGCGGCTATCGCCATGATCACTAGGCCAGCGAGCTCCACGAGCCTTAGTTGACACAGCGGTTAGAAGTAGATTTTTGGGTTTTGGAGCACCCGCCGTGTGTCTTGGAGTGCGACGCGCAATCTCACTCGTAGCGTCGGTTGACTTTGAAGTCAGGCACTGCCAATACTCTCACTGGGACCGGCACCGAAGCTGAGTGTTTCGGGGCTCCATCTCATCAATGAATACGACGGGTGCTCCAAAAGCCGAAAATCTATTTCTAACCGCTGTGGCAAACACTGCTCGCGGATCTCAATGGCCTAGTGATCATGGCGATGGCCGCCAAACACTATGCGCCGGCTTCCAGTTTTAGCTAGGCTATATCTACCCGATGAGCTTAAACACATACGAAAACGTCGGTCGCGGAGCGCAGCGAAGGAAGTGAGCCACATCGAAACCCTCCAATTCGGTGACGGTTCCAGTGAACGTATTGGCGGAGGCTCGCATCAAAGCCAACCGACGCCACGAAAAAAATCGCGCGTCGCAGTCCAAGACACAAGGCGTGTGCTCCAAAACCCAAATATCATAATTAGGGTTCCTCGCTGACTTCGATGTCCACCACTGTACAAGCTCATGGACTGCAGGCTGCGTTGGTAGGTGAGAGGAAATAATCCTCTTAAGAGTTTGATCACTCCACGTTGTAGAGCTGCAAGTGCATTAATGTCGCGCTTGCGCCAGGGTCGCCAGGCCTGGATCGCATATTTCACGTGAGGCCACACATAAGTGTTCAGCATTTTCGGAAAGATTAAAGGCTCAAAATTGCCGAAAGCCCTTCGTAAGAGGCCAAAATTTTGACTGGCTCTTTTTGATGCCTTTTCAGCCTGTCTCGAACAACCAAAGTCGTCCTGCACGATCACCCCGTGGTCGTTTCTTTGGAAGCACGTTGTAATTGCTGGTCCCCAAGTCCATATTCATAGGTAATCTGATGGCGTATGCTTACGACTTTGCACTTGGTCACATTGTAATCGAGCCGGTTGTCCGATGGCCATGCATAAGCCCTGTGGAGGTCGCTCTGCAATGCCATGTGATCATCTGGTGTCCTGATATCATGCCAAATTTTGATATCCTCTGCAAATGGTAAGAAATCCGACTGAAGTACACTGCCAAGATTGTTAATGGATGTGAGGAATAAACGTAGCCCCACTACCAATCCTTGAGGCATGCCACACTGCACGTCCATTGGGTCGGAAATGGCGCTGCGCACTCTCACATTCAGCTGAGGTTGAGCGAGGAAGTTGCCGATCCAACCGAGTATAGGGTCACCAATTCTAAAAACTCGAAGCTTGTGAAGGGGGGATACGGTGGTCCAAACGATCGAATGCTTTCGAGAAGTCCAGTTAGACAACGTCGACTCCCAATTTAGCATCGGCTGACACTGGCCAGCTTGCTCTGGCTAGCAGCAAGTTTGTACAGCAGGATTGATTTCGCCGGAATCCGTGTTGCTGTGACACTAAGATATTGTTGCTCTCAAGATATCCCATGAGCGCCTCTGCAATTATACGTTCCGTTACTTTGGATAAAATCTGGAGGAGAATAATTGGACGGTATTTTGAGGGCTCCGAACGATTACCACTTTTGTTACTAGGAGTGACTAGTCCATGTTTCCACATCGTGGTAACCTGCGTTTCGTCGAGACAACGTAGAAAGAACCGAGCTAATGGCTCGGCGAGGTCCATGACCGCACTATTCAAGGCTGTTTTAATGTTGTCTTTACCAGGTGAGCTGTACACGCGCAATGTCTTAGGCGCTTTCGTCAACTTGGCTGCCGGAAACGATACGTAGTTTAACCCTGCTGACGATGTGAGGTGTGTAAAATGCGGATGGAATGATGATTCACTCCGGAAAGTATGGACAAAATGTTGGCAAAGCACGTTGGCTTCAGCTTGTGCGGTTTGCGCAAGACCATCTGTTGCATGGAAAACCGGGATCATACGCTGCAATCTGTGGAGCTTGTTGACGTGTCTATGTAGCAACTTCGGATTTGTATCAACTTCGACGCTAAGTTCTCTTGGTGCTGGAGTTTGTCTTCACGGATCAACTTGACGCAGTGGTTTCTTTGTTGTGTAAGCACCCCAGGTCAGTTTACTTGGACAGACTTAGAAAGTATGCCGGGCGGTATCTCTTAAGGCCGTGCAGTGGCTAGTACGGCTCCTCAGGAACGATTATATAAAAGATGACCTATCTACAATACAAAGAGACCTCAAGGCGCTAGAAAACTGGTGCGCAATATGGAATTTTGAATTTTCCCCAGGAAAAAGCAATATTCTCTCGTACAAATGCACCGTTCCACCGAATACCCTTACTCTCAATGGCGCTCCTCTTACCGTTAGCCACTTTGTTCGTGAATTAGGGGTTCAATATTCCAATACCTTTAACTTTGCGGAACAGGTAAGCTATAGTGCAGCTAAAGCTAGGTCGTTAATAGGCTATATCTTCAAATCCATGTCGCTTTTGGAATCTCGATTGACACTGTATAAAACGTGCGCTAGGCCTATTCTCGAATACTGCTCTATAGTCCTTACGAACTCACGCAAGTGCGATAGAATTGCACTCGAGAACGTACAGCGTTCCTCCACCAAACGTCTATTGGGCTCAAACACGCTGAACTATCGTAGTCGATGCAAACAACTGGGACTGGACCCGCTGTGGCTACGTAGGTTAAAGATAAACCTTACGTTTCTATAAAAACTTAAACAAAAGCCGGAAACGATCCTGACCCGACAGTTCCGAACGGAAGGAGATACCTGATACTATCTGCGCAACGCGACCTTTTCATTCAGTCTGCCGGCTGCTCGTTGTGGCATGCGACATAACTTTTTCCTTTATAAATACGCGAACACATGGAACAAATTACCCCTGCAAATACGATCATCTATGACCAGTACACACTTCAGCAATGCTATACAGAGATTCCTCGACGTAATCACAGTCTCCGAGCTACTAAGCCTCAAAGTGACGGAAGACGAGCTATGGGAGACAGGACCAAACAACCTCTAGCGAACTAGCCTACATCCCCTTTTTAGTGCTTTATTACCAACAGTTTCCTACTTCATTTTAACCTCGCATCACGACTGTTTCCGATACCTTATTCGCACTTCTGCTCGCTTTTGTCCTTCCTATCCCTACCTAGACGAAACTGCATCAAGACTTCCATCTCTTTGATAAAAATATTTCAGTTACTGTTCCTTCTAGAACGTTGAGATTTACATCCTTAGCCGCATCTTTGCTTACTCTACTCCTCCCTTATGCTTAACCTGACTCTGTGTATATTGTATTTGGCACCTCTTCTGGTCCTTATCGCAACTCTTCAATAGTGGCCTAAGAACACATAACGCCTGTGACCAATCCTAGGCCTCGCTAGATTCTCGTTCCTAATATCATGCTTCTCAGCTCACTTCAACGCCTCCATCTCTTGCTTGGCCTCTCTTTTGGTCCATATCGCAACTGTTCAATGGTGGCATAGGCACCACTAGCGTCAGCGCAAAATCCTAGGCCTCCTCTGATTCTCTTTGCTACTGTGGCACACATTCTTAAAACTTTCGACTAATCCGGCCCCTCAGGCCCCAAATGCCCATAGGCCTCAAACCAAGGCCTCTATTCATTTGAACATCGGCTGCCATTAACGAAGGTTTTCATTTTTAAATGTAACAACCTCATGATACTCGTCTCCGTCTGATACATTATCTGCATGCTTGGTCCCCCTACGGAAAACGAAAGTTCCGGTCCTTGATTAGTTTGCCTCTCGGCTCCACTCTCATGCTTCTCAGCTCACAATTACGTCCCCCTCCCTTGTTTGGCCTCTCCTTTGGTCCGTACCGCAACTGCTCAATGGTGGATTAGGTTCCCATAGCGTCAGCATAACATACTAGGCCACATTTGATCCACTTTCCTACTGCGCCACGCACTCTTAAACCTCCTGGAACGCACCGGCCTCCGGCTCCGAATGCCTATAGGTCTCAAACAAAGGCCTCTCTTCCCTTGAGCATGGATTACAGTTCTCATGGCAAAATGCAATTTCAGGTCTCTGATTGACTTTTGCCCCTCGGCTCCACCATCATGAATCTCAGCTCACAATTACGTTCCCCTATCTTGTTTGGCCTCTCTTTTGGTCCATATCGCATCGGCTCGATGGCGGTATAGGTGCCTCTAACGTCAGCGCATCTTACTAGCAACCGTTTGATTCTCTTTGATACTGTGGCACTCACCGTTAAACCTATTGGACTACTCCGGCCTCTCAGGCTCCCAACGCCCATAGTCCCAAGCTATGGCCCCTCTCCCCCTGAGGATCGGCTGCCATCGATTAAGGTTCCCAATGGTATAAGTAACGGCCTCATGATTCTCGTCTCCGTCCGATTCATTATTTGTACGCTTGATCCCTCTACCTAAGTCGAAAGATCATGTCCTAGATTAATCTTGCCTCTCGGCTCCACTAACATTCTTCTCAGCTCACAAGTATCGTCCCCCTCTCTTGTTTGGCCTCTCTTTTGGTCCATATCGTATCGGTTCAGTGACGGTACAGGTACCTCTAACGCCAGCGCAACTTACTAGCCCCCGTTTGATTCTCTTTGCTACTGTGACACTCATTATTAAACCTACTGGACTTGTCCGGCCTCTCAGGCTCCTAATACCCATTGGTCTCAAAACAAGGCCTCTCTCATTCGAGCATCGGCTGCCGTCGGCAAACGTTCTCATTTGTATAAGTAACTGCCTCACTTACTTGCCTCCGTCTTGTACATTACCTGCATGCTTTGTCCTTCTGCCGAAATTGAAATTTCAGGTCCCTGGTTGAATTTTGCCTCTCGGCTCCACTCTCATGCTTCTCAGATCACAATTATGTCCCCCTCTCTTATTTGGCCTCTTTTCTGGTCCATATCGCATTGGTTCAATGGTGGTTTAGGTTCCCATAGCGTCAGCACAACATACTAGGCCACATTTGATCCACTTTTTTACTGCGCCACGCACTCTTAAACCTCCTGGACCGCACCGGCCTCCGGCTCCAAATGCCTATAGGTCTTAAACAATGGCTTCTCTTCTTTTGAGCATCGATTACAGTTCTCATTGGCATAAGAAACAGCCTCATGATATTGGCCTCCGTCTGGCTCATTACCTGTATGCTTGGTCCCCTGCAAAATGCCATTTCAGGTCTCTGATTGATTTTTGCCTCTCGGCTCCACTCTCATGCTTCTCAGATCAAAATTATGTACCCCGCTCTCGTTTGGCCTCTTCTCTGGTCCCTATCGCATCGGTTCAATGGTGGTTTAGGTTCCCGCAGCCTCAGCATAACATACTAGGCCACATTTGATCCACTTTCCTACGGCGCCACGCACTCTTAAACCTCCTGGACCGCACCGGCCTCCGGCTCCAAATGCCTATAGGTCTTAAACAATGCCTTCTCTTCTTTTGAGCATCGATTACAGTTCTCGTTGCAATAAGAAACAGCCTCATGTTACTGGCTCATCACCTGCGTGCTTGGTCGCCTGCAAAATTGCAATTTCAGGTCTATGATTGACTTTTGTCTCTCGGCTCCACCATCATGAATCTCAGCTCACAATTACGTTCCCCTCTCTTGTTTGGCCTTTCTTTTGGTCCATATCGCATCGGTTCAATGGCGATATAGTTATCACTAGCGTCAGCGCAACATCCTAAGCTTCCTTTGATTCCCTTTGCTACCGTGGTATTAAGTTTTAAACCTCTTCGACTACTCCAGCCTCTTAGTCCCCAAATGCCCATAGGCATAAAACAAAGGCCTCTCTTCTTTTGAGGATCGGCTGCCACCGATTAATTTTCTCATTGGTATAATTAACTGCCTTATATGCTCGCATCCGTTCGACACATTATCTGCATGCTTGGTCGTTCTACGGAAATTGCAATCTCAGGTCCCTGATTGAGGTTTGCCTCTCGGCTCCATTCTCATGCTTCTCAGAGCACAATTACTTCCCCTCTCGTGTTTTGCCTCTCTTCGGGTCTATATCGCAACAGTCCTCTGCGGCTCCAAATGCCCATAGGTCTTAAGCCAAGGCCTCTCTTATTTTGAGCACCGGCTGCCATCGACTCAAGTTCTCATGGGTATAAATTACAACCTTATGATACTCTTCTTTGTCTTAATCATTACCTCTATGCTTGGTAACGCCTACCGAAATCCGAATTTCCGGTCTCTGATTGACTTTTGCCTCTCGGCTCCACTATCATGCATCTCAGCTCACATTAACGTCTTACTCTCTTGTTTGGCGGCTCTCTTCGCTCATATCGCAACCATTCATTGGCGGTATAGGTACCACTAGCATCAGCTCATCGGTCACTCCAATGGTTTTAGCCAGCACAACTTTACCATAAATTTTATATTTATACAATAACATAATCCTGTCCAATTTTGTTGGCAGTTTGCTCGGTCCGTTTTTCCTCTCACCCTTGTTCTACAGGATAACATTACCTGCACCGAACACCGCTGAAGACGTACCTGCGACGCTCCCATGGACACGGATTCAATAAAGAACAAAGAAAAACCCGCACTTCATAATCATGACACACTAAAGAACCTAGGAAACTGATCAATTCAATACAAGTCACCTGAGTCGTCCGACTTCAACAGTTCCAACCAATTGTAATGGACTCCGAAGGCGACTACACAGCCATAGGGAACAAATTGGCGTTGCGTGACTGCGAATATCCGCGAGGGTAATCGGTCAGATACCATCTTGCCAAAGTATATCAACAGCCGGCAGTGTTCCAGAACGTGGTGGGTCTTCGTCTGGCAAGCGTTTTCCCTACAAAAAGCCACAAATGTCTGTTTAACAACACTGCGACGTGGCGGATGTGACTCGCCACTCAATAAAGTCACCGCCCCTAACACATTGGCAAGTTGATTGACACCACATTTACAAGTTCTGTGCATATATCGGCTCTCGCATGAACACGCCTACATATCTGACTAGTGACATACCACTATTCTTAAGTATTTTCCACCCGTTTTCTCATACTTCACTCACTGACCTACATTGCTTACGGGACCTCATCGGACTAGTTCCTCATCAACAGACCATATAAGTGATCTGATCACTATTTTTACCTCTCGCAATTTGTGTACATAGACTACATACAACCTTTGGGCTCTAAGGGCCCACACTACTGTCTCCAACTTTACTATTCCCACTGTTGGTGCTGCTTATCCCGTTATCATGTACAATAATGCAATATGCTGATCATGCCCAAAAGGCGTGTCTCGCTTTGTCGAGAATAAAATATTTATTTATTTATTTATTTATTTATTTAAGTTACTTGCGTCGGACGAAGGACCTAACTTTCTGACGCCTCTGTTTCTTGCTCAGTGAATTGAGTGGCGAGCAACCCCCAGGCGACATCGGACAGCTTCTCGGACAGGAAGAACCAGTCGGTTTCTTGAACGAACTCGGACAGTATATAGTAATGTGCATCGACTTAGGTTTCCACGTTGTTCTCACTGATGTTCTCCGAGGAACAGATGTCAGAAACGAGCAATATCGCGTGATCGCTACGGCCCAGTGGCTCATCTATGGTCACCGTGTTGACCATTAGTTCCTCGTTGGAGAGCACAAAGTCCAACACAGAGGGTGGATCACCCTCCTGGCTTTTGGAGTCAGTATGTATGAGATAGTGGTTAATAGACAGGCAGACGCCGTTGCAACATGCACACCAAGCGCAGCCACACCGGGGATGTCCGGTAGCGGGTATTGACTTGGAATGATGATATAAAAAATTAAATCGATAATGCATACAGATCCGATGACATAATTCTTGAATACATTGGCGTAGGAAATACCCGATTACGAACAAAATCGTAATAGCTTCAAGACATGAGTAGATTTATTTTAGAAAGATGCCACAAAAGCGCAAAGCTTATCGAAGTTAACTACTATTACCTTTAGTGATGTGTGGAGCATTGTAGCAAAAATTTACGGAAGAAATAAAAATGAGATACAAATGCATGAGGACAATGGGGCAAAACCAGCACCATAAATACTATATAAACATATACATAGTAATTATAAGCCAGCGCAGCCGAGATAACAACCTAATACTTTATAAATAAATAAATAAATGGTATATTCTCGGTAAAGAGAGACACCTGTAAATGCGTGATCAAATATTCATACAAGCATAGCTTCTTTGGAATATGAAAACATTTCGTTTTAATGAAAAGAATAAACGAAAAGATGTAGTCCACATGAGCGAGCATATTGTCAGGCATTATTGAGAACATGGAACATGATGGCGCTGTGACGCGCAAATGTCAGTCAAAATACAAGTTGTAGGTAATATCGCCATGTAGTGGTCCATGAGCACAGGAGCCCAAACACAGTTTTGGTGCAATCAATGACCATTACGAAGCCGGAGTGACCTGTGCTCCATTAAAGTATACTTCATAGTAAAATCAGTTGCACAGGTTGGATGTAGAAAGCTGAGGACTGCATCAGTGTGAAATGTCTAGCTGTGACTTCATTTTGTGGCGAGTCACATCCGCCACGTTGCAGTGTTGTTAAGCGGACATTTGTGGCTTTTATAGGGAGAACGCTTGCCAGGCGAAAACCCACCACGTCCTGGAACACTGTCGTAGCTTCCTTTGAACAGTAGTGCTAGTCGGCTATGCATCGTATAGACCGATTTTGCACTCTATTATTCGCAATCGGTTGATAGCCAAAATTCTTCCTTGGTTGGCCAAATGGCCTAGTAATGGTCCGGCAGTAGTCGTTGAAGCCGGTCAATGATGTAAAAGAGTCGCAGAGTCGAATGATAATGATGCAGGTGAGTAAACACATTATTAATAGGGGCCTGCTTTTTCTATTATATTATTGTCCTGCTCGCGAACCATGTCCAGCTATCCATGCTGGACTTGTCATGGGGATGGTGAGTGAAGTTGTTTCTTGTGGCTGAATATGTCCATAACAGGCGAAAATGCTATTCTCCGCAAAGTGGACAAGGAATTATTTCAAATGTAAGTGTAATTGTCTCCATGGACAAGTGAAAACTCCACGGTAGATCGCCAGAAAAACCGCTTATACGCGCGCAATGCTGTCCGTGAAATGACATCAAAAAAGCTCCAGGTGCCTGGAGAATCGAAAAGTTTGAGGCAGTGAAGGTAATCAAGCCAGAATTGTTTGTCTTCGGTTGTGGAACAGGGGATCCATGTAAATTGTTCTACTTTGAGTACGAAGCGAGCTAAACTCAGTTGTTTAGACCCCGTGAAGTTAGCGTCTCCAGAATGGCGGAAAGAGTTTCATTTGAAACGATGTGTGGGTTCTTCATCTCCCGAGGAAAGGACCAGGCGTTTAAACCAGCTGGCTATTGGGGATAGATCGACCAGTCCTAGTGGATAAACCTTCTTGTTATGGCGAATGTAACTGTGAAAAACTCTGGAAATATGGGCAAGAAGCAGCCAAACAGAGAGACAACAATGAATCAAGAAGCGCTAACGCAGACTGGTGGCGCGCAACGGCGCCTATGGTACATTAAAACTTGTGTAATTTTGTTTAGTATACATGATTTGCAACCGCGTTCTTTACATCCCGTCGCCGGTGTGACTCAGACTACAACTACTAGGTAGGAAGACGTTGCTGCACGCGCATGGTCAAGTGACCGATATAACAAAGCGTGTTGACAAATGTTAAGCGAATGATGCGTCGGTTGGAGAGAAACAGTTAAACCGATGATGATGATAGCCGTCCGAATGCGAGAGGCATCTCAGGTGAAACTAAGGACGACTAGGTTGAGACCGAATGCGGTAGCAAAATAGGTAGGGCAACGTTCCAAGCGGAAAAGGAAATTCAAAGAATCAGCTAGGAACAAATGAATGTGGACGGCAGTGCGAAGAGTACTTCGTGAGAGCAATTACGCTAAAGCGCTTATGATTCCACCGTACGTAAACCTTCAGAATCTAGAGAAAAGGGTCACAGGGGGCCAAAACTGCCGTGCATTGGGAGTCGTTATGCCACGTACGGTCTCACTAATAGACAAATGCGAACCTAAGGTATAGAGCAAAGGCATATGAAGAGTGGTGAGATGAGCATACTAATAGAATTTCTAGTCAAGGAAGCTTATCAATGGTCCGAGTGCCGCCAGTAATCAGGAGCGAGCTCGGAGCGGACGAGGCCACACATCATCATCATCAACAGCAATACATCAGCCATTTGAACTGATGCTTCGCTGCCATACAACCATGAGGACCTGGGAAATAAAGAATAAGAGGGAGAGAAGGGGACTTACCTGAAAACCCTAATACCCTAAGCAAACATTCAGGGTCAAGGCGCCTACACTTTGTGTAGACAACCTACCGTCACAAACAGCTGGCTATCGTGCAAAGATAAGGCGGCATCGGCGAGACAGATTCCTTGCGGTTTTCACTGCCACGCATCATAATCAGCCATTACCCCGCAGATAACTCAGCACCAAACACACTTTAAACATACGATTCGATTAGGGGACGGCAGCAGACGCGCCACTTGTGTCGGTTGCAAGCCATATCTTGTAAAATCTCGAGCCAAGCACACGGCGAGTCACGTGGACTCCAGCCCGGAAGGCGAGACGGACCAACGGCACCCAGTTTGGTCGTCAGTGACTACATTTGCCGCTGCCAAGTCAACTTCTATCCACCTCGAGCCTTGCGCCATCCTACACCTGGTAGACTGAACAAGGCCCTCCTAGGTAAGCGGTGACCAGGCATACGTAGCACAATCCCGAGCCAACGCAACTTATTCAATGCTATCTGTTGTTCCAGGGAGCTGGCAGGATTATCACCACCTAGTACTCGCCTACGCACATCATCGTTGCGGACACGCTGGTGCCATCCGACACCAGCAATGCTTCGTAAACAACGATGATCAAAGACTTTAAGGCGCCTCAGATCTTCAGACCGAAGGGGCCAAGTCTCACTACCATACAGCAGAACGGCCCTCACTGTGGCCTTGTATACACGGCCTTTCAAACAGGAAGACCATACGCACGAGGATAACTTGGTTAGGCGCAATGAGTGCAAGCCGTGAGAATAAAAATGGAGAGCAATAAGAGAGAAGGCTATGGATAATAGGAAAATAAAAGCAACGGGTGTATAGACGCAGGTGGAAGAGAGCGAAGTCGCTGCCAGACCCTGGTCGGAACTAGCAATGACATCTAGCAGTAATAGGAGGGCAGAAGATCGTTCAGATAAGAATAGATTAGTCAGCGCACGGAGATTGGGTGGTACAGTTGTGGTTAGAACAACTGTAGAATGTTCAAGTAAGACTAGACCCAGAGCGGGGCAGTGAGAACTGGTCCTTCGTTGGAAGAAAGATGGACAACGTAGATAATGATGAGAAAAGGTTAGGAAAAAGAAGGGAAAGGTTTATTGATATAGAGTGGAAGAGTGCACGCGGCTTTCCAGGTGATGTAAACAAAACGTTGGGCCAGCCGAACCAAGATTTGTAACGTCGAAGAACTCTGAGGGAAATCGGATAAGAAGTGGCCGATCTGGCGAGACTGGATTAGTCAGCGCGTAGGAATAGCACGTGCAATAAAGGCAGGAAAAAGAGCCGCAACAATAGAGGGTGAACGAGTCTAGCAGCCTCACGGGTAGGGGACCAAGAACGTTGAGTCTGCATAGCGTAAACCGCTAACGTCTGGGTAGCATAGGAGCAGTCAGAGAGAAAAACTGATCAGTGGGACTAGATCACCACACAGCAGTGAGATCTGGCACTCCAGTGGAAGAAGAATTGAAAACAGAGCGCGATGAAATATAAGCTAGCGTCAGGATGAGAAAGGTTTATTGACGAAGGGTGGGAAAACCCACGAGTCCCTCCAGGTACTGTAAAGGCATAGTGGAGTCAGCCAACCAAGAGAGGTGACATCTCAGAAATCTGAATGAATCCGGAGAGCAGAATGCCGATCAGGTAAGACTTGATTATCCGTCGCGTTTGCATAAGGACATGTAGTAAATGTGAGAAAAGAGCTAGCAATAAATGGTGGGCAAGTCTAGCAAACTCTAGATGTAAGGGAAACATCTTGCTTAGTCTGCGGAGGGTATACCGCTTAACTCTCAGTAGCACAGGAGCAGGCAGAGAGAGACAGACTGGTCATGTGAGACAAGATCCCGGCAGGGCAGTGAAGCAGGCCGGCTGATTGAAAATGGGATGAAAACAGAAAGCGATATAAATAACTAAATAAATCTTTTATTCTCAACAAGGTGAGGCACGTTTCTACAGGCATGATCATTTTGACATAACGATGCATGATCAAGAATGTTCAAAATCCGATATTTTGCCATAGCAGTTTGTATTTGTGTAGGGGGTATGTATGTATGTAGGTCATTGTGTGTGTATGTGTAGGTAGCTGTGTGTTTTGTGCTTGTAGTTGTGCTGCTCCAATCTTCAGTGTTTGATATCGTCATCAATATGCGAATAGGAGATTGGTGTCCGTGGGTTGGATAGAATTATCCGGATATCCACGGGGCAGTGACTTTATTTTGTGGCGAGTCACGACCTCCACGTCACAGTGTTGTTAAGCAGATATTTGTGGCTTTTTATAGGGAGAACACTTGCCAGGCGCAACCCACCACGTCCTGGAACCCTGCCGCCGAACTATTTGCTGGAAAGGGTTTAAACCGAACCACCCAGTTGACACCACGAGGAGGTTGTTCGGCTAGCCAGCCCGGATAGGGTCTGGATGAGAAGGGTTTATTGGTAAAGCGTGGAAAAGCCCACGAGCCTCTCCATGTAATGTAAAGAGAACCATTATGTCAGCCGAACCATGAGAGGTGATGTTTCAGAAGTCCAAATGTAATCATTGAGTAGGGGGCCGACTAAGCGGGACTAAATTAGTCGGCGCTTTGGGACTAAGCGTACAATGAAGGTAAGAAAAGCGCTATAACACTAACGAGGGAACAAGTCTAGCAGTCCCGCAGAGTAGGGGTAACAGAGTTGATTCTGCGGAGCATGTACCGTTTAAGTCTCGGTAACATGGGAGCAGTCAGAGAGAAGCAGACTAGTCCGGTGGGAGATCACGGCAGGGCACTAAAGCCGGCCGCCTGATTAAAAAAGGAATGAAAACAGAAAGCGCGATAAGGAAAGGTTAGGGTCGGGATGAGATTGGTTAATTGATAAAGAGTGGAGGAGCGCACGCGGCTATCCAAGTGCTGTAAACAAAACGTTAGGCCAGCCGAACCAAGATTTGTAACGTCGAAGAACTCTGAGGGAAATCGGATAAGAAGTGGCCGATCTGGCGAGACTGGATTGGTCAGCGCGTAGGAATAGCACGTGCAATAAAGGCAGGAAAAAGAGCCGCAACGATAGAGGGTGAACGA